>JABSTQ010001655.1:0-337735 GCA_013358835.2 Ixodes persulcatus | reverse complement strand
ATCGTCTAGTTGCGTTTTTACAATAATTTTAAGAAACATTTTGGAACAAAAAAAAATAATTTAATATTCTCTTTGCTCCTCTTTAGTAGCTCTCTACTTAGTATTCGAAAACTATTCGAAAATTATTCGATTCGTATTCGTATTCGATTCGGTGCCACAATTATTCGATTCGTATTCGATTCGGTTTCAAAAATCACTATTCGCACACCCCTAATAACCGGTCGTTTGCAGGACCGAATCATCTACTCGAGCGGTGTGCGTCGCTGTGCAAACACGTCGCTGTGCAAATGCAGTCCAACAACACGAAGCATAAAAACGGCAGATTTAGGACAACAATTCGAAGCCCATTGTTCAATTAAAACGACATAATTTTGTTGAAAACGCCCGGAGCGTTTTATTCACGGTATGCGTCGGGAATCTTCCACATTTTGAAACGGAACGAAGGAAGATTTACTTTTAAAACGCTCGCTGCGTCCTCCCGGACCAGCTGGACCGGATCAGCTGACGACGACGGGACTGAACCCGTTGAACCTCTACTCCACAAGAACCAATTTGAGGTCCGTGTTAGTGTGGGTTTCTATTTCCAAGCACCGCATCACACACCACGAACGTTTCGGCTCTTTCTCGCATCGCCGTGTTGCCCCAAACAGAACGAGATCGCCGAAGTCAACGCAGCGCTGTCATGAACCTTGGCTTGTGGTTGCGCACTCGTGGACCCTGTGACTCCCTTCGCTTTCAAAGCACACACGGCGATTACGAATGATACTTTCCGTCTTCCGGGAACATCACAGGGGCACTTCTCCGGTCACGTCTTCGCTATGTGCTCGCAAACTGCGAAACTCTATGCGAAGCTTCTCGCGTCCTGTCAAACCAAAACAATAGCGGCGCCATGCGTTCATGCCAGATTTTCTCCGGTCAAACAAAAACAACGAAAGCAAACAGGCTCTAGCTTCTAGCGTACATCGGCGTTGCGCTTGCGCCGTGGCCAGATCGCTTGCAGTTGAAGGTTGAAGCCAAAACGAAACCAACTGCGATGTCACGTGTTCAGATCGAGGACACGCTTTTTATATCCACGTTAACTGTTTAAAGCGAATAATTAGACCCATAACTTTATTCGTGGTGTGTAAGAAACTATTATCAAGACCCCTAAACCAAATACAATTATGGGCGACATGAGGGAAGCCGCATTGCCGTCGACCAGAAAATGGCAGCGAGCACGGTAAGCGCGGGTTTCGCCAACGTCCTGCGACTAGGCGCAATTGCTTTTGGTGCATATCCGTCTCCGAGACATGTTTCTTTCCGCGGCATTTGTCTCAACGGTACATTCTAAGTGTGTCCACAAGCATTCCGGTGCTTCGATAACCGGCAATGCTGCGGTCGTCGCCGGGGGTGATGCGTGTTTTCGAGGTCGGCTACACGGTTGTGCGTGTATGGCCGAACCACAACACGTTTTTTACACCCTCGCATGATTTGTGAACGAGTTATCCGTTACTCAACGTGTAAATTTATGGTAATTTTTGTAAATAGCGTGTTTTTGACCCCAGATATTCACCAAATACACGAGACGTGCTAAGAGGTGTATGAAGGCCTCACAGGCCGTACAAAAAGTTGTATGGATTTATCATCCTCATAAAAAGAGTGCATCTCAAACATGAGCTAACCAGTTGGACCCTTTTTTGTTCGCATGCAGTCAACTCTTTCTCAAAGGCAAGGAATTCCTGTAGGGTCTCGAACTGTGCAAAGCTTAGAGGTTCAGCGGGTGGCCCATCCACATGGTGTAACATGTCGGTGATCATCATCAGCTGCTCAGATTGGTGTTGTTGGGTTTGTCTCAGGATGTGTAGTGACTTTAGTACTTGCATCATAAAGCCTAGAACGAGTGCACACCAAGTTGAATGTAAAGCGACCTCAGCAGACAAGCATGTGTTAGAGCAAGAGGTATCTAGTCTTAAGAAAATAATTGTGTGTCATCACCACTCAATTGTTGGCTGGATGTTGATGTACTCGGGCCTTGAGTGTAAGGCTGCTCGTCTTTCAAAATGTCATCACCTGTGGAACAGCGAAAGTATCCTTGAATAGAATTTGAAGCACCATCTGAACAACGTAACATAATAGTAAGAGAAAGATCTATAGTGTGTGTTCAAATAGCAAAAGGGATTGTTTTCTTGAAAATGGAATGTACCACAAAAATTCGGATTTATTACCGTGTTCTGGGCTTGCTTGCTCATGTCTCGAAGTCAAAGGGGACATGGATTGGCCTCCTGGCAAAGAAATGGTGCGAAAACTGCGGTTCAAGTCTAATCTGTATAACAATGCACATCCACAGTAAACAGGTTCAAACTTAGTCCCAAATATTGCAAATAGACTAAGACTAATAACTTATGTGTCCATGAATGCCTACAGTTAGTAACCCTCCACTGTCTAGAGATGGAATGGTTCCCGGGAGAAAAGAGATGTGTAACAAAGCTCTTCTAGCACTGAATTACAACTATAGGGCAGATATCAAAAGGCACTCGAATAATAACTTGCAAAGCAGTGAAATCAGCCAAAGGAAGCGCGGACTATGCTCGTTTGTAAACAAGTTCCCTCATTACAGCAGAAGTTAGGTTCCTGTCTTCCATAAACAAATCAAGCAAACAAAAAACAATAATTTTTAACCATGTTCCCGCCAACCAGGTGACTTGCTCGCTTGACTACGAGGCGACGTTTCTTTATGGAATGCACGGCAAGTGTCTGATGAAAAAAGTATGTGTGCACCATATTAAAAAGTACCGTAAAATACTGGGCGTCCACCCATTTTACAATATGCGCCCACCCCCAAATATTGTAACATCTCAGAGATTACGCGCAGTGCAAATATAGGTGAAATTGATGACCTAACGAACACCCCCCCCCCCCCCCCATTTCGCGATTATCTCCAAATTTTGAGTGGGCGCTTGCTCAGTACATTACGGTATATACAATTAAGGCACTATCACCACAAAAAAGGCAAAGCTATCCTGGAAAAGTACCGAGAAAAAGCGCCAAAAGTGATAAATGTTTGTTACCATGTGTCCGCTCTTTAGAGGAATAAATGGTTGCTGAACGGCGCCGAGTTGACAGTTCTCCACGAGGCTCGCGGCGACAGCCTGAAAGAAAAATTATGCATTTGCCGTACTTTAAAGATAATACAAGAAAAAAAGTTATCCTGGAGTGGTGTTTAAAAAAATCTCCAAAAATAATAAACGTCTATTACCATGTGTCCACTCTTGAGAGGAATAATTGGTTGCTGAACCTTGTCGAGGTGACAGCTCTCCACGAGGCTCACGGCGACTACCTGAAAGAGAACTCATGCATTTGCCATACTTTAAACATAGTATAAAGACAACTCCACCACAGAGAAGCTATCCGGGAGTGTTGAAAGAAAGCTCCAAAAGTAAGAAATATCTATTACCATGTGTCCACTGTTCAGAGGAATAACTGGGTGCTGAACGGTGCCGAGGTGACAGCTCTCCACGAGACTCATGGCGGCCGACTGAAAAAGAAACCAAACATTCACCATACTTTAAACATGATACAAGAAAGACAACCCCACCACAGAAAAGCTATCCTGGAGTGGTGTTGAGAAAAAGCTCGAAAAGTGATAAATGTTTGTTACCATGTGTCCACTCTTGAGAGAAATGACTGGTTGGTGAACGGTGCCGAGGTGACAGCTCTCCGTGAGACTCACAGCGACTGCCTGAAAAATAAACCATGCATTCGCTTTACTTTAAACATAATACAAGACAACCCCACCACAGAAAAGCTCCAAAAGTGGTAGATGTTTATTACCGTGAGTCCGCTCTTCAGAGGAATAACTGGTTGGTGAATGGTGCTGAGGCGACAGTTTCTCATGGGATTTACGCCGACTGCCTGAAAGCGAGACTACCCATTAGCCGTAACAGTGATGAATGTCTCGTACCATGTCTAGCCTCTCCACATGAATCCTTAGACATAGGAACTCTGGAGCGTGGGGACAAAAAAGATGAACACAAACACAAAGCTTTGTTGTGTCCATCCTTTTTGTCCCCACTCCAGGGTTACTATGTCTATCCTTTACCAGTTCGCCTACCTACTGGCTTCAACTTCAATGAATCCTTGATTGCTGATTGGTACCGAGGTAATGGATCAGCCTTTAAAAAGGTGGTGGCTGCCTAAAAAGACATCATGAATCCATTGTCGCTGAAATCACATGCTAAGAATACAGCAGCAACCAAGGAACATTGAAGCAATCTGCTAAGGCATTGAAACAAAGCGCCAAAAGCAATTAACATTTACTACCGTGTGCTCGCTTGCCGGAGGGCTTGTCAGTCTTTTCTCGAACCTGGGGCGCTTTACGCTTGCAGCGGCTGCCTGCAGAAATAAACATGCCCGAGTTATATTTGAAACAAGAACTTGAAAAACTCAGACATGTGAAATGTCAAAAAGCAAATACCTTCCATAGAGGTGCACTCACTTTGCTGCTTACGGAGTAAACCACTCACTTTTCGCTGTTGGTTTAAAGCAGGGTGGAGTTGGCGGTTTGGGTGGCTGGTAGGTCTCTTCACCCTCAGATTCAGATTCACTATACAAAATTCTGTTTGCTTTTTTCTTCTCCCACGACCCATCTCCACGTCGCTACAAAGGTCCGATGTCACCTCGGCCGTCGGCAACTTGCTTCTGGCTTTCTCGTGTCTGTAAAAAAAGAAGGGATTGCTATGTCTCCACCAAGCATTGAGTTGCTAGAATATCTCCAGCAGTTTTTTCCACTTACCGAACCATCCTAAGGAAGCAAATGGAATTTCTTCCAATCCGGCTGTGACTGGGCACCTTCCAAAGTGAGAGTACCAAGATTCTTGTGTGTTGCGGTCGGCCAAAAGCAGTCAGTCCCATCCACCCAGTTTAAATGAATAACGGCGACGGTATCCTCACCAACGAAATTGACGACTCCAAACTTTTTGTCATCTAGATAAATAAAAAAGGAAGATGCTGTCAACAAACTTTTTGTCATCTAGATAAATAAAAAAGGAAGATGCTGTCAACAAGTGGGAAGAGGTGACATTACTGCATATGAAGTAAAGGAAAGACAGCGAATTTCCCCTTGTAAGGCATTCGGACACATTTCTGGACAATATCTGAAAGTGGCCACGATTCGGTGACGGAAGGGTTACACGCCAGCACAACACCAAGCATTGACGACGGACAGGGGTGGGTATACAAGTCACTTGAGCTCTCGAACCGCTTGCCGATAACCCGTGCCAGGCCAGACGTGGAGCAAAAAGCGAAGTTCTGGATTATGATGATGTCGCCATCGTTGAGCATACAGGTGTTGTCATTGATGCGAGTCCTCAACGTAAATTTGTGAGGGATTTGAACAGCCTTGTATTGAAAACCTTCACATCAAACAGTCAGTGGGCCATTGTCGTGTTTAAGGAAAAAGTGATTTTTATCCTTGAACTCTTTCTTCGCAAACATACTTCTGCGTTCAGCGATTCTGTTGTAGAGCTGCTCCAAGGGCCTCTCAGGTTTCATTTGAAAAACTTTCAATGTCCCCATAAAGTTCTCAAAGGGGAATGCACTCCACCCATTCAAAGGTCCATGAGAGCGCACATCATTCGCAATGTGGATGAGGTTGTGCACGTTATGCTATACCTTATCCTTTCCATACAATGAAATATAGGTCTCGACAAAATCTACAAGCAGTTTTTCAGAATAGTCCACACTCAAGGAAAAGTTTTTGGCTGCTGAGAATTCTGATGGCAGCGTGCAGAGTCATGAAGTTGAAGAAGAAAGGATCTGGAACTCTCGAGTAAAGAACAATGGGCCCTGTGTATAACACAAGCAGCCGGAATTCTACCGCCTTCCAGTGGTCTAAATCGAGCAGACTTCTGGGCTTTCGACCAAAATCAGAACAGATGTACCGTTCAATCTCAAGGTTGGCTAAAGATATAGCATCTCGTGCGGCCGTGCCTAACCGACACCTGCTGTCACCCTTGAGCCATAATCTCAGGAGCTTAGAAACCACACCTAAACAGACAAGGTGCATATAGTTAAATGAAACGTTCTTCACTAGATCAATAGGAAGCTTTTCCAGTTCAGTTCTTTTGAGATGATGTTCCTCTTGTGCATGGCTTCGGAAACTCCCATTCGTTCTCAACGTGGCATCAAGCTGCGGAAAGCACGTGCGACCATTCAGAAAGTCACCTTCTGTTTGGCATTTTGTACAACTGAAGTAACCATTGTGGCCCTTGATGCCGAGGACATAGGACTTCGCGGGAGCATCACAGATGAGCGCAGAAAGCTCGATTCGCAAATGCCTGCCCTTGAAGATTAATCCGTCACTCAGTGCTTCAATGATGTCGGACACAGCAGGCCGCAGAAATTCCTTTGCACAAACGGCTTTTGATTTGCCATAGTAGACACCAATGGGAAAGGGGTCACATTTCCCGCAATTGGTCACATGGCATAGCACAGGCCAGAACGGATCACGGGTGCTTTTTGTGAGCGGCAGACCGTCAATGTTTACATTGATCGTGATGACGTCTGGCACAGAACGTGCTCGTTTTAAAGTATCTTCAAGTCCTTCCTTCCAACCAAAATGGCAGTATTTGCCGGCTCCCATCTTCTCTGCACATGCCTTTCTGGGGGTTTTAAGCAGTGATCTAGCACTGCCGGGGATTGATGCAAAACAGGAATGAGTTTGCAAAATCTTCAGAACCTCAGTGAGTGCGCGGTGAGGCGTAGCCGTGTCAAGAGCCCAGGTCCGGAGTTTTCCTACAATCGACTCATGAACGTCAACATCCTCGCAATTTCTCTCCTCTTCATATCGACTCGAGCTCTCCGGAATCCCTATTGAATATCGCCCTGATGGGACTTCAGGATTTGTTTAAAGGGTGTGAAGGGGACTTCAGGAATTTCTGAGATGTTTGAAGGGGGCACCAATATTTCCTGGTGGGTTCGCTAGCCCCGTCAGAGGCTCTCCTGAAATGCCTGAAGTGCCCTTTACAATGCCTTGAAATGTCTGAAAGCCTGTCAAGAACTTTTCTAATGGGGTTGGGAAAACCTTCAGGCTTCTTGAGATGTCTGTGGCCAACGGCTTAGGTAGAGAAAACACATTTCGGAGAATTAGAACATAGCTGCTTATTGTACGCGACGGGAAAACAATAAGTACTGTAAACGACTTAATTTCGCGGGCTCAAGTTTTCGCGAATCGGGCCAAAGCTGAAAATTTGAAATTATTCGCGGGTTATAATTTTCGCGAATTGAGTGTAGCTTCCGTAGCGTTCAAATATTGCCCGAATTGTTCGCGGGACGTATTTTTCGCGAAATGTAAGCGATTCGCAAAATTCGCAAAAATTAGGTCCTCGCGAAAATTTAGTCGTTTACGGTATTTGGAGAATGCCGATCGTATGTGTGTACGGTCCTATTTTTATTACTGCTCTTCTATCAAATACGAGTGGGCTCCTGGACCTGTCTGTCACTGCCCGGCTGTTCGGTCGTCAAGGAGGCCACTGAGGGCGACCGCCCCATGTGGAGAATTGACGAGGCGCCGGCCGAGTAGTGTTGGCCGAGCGGCGTTTTGAGGCGAACGGAGTCCTGTCCGCTCGAGGCGAAATCCGTGCAACCATAAATAAAAAAAAAAACAAAAAAACAAGCCGAGAGCAGTGCGTTTTCCAGGAATAGGGACGCGCACGGTACCGACTCGTTCCGGGAACCGGTTCCTCCACGGGCGACGGTCCCCAAAAAACAAGCCAAACAGCGCCTCTCCCCGCCCGGCGATGGGGAGAGGGTGCAGGGCTGCCTGGTGCCTGGCCAGCGGCCGGCGGGAGAGGGTGGTGTGAGGAGGCCAGGATGCCGCTATAGCCATTTTCTTTCCACTCGTGGGCGGTTTGCTTCTTACCGCTGTGGATATCTGGAACGGACCTGCTTCCTCCAGAAAGGTGAGCATGGCTTTGAGAGCTCGCCCCTTGATCTGTTTTGATCCGTGCAGTTTCTTCCTTGGTTACGCAGGTGAACTCCAGTTCGGCGTTGGCCGCCTTCAGCACAGCTCGAGCGCCATCGTGTTCAGCGCATTCAAGGAGATGGTGGCCGGTGTCGGCTTAATCGCTGCAAAGCCTGGCAGGCGGGGTCAGCGTCCCACCGCATGTTGTGCCTGCGCACCAGGATTATGGTAAAGTGGGTCCTGAGACGGTGGATGACGGCCGCTGTCCGGACTTGTTCCTTGCGCCTCTTCGTTCGTTCGACCTCAGAAGCATCCAGCGAGCGAAAAATACGCCGAAGATGGCGGCGCGACGTCATCATGGACGAAACCGTGACTGTGCTCAGGATTTCGCACCGGCGGCGGGTGCTGCTTGCGAGTTCGTGGTTTTCGCTAAACGTGCTTACTGAGACTGTGTATGCATCCGTGAGGTGCACCTGCTCGGTTTTATTAGCTGAACTACCCTACATCAGGAATATACCCAGCGGCATTGTGAGTACTTTGAAAGATATTTTTCTTTGTGATAAAGAAGTCGGTTGTCCCTATTTGAAATTATCTCTTTCGTCTACCGCTCCTTGCGCCGGGTTTGTACAAACGTTGCTTTTTATTGCCTTTTTGAGTTATAATATGCATGTAAAACTAAATGTCTGCAATAAATTTTCAATAATGTTTTGAACTGCATTTTTGTGTATGGTTCACAGTCATTTGGGCGTCTAAAGGGTTGACGGAAGACTTGGACGTAGTTCAACTACTCTACTCAAACTACTGTAGTTTAACTACTTTTCCGAGTAACTTGGTAACTTTTAATTACAACTTTATTTGGGTAATTAGTAGTTTACTTTAACTACATTTTTCAGGTAACTTCTACTCAAATTACTAACTACTTTCGAAATCGCCGGCAGATGAAGCGGCCTTCCCGAACAAGGGGCCCCCTCGCAGCCGTAGAAAATGCATCACAAGCGTCCTTGGGCCAAAGCGGCGATGAGCAGCCAAAACATAACACCGACGCGCACGAACGCAGGAAGAGATGCTTAACAAGCCTTGGTCGGGTATTGACCTAATCCGGTAATGCACGCAGGCGCCGCGCCTTCAGCTGCAACCGAGCAAGCAAAGACGGGGGCACTCCGAAGGTTTTTGTTTTCATGTTGCCTGCCCTTTGTGAGTTCTGACTCAGGCGGTTTGGGAGTTCTACAGGAGGCGCCACTGGCATGACCTCGCAGCTGGGCGCCTGTTTCCATCGTCGCCTTATCGTCAGGGAATACTCGCTTGCACAGCCGGACTCCACCGCACAGAAACGCAGACACGGATAATCCGCTCATGGGAGCACATTCCCGCTTCCAGCTGCAACTGTACGAGCGTCAATGCTTGTTCACGTAATCCTTCGAGCCCCTCCGACCTTCCACGACAGGGAGACCTCCTCTTTGTTGAAAACGATTTACTTGTCAGGCGTGTCAGGCGCGTCAGGATACCGTAGTCGCCGGCGAGGGTTGCGAGTCACCCTTGGGAGTTCCGCGGCGAAGTATACTTCGTTTTATCTTCTGTTAAATAAAAACATTTTTTTTTTTTTGGTAGCGTAGCACTAGCACTGCAACGATACGCGCAGTCGTCCGGATGATCTCATCGTCGTGGCGTGAGACTTGAACCCTTGACGGTCAGGTGCACTCGCTCAGCGTACTCTCCGAACGTCGTGGGAATAAAGAGGGGCCAGTCATAACAATCTCAACTTGCAGAAGAAAAAAGACAAAAGGAGGAGAGTTTGTTATACAACCCCCCAAACCAGGCAAACCTCACATGTTTCGTCGTGGACACCTAAGATGCCAACACTCGCTTACCCGACCGTGCACAGCCTGTTTCTCAAACTCAACGCTGCCGTTCCATCCAGCGCGTCGGTGGAACGTCTTTTTAGCTGAGCTGGGGACGTCGTTAGGAGGAAAAGGCGAAAACTCTCCTATCAATAACTTTGAAAGTAAATTGCTTCTGCGAGCGAATAAACTATTTTGGTGAAACGCAAGTCATAAAATGACTGTATTTATTTCAGGCTCGCAGGGTTTTTCACGAATCAAAACTGCTGTTCATTTTGCTACCACAAAAATATAAAAAGTAACTTCGAAAGTAACTTCAAAGTAACTCGCTACTTTTTTACAGTAGTTAGTAGTTTACTCAATTACTATTACAAATGTGTAATTTCTACTCTACTCCAATTACTTTTGGCGTCGATACTCAGTAACTTAACTTAACTACCTTTTTTGAGTAATTTGTACATGTCTGGTTGACGGGCTAAAGGGTCGGACGGGTTGAAGGGCTGTGTGGCTAAAGGGTTTTTCTATGGGGTATCCCTGAAGGGTTTTTCTGGAGGGTATTTTTGAAGGGTTTTGAAGGCCTGTGCGGTCCCATAATCCTTCAAGGCTGACGGGCCCTTTAGAAATATTTTCAATAGGAATGTTCTGAGGCTGTAGGTCAGCTCGGTCGAATTCGTTTGCCTCCAAGCTCTCGAACTCTATGCCTGAGCTCTCCGAATTGTCCCCAGGCTGAAAGTCGACTCGGTCGAATTCATCTGGCTCCGAGCTCTCGAGCTCGGAGCCTGAGCTCTCTGAAATTCGCTGAGGCCGGAGGTCAGCACGTTGGGCTTCATCTGGCTCCAAGCTCTCGAGGACGGAGTTGAATGTTGGGAGCAGATGGCTCCGCTCTCTTGGGCCACGCTGCTCTTCAGCCGGGATCGAGCCGTCGCCAAGCTGGCCCACTTGGAAAACTTCATCGGCCGTTAGAGAATGCAGATCTTCAAGGGCCCTTTTACGCGCTCGCCTATAAAACATGGTTTTGGGAGGTTGGTCCATCGGTAAGCAGTGGTTACACACCACGGCCTTTGCGCGCACAGTCAAATGGCAAGAACACGCTTCCCGCACAAAGTGGTACGTGTAAATACAAAACCTTACCTGGAGTAGCTCGTTGATTTTCCATTCTCTCCATGGGTGCAGCAACGGGCCAGAGGTACCAACGGTATTCCAAGCTCTGCTCGACTGTCTGTCAAATTCGCGTCCGTGTTTGGTTTTTTCAAAGAGCAGAACAATCGGAGCGGAGAAAACAGCGAAGGCGAGGACCGGTTTTCGTTTCTTGGCGCGAAAGCTGCCGGAGCATGACCATTGTGGCCAGACAGAAATATTTTCAATAGGAATGTTCTGAGGCTGTAGGTCAGCTCGGTCGAATTCGTTTGCCTCCAAGCTCTCGAACTCTATGCCTGAGCTCTCCGAATTGTCCCCAGGCTGAAAGTCGACTCGGTCGAATTCATCTGGCTCCGAGCTCTCGAGCTCGGAGCCTGAGCTCTCTGAAATTCGCTGAGGCCGGAGGTCAGCACGTTGGGCTTCATCTGGCTCCAAGCTCTCGAGGACGGAGTTGAATGTTGGGAGCAGATGGCTCCGCTCTCTTGGGCCACGCTGCTCTTCAACCGGGATCGAGCCGTCGCCAAGCTGGCCCACTTGGAAAACTTCATCGGCCGTTAGAGAATGCAGATCTTCAAGGGCCCTTTTACGCGCTCGCCTATAAAACATGGTTTTGGGAGGTTGGTCCATCGGTAAGCAGTGGTTACACACCACGGCCTTTGCGCGCACAGTCAAATGGCAAGAACACGCTTCCCGCACAAAGTGGTACGTGTAAATACAAAACCTTACCTGGAGTAGCTCGTTGATTTTCCATTCTCTCCATGGGTGCAGCAACGGGCCAGAGGTACCAACGGTATTCCAAGCTCTGCTCGACTGTCTGTCAAATTCGCGTCCGTGTTTGGTTTTTTCAAAGAGCAGAACAATCGGAGCGGAGAAAACAGCGAAGGCGAGAACCGGTTTTCGTTTCTTGGCGCGAAAGCTGCCGGAGCATGACCATTGTGGCCAGACTCCAACTGATTTCGGTTGTACAGTAGTGATACATGCTCGGTTCAATAATAATAAAGCTTAGTATGTACACGTTGATTAATTTTCGCTACCTCCCTCCATACTTTTTCACAGTAGCGCATAGTTTAAGCAACGAACTAATACTAATGTCTAACGTTTTCTTTTTTTAAAGATTTGCAGTGCTGAAACTGAAACTAAGCTAATTTTTAGAGGAAACTCCAAATGTATCTGGTTGTGCATTGTATTCAAGAGATGTAAAGCCGAACTTATCATTTTATGAGAGAAAAACGAAACTGGTCACATTACGGAACAAGAAAAAAAAGTTCTTCAAAGTGCGCAACCCCGTGTCCAACACGGAGGCACCCTCCGTGTCGGACCGTCAAACGCGGGGTTGCACGTGCTTTTGTACCGTTATCCGACAGACCGCTCGCTGTCCACCTTTAGCAGAATATTTTAAATTTCGGATGTCAACACAGAAAAACGCGCGTAAACCCTAGTGTAAAAAAAAAAAAAAAATAACATCAAATATTGCTAAAACTTTGTCCCTTTAACATCCCCAGTTCATCCGGTGACCGGTTTCCGAGGGACATCCCAGTGGGAAGTTTTCGGGATCATCCACTAACGGATGTCCCGCGGAGGTTCTAGGGATAGCAAAGTTGGAGTTTATGAAGTCGGGAGGTTTTTGGGACATCCCTGGGATATGGTGTGTTGTCTGGGCAGCCGCTGCTGCAGGCGTTGTCATGGCCAGGGAGTAGACGTCGGGTTCATTCGCGAAGGCGACCCGGTAACGGCGGAGGCCCGCATCCTCGCGTGCCCCGCGGAGGGCTAGGAAGGACACCGGTGACTGTCTGACTTGTTTAATCAAAATTCCAGGGTCAACTGTTCCAAAGCGATACTAGCACGAGCTCAGCACGCGCCACTGCGAGTGGGGCACCCAATTCTCTCGTTCAGAATTGGCGCCCGTACGACCGCTAAACTCAGAAGACAACATTTGTCCTTTCTTAATATTTTTTACAGAAAGAATGGGAAAACGAAAATGCAAACAAAGAACAGAAAAGCACTCTGAAGCAGGCCCCTGTTTTCCCTTTTTAATTTTTAAACATTTGCTAAATTAAAAGGTAAGCACTACAAAAACACGACTCTCGGGTTTCGTAATGAAGACTCAAAAAAAAATAAAAAAATCAAGTCCGTTGAAAAGTAAGTGTCATTTCGATAGGTGTCTCACATTCGTAGAAAAGCCCCGGATCACGCATGTGTATGAAAGTTCGTTGATAATGTTCAAGCGTTATTGTTCTCAAAACTTTGGTACTTTGATTGTCGAACAGAAAACTCTTTTCAAAAGCTAAACCTATTCCTGGCACCACTCGTCTTGAACGCAAGAGGTTCTAATTCTTCCAGATACGGCGGTGCCAAGGAACGTAGCTGCTCAGCTCGAAAGCGAAGCACAACACGAGGTGGCTTTGGCTGAAATCTCTTGGCGCGTGTGGGCGCGCTCCTCTAATGTTGGGTCGTAAAAACATATGCAGCAGAACGCCCATGCTTTGCTGGGAAACCAGGCGCTGCAGGAACATCAGGTGCAGCATAAAACCGTACCTCACAGCAAAAAATCAGGTGCTTCACTCTTACATCTCGACGAGGTGCCGATAAAAACGGGTGGCCATCTTTCAAACAGTCATGTCGGGAGGCAGGAGCTTGCGGCCTTTTTGGGCACTGACTTCGATCGGCATCCGAGCATCCCAACAATAAAAACAAATTCAGCTTGTGCATAACTACGCTACACGTCTGAATTTTCAGGACCTCAACCTGAACGTACAACACGAAAACAAAACTCGATATGAAGAAAGTCGACGTCATCGCAAAGCGGACGGGATGAAAAAAAAAAAATCGCTGTCTCTGAAGACCAGCTGCCAAGACCAGGGCTTATTTCTTGCCTGGAATAATTGATTCAAGAACGCGCAGCGTCTGAAGAAAACGAGTGAATTCGCTGCCAAAAGAACAATTTTCTGGGCGTTCGAAACTTTAGCCGTACAGGAGTTCCGAGACGCTCTGGTTCGGAAAAACGAGTGCTGCCTTGCTGAAAGCACGCCGCACCAAAAAAGAAAAAAGACAGAAAAAAAAGGAGAAAAATTAAACGCTAGCTCCACTGGCCCGAAATAGTCACAATGAAACGCCGCAAGGCTGCAAAGAAAAAAAAAACAAAACAAAAAACGTTCTAGATGTTCCGGGTTTTGCCAACTATACAACCGGGACGCAGAGCTTGCCTCGAAACTGTCGTTGCTCTTTTCGAATCTCATCCTCGTCACCACATCGTATTTTTGGAGGTAGGTGGCCGATGTTGGTAATGAGGTGGTGGTCCGACAGGAGCTGTCGGGTACCGGCGCAGGGCTGCGTGGGTGGTCCTGAATACCGGTGGTGGTGATGTCTTGCCTTGTCAATGTCAGAAAAGGAGCGGCAGCCGCTGCTGCAGGTGTCGTCGTGGTCGGGGAGTAGAAGTCAGGTTCATCGGCTAAGGCGACCCGGTAACGGCGGGGGCCCGCGTCCTCGCGGGCACCGCAGAGAGCTAGGGAGCACACCGGTGACTGTTTGACTTGTTTAATCCAAATCCCAGGGTCAACTGTTCCAAAGCGATACTAGCACGAGCTCAGCGCGCGCCACTGCGAGTGGGGCACGCGCTTCTCTCGTTCAGAATTCGTGCCCGTACAACCGCTAAACTCAGAATACTACAACTGTCCTAACTTCGGCACTGCGCCATAAGTTCTTCAGCAACCAACCCGACGAGGGGGTGTGTCGCCGGTGTCGCAGGACCGTGACGGCTGCCCATGTTGTCTGGGAGTGCGAGCGCCACGCTGGGCTTCGGAAAACAAAGCTGGAGGAACTCCCAGACGAGATCCGTCCGGCGACGTATATCTTTTGGATTCTGCCCTCCAGTCGTGGCAAGGCGATCGTCTCCCTGATGTGAGCAAAGCAGGCGGAGTTCGTCTATGACGACGACGGCCCCGGCGGACGACTTTGGAGCAGCCGAAGGCGCGGTGACCAATACCCACCCAGACCGCCGTGACGGCAATGGCGAATCATTAGTCCCGCACTGATGCAGACGACAGTGATGCACTATATGTGTGTAGACTATTTATATACATATGAAACAGGACAATAAAGAACATTCTAACAACAACAACCAGTCATTCTACGCTCAATAGGACTGTGAACTTATCGTGTTCACAAACAATTTTTAGGCGTACCGGGCAGCGGGCAGCACTAGGCTTCCACACAGATGGCCGAGAATCAAATCCCGCCACCGCCTGCCGCTTTTTCTTTTTTTATGCAAGTAGAAGTTTGTAGAAATTTGGAGAGCCGTGTAGCTTGTTCATGCTCAGGATTGTTACTTCCGGAGCGAATGAGGTAAAATCGTCTAGGCTCCCAGGGAAGGCTCAAAAGAAGCCGTGCCATGCCGTAAGGAGTCAAGTTTACCTCAGCGCTCGATCCTGCAGTTACGCCGCCATCAACGCCTGCGACCCTAGCCTTTTTTTTTTGGGGGGGGGGGAGGGGAGAGCGGGGAAGTTAGACCCATTGAACGTTTAGTTTTCCTTGGTGATTCGTCGTCTCATCCATCGGCATTCGTGACAGTGTAGACATTTCAAAGTTGCTTGCAAAAAGATGTAATATTGCGCCATCTATACGGTGGTTTGAGTGATAGACCTAGTATCAAGAGTCAGTTACACCATAGGTGTTTTGAAATTTACTGACCGCTTTCCTGCGGATAATGAAAATGCAAATGTGCCAGAGAGCTTAGTCAATGGCTTCAAGCTTAAATTCCCCAAAGGACATCCCAACGAACCCAGTACAAGTCCTGCATGTCCACTGGGCTGGGTAAAAAGAATTTGCAATAGTACGCGTAAAATGGGTAACGTTTTAATAAAATAAACTTCGCTTATAGTATTCTTTCGGGAGTGACTCTTTTCTACGTCTACCGCAAGCCTTTATGATCGCGCTCTGATAAGATCTTTGTGATAACGCTCATGGTCGAGGGCTTCGAGCGTTTTCTTTATGTCACGAATGTCATTTTTATATTCACCAGGCGCATTAATGTCTGGCTTTATCAGCGTTTGAAAAACACTGCGCAAGGTACTTTTATGCGGCATTTGAAGATTTTTCAGTGTAATGGCTTTTTCTATGACTGTAATTTTAGATTTATTTTAAAAACTTTCAATTTTGGTCATGATTACCTGAAGTTTTATTGAAATCTTGTAAAACACAACTTACCGCTTTAGTAAACCCTTCATTTTTAAGTAGTTTACTATTAAACCTCCACAACTCCCACGAAAAGTTTACTCGTTCTTTTTCACAACAGAACTGAAAGGAAACTAAATATCGATCACTAAATAAAACAGGTGTTGCTTGATATTCTCTGCAGATGATAATCAAATCTAATGACACCAGACTGTGGCTAGCTGCAGGCAAGGCTGCTCCCTTAAAAGAGGGCTGTTCTTAACATTATTTGCGTGACAGACTCTGCTACGTTCACAAGGTCTGCCTCGTCAACAATAATATTTAACTCTAAGGTGCTAGCATCTCTATGTGGGGTTATACAAGTCTTACCTTGTCGTATTATGGCACAAAGTAGACATGAAAACAGGAGAGAAGAGAGCACCCCTTTTGTCTTAAGCACGACTTATCTCAACGTTTTCGACTCATCTGTAGCAAGAGATCCTTCGGCCTAGCCAAATCAACCATCATTGAACAACAGGTTACCACCCGCAGACCAACGGGCTAACGGAGCGGCTCAGCAAGATTATCCCCGGCACGATCTCAATGAACGTAGACGTAGAGCACAAGACGTGGGACGAGGTGTTGCCCTACGTCACGAATATTTACAAGACGGCGGTTCAGGAGTCCATCTGAGACGCTATTTCAGCTGGTGTATGGAAGAAGAGTTACGACGATACTCGACTCAATGCTGTCCCATGAGCCTCTTGAGTAGAGGAGCGACGACGCTCAGATGGCCGCTCAACAGGCAGAAGAGGTCCGCCAGCTCGCCTGACTTCTAATTCCCGACAAAGAACTCGTCGACGCTGGCCGGTACAACCTCCGCCGTCGTGACGGTCACTTTTAGCTGGGAGACAGAGTATGGGTGTAGGCACCCCTTCGTTGGCGTGGTCTCAGCGAGAAACTACAAAAGTGATACTTCGGGCCTTAAAAATTGTCTGCCGCCTTTGGGACTTAAACAACAACGTGCTCCCAGACGGAACTCGACCATCAGGACTCTGCCAGCGACAACCCGAATTAGTGCGCGTGGTTCGTCTCAAGCACTATTAAGCCCGAGAGGACTCACGACTATTTATTGCTCAGATGACACCACAGTATTTGCTGCTATTTTGTTGACCTTTGTGTTTATTCTTTTAGGGCTTACTTTTGGGACGATGTACCTTTAAAGGTCGAGTAATTCCGCGTGTATGACCGAAAAAGAAACGCTTCGCCGTCCTTCTAGAAGATTCAAGCTTATCTTTACACCTATTGTAAACGATAATGAAGCCAGAATGACCTGGCCGAGTAAGTCTCGCACTAACTCAATCCCATACATTCTAGATCGAATATTCAAAAGATCTAGTTTAGTAGATAAAAGCCGACCGCGGCCTTGCCCACTCACTCACTTTTGCTTTAGCCAGCTGTCACTCTGACTCCGCGACGTTCGCTGCTGCTGTTTCGACGCTCATTTTCTCTTTTGTACCTGGCTCAAGTTCGATTATTAAACCTTAATTTTCAGTTTCCGCTCGTCAAGTCTTTTCCATCAGCGACAATATGTTGTGGAAATACGAGAATAACTAGAGGAGGAACACAGGACACGCGCTCTTTATGAAATTTAGCGACCTTCCTGTGCACCTCTTCTATTTATCCTCCTTGTTCCGCTATATATGTTTCAATGTTGAACCAACTAGTTTACCAAATGGCTCTGTCACACATGGAGTGTGCTTTGCACGGGACACATACTGTGCCCCCTTGTCTTTGTTCAGGATGATGAAGCCTGAGTACATTTTTGTTTCTTTGCAAGAATCAAGGGCACCACTTCTGGAAGAGATGGCGCATAAACCAGGTGATTATTTGAGCAAATGTTTGAGGATCCAAACCAAGTAGTTGAATTATTTCTTTGTACGTCGAGACACTGTGTAAATATGAGCACCGCGTGTGCCCACACAAGGTGTAGGTGTGTGCGTAGACACCAGATTTATGTAAGATGAAATTATGCACATGCGCAGTGCAGACGGCAGTGCAAGCGGAGCAGCTTTACGTCAGAGAGTTGAGTTGGTGTATAGCTAGGGACCATGAAATTATTTTTAGCCTTTAATATATCGTAACTTGAATACATTGTAACTAATAAAGGGACAAAATACCTATTTTAAAAATGTGTTTAAGAAATAATGTAAACCGAAGTGAGTTTTTGGGAACCTGAAGAGCTAGCCATGCTCTCTTCTGTTTTGTGAACGGCTGAATGCAGCTCACAGTTTGGACTTCAGTTCTTTGCCCAATTTGCTTTGCTGTCGGTCACAATAAAATAATTGTGAAATACTGGGATATGCATTCAAAGTGACGACGAAAAAACCTAAGCCGCCCAAATTATGACTAATGAACATTGACATTCTGAGCCCTGTGAAAAAATACAAAACGAAAAAAAAGCCCACTCTTATTTTTAAATTTCAGATCGAGTTATATTTCTGGCGTATAGAATTACGAATATTGAATAGACATTTAAAAAAAACAGTTGACCGGAGGATACTCCACAGGCACAGAAAATATAAAAGCGGTTATGCCTAAAAACGTTGACTGAAAATGAATTTACTGCACACGAAAGCTGACATTTAAATACCTACACACTAGTGACGGAATTGTGAAAACTATTTCAGTGCAGAAGAAAGTAGAAGAAACAAAATGAAACCGTGGCATGGAAGAATGAAAGAAAAATCCTATTGAGCAATGTACAGGTCACAAAGACTGAAAATAAGAAAGGAACAGGTGTTCGGTCATTCACAAGAACCTCTTTACTGTTTGAGGCAGAACGGGAGTGCAAAGGACATATATATAGGCCTACATTTTAAGAGGTGGACATATGTGCCTTATGTCAGAGCGAAAGCGAGACGATAAATCATGTGGTGTTGTGGTGCACTGAGCTTGGTCATGTCCCTCCAGAAGGGGTAACAGATTTAGTGGGATAACTTGGTTTCACTGGCGAATATTTAGATGTATACTGCGTTACAGTCAAAATAGGAACAGGTGTTGGAGACAGCGAGTGCGCTTGTCCGTTAACTTATCTACTCAGAGTCTCAGGTTTTTCATTATGAAGTTAATTTACCTGCTCGCCTGTGAATGTTTACTTTTATTGCAAAAAGAGGAAGTTTGAAGATCTATGGAGAATGCCTAGGGAAGTGTGATAAGGTATTTAGAAACCGCATACCATCGCCAGGTTCAAACGATATTGGCGAGGAGATTGAACTATAGGAGGCGCTCCCTCCACATTGTGTTCCCCATAGCGCCATCTGACGAAGGTTGTAGTGCGATTAAAGCACCGTGCACGAAAGATTTTCGGTTCATGCCAAAATTACCCCAGGCGGTCTAAATTAATTAATACTCAGTTCTTTGCAGAGAGGCGTGCCAAATGTCATGTGTAGGTTTGGCCCTTCAACCCTATTATTAAATATTTTGAAAACTATTTTACGTTTGGTAATGGAAGTAATGGCAATGAACTCTCTGCTCACAAAGCAATGTATTTAAAAGCAACTAGAAGCAGATGATGAGGCAGCAGTGTGGGTTCCAATTGGTGAGAATTAAATCAACCAATTATGCACATACTACATCATTTAGCATGAACATGCAATCGTTAGTTTCTCTCAAACAGCCTGCCTATGGATCGCCTGTTGCGGAGTTCGAGTTAAGGGGGAGGTGCTCTCAATATAACGGGGGCTTATTGCATTGGACGCATCGCGAAGCTGAGATATCGGTTGCATGTCGAACAATCCCTAAACGGCTCAAATCAAACCCCAGCCCTGCACTAGGACGTGACGGATGACCTTCATTGGATTCCCACGTAACCGCTCAAAGTTATATTTAGTTTATTTTACAGTTCAATGGCTTCCCTTAATAGTAATAATGTAATAGAGTACCGCCACAAATTAAAATGATAGAGCACAGTAAAGCTTAGAATGCACATTTTAGGGGTTGCCACTAGTGCACGAAAGAAAAAGAAAAAAAAAAAGCGTACAGCCTTCCGACCACTCATTGGCTAGGTTTATGACCTGAACGGTCTCAATTTTGCATCCTTTCACCTAGGCACGCCAGATATGTGACATGTGTCTAACAGAAATTATTGAACACAAATTGTGCTATATTGATATGAAATGCGCTATGCTCGACGGACATGCTGAACCCTTCATTACACACAAGCCACCTGCTGATCAGGTGATCGACAGGTGGTTACAATTCTTGGTATTAGCCTTGTCTGTGGCGCCTGGGTTGAGTGCTGGCTTCCGGATCTCCAGATGATGGATTCGAATCCCGGCCGACACGCTCGCGATCCGACGAATCTAGTTTTGCAATAAGGACACAGAGTACGGAAGATTTTCCGTGCCCCTCAGAAGGATCCCAGGAGGTCTTAACTAATCCTCACCTCTACGTTTGGGCGTGCTAGATACGCTTAGTAGATTTGACACGTAAACCCCCAAAATGTATCTACTTTTACTTGTTTCATACAGTGCTTGCGTAACGGCATAAAGCTGGCGCCAGGTCATCGCTATATAATTTGTGCCTCTCCGAGTTTATCAATACAAGGTGAGTGCTTGACCAAATACGTATGCTAAATGTAACACTGAGGATAAAAGCAAATGAATGGCAAGACTAAAACGTAAGCACACTGGGCACTGGAACAATGTAGCTAGTATCCCTGAAGAACATTTAAGCACTTGGGCCGACGATTTTTGAAGTCTGTAAAATTAAACAACTTTGCTGTCACTATTAAAAGAGCCCCTTGACGTAGAATAAGTGAGCATGTATTCTAAAGGCTTGAAAACAAGAATTCTTGCCCTCTTACCCAAATTCATCTTTAGAGTGACACCAATCAGACCATTACCATGTCTGAGTACAGAGTTGTTGCTTTTCTGGTTCCTAACGTACGAAGCAGTCCTATAAACCGTAACCCCCTTCAGCGTACGCTGGTACTCGGCGGCTTGAGGTGCCACTTTCAGGGGGTTCAGTAGAGCCCCACTAATCCTCTGGTAGAAAAACCCCTTACGCAGCAGCGGACTGCTTCCGTCTAGAGACAGACAGATTTATATGTCGCGTGATAGACAAGTGATGAGCATTTCCTGGAAATCGCAGTGTTTGTAACCAGCTCTTCAAGCTCAGGCCTTTCATCCTCTAATGCTAGCGTGCGACAAATTTGATGGGGGATCCCCTTTGCTCCCTTAATGTAATAATTCTTATTACAGTTAGCTGCCTCAAATAAAAAAAAAAAACACAGACAAAGGGCCAAAAGGCGAACACATTTCAAAATGTGTTCCATCTGGCGTACGTTAAATCTCATACATCGTTCGCCATGAAGAAGTCGCGTTTTTATCACGAATTTGAGCATGAGAATCACAGAGGACAATATCTGCAAAAATATATTGCTAGGCATAAGATGTAAAGTTTCAGCCAAAAGGGCCCATTTGGGGAGTAATCTACTTGGCAGCAATTCACTGAGTACAGGACCAATGAGTAGAGTGCCCAATTCTCGAATTTTTGATCTTTTTTTTTTATTTTAGTTTTCTTGGAGACCTCTGTGCCATTCTCACATCTTTGTGGTGGCTTGATGCTCAAAAGACTGATGTCAAGTTCTGCATTGTTCCGACCCACGTAAGTCCTTCTCACAAAAGTCAGGTCAGAAATCTGGAAACTGCCTTGCTATGCCGAGCAAAACACAGTGGATAAAGTCAAGGAGAAATCTCCAGACTTTTCTAAAGGGCTCAAGGTTGATAAGGCTGGAAACGGTCTTTACCCCCCACAGAGCAGTCCCAGTTTGAGACGCGATCTGCATGTATTTATGCCTTTGATTGTCTGAGCGCTCCTCGGGGTCATTTTCTAGCACTCGATACCTAATTGAACTCCGTTCATATTTAGCAATCTGTAAGCACCAATTGCAGCCATAGTAGCCATTGATCTGTACAGTCCCTTGCATGAGGGCGCATGCAACCGACGCTACTGCTGAGCAAATGCAAAATTCCTTAAAATATTCTCGACAGAGGATACACTAAGGCTAGGGGAACCTGTAGGATAAAGGTTCTGCATTACATTAACGAATACATTCGTCAAAATATCCCTTTATGGCTTCCTTTTCCCAAACCAAAGTGCTGTAAGTACTATTCTCTTCATTCAATCTTTGTGTTCTTTTTTTTTCTTACCGAAAGTTGTATAGGTCATAGTGGCTGTTGATGTTTAAACACCTGGGAACCATCTGCATTCATCGTATTGATTACCATATGCCCAGTCCGTGCAGTTTCATTACACGAAGCCGACACATACTTCAATATGCAATGCCACACATTGGGTTTGCATCAACTAAAGGCTTCGTGAGGTTCGGAACGTTTCCAGATCTCAGCAACTTTTGCAATTGAGACCGGACCCCAAAAGTAATTAAAAAGGTTTATCTGAAACGTTAAACACCTTAGACACCTAGCTGCAATGTGGTCATGAAAATTGGCCCTGTCACCATCAAATATTTTCCCAAGGAACTACCGCGCCTCAGGCAAGATGCGTTCAGCAAAACATCTCTTCACCATTTGTGCAATGTGAGTTAGTCCTCAGAAAGTGAGTTTGTTGGTTGCAGCATACTTCAGCACCATACTGAGAATGTCACCCCTTGATACCTCTACTCGTTTATCAATAATTCTAAAAGAACATTGTAAATTAACTTCCAAAATTCGGTGCTTCCATGTCCACACCAGACAGCGACAACTTCTGACGTGTCTTGACCCAGTAGGATGAAAATCTGAAATACTTTGCCCGGTCGTGTCTATTTATTATAATTTTTTTTAATTTTGTGTCTGCAATTAATGATTGTAGTATATGCTTTGCGTTCATTACTGAATTTTTCTATACTTTAGTTTGCTTCATTTTGTATTATGTTGTGTACAATCCTTTCTCAAACTCCTGCAATAGCCCCAGTATTAAATGCAATTGCCCTGTGAAGGTCGACGTAAACGACAACCGTAAATCCAAAGGCGCGACATACGCAGGGTTGCGGTTTCGTCTTTCTTTCGTTCAGTGATCACTTTAAAGTGAGTGACGCGGCTGTGGCTTGGGCGAGACTTGGGGGAGTAGGAAGAAGAAAAAGGGGAACGCGAGAGGGTCGTGAAGAACGTCGGTTGGGCAACGATTTGATCTGTCCTGTAAATAGACGTTTCCTTTTATTTTTCTCTCCTTGATGGAGCCCTGTCAGTCATTTTTATGACCACCAACATCCGCAAAACATCGACGTTCTCAGTCATCGGGTCCTTGACTCAATCGTAAGAAAAGAACCAACCTTTAGTGGCGCAGTCGACAGGATTGCGTCAGCGGGCCCCACCGGCTGGAACGACCCAGCAGATTCAGTGGACAGCGACTCCATTCAACAAGAAGAGAGGCGGCAAGTTCCTTGGCCTCAGCAGCGTTTTCAACTAAGAAGACTTGGAACGCCGGGACTTCGCGTCAACGCGGCTTCGGAAGTGCTGCAGACTCACAAACCTGCGAAGCGTCTACACTACTCGGACACCGTAATCGGGCCGGACTGTTCCGATCGACAGGCTGTGTGTGCTTGCCATAGGGGCTTGTCAACCTTCAAAGATAAGGTGATTATTTTGTCTGGTGCCCGCTATGGAGCTACGTAGTGGGGAACGGCGTAGGCCAGTTACCTCGTTGGATTGGTATAGAGCTAATGATAACAATGTCGACGAGCGAGGTGAACCGTCACCTCATAGTAGACCAGCGGCGACCGTGGGGACGCACGAGGACGGAGACTGAGATGGCCGATCGAGTAGCTCACTGATTGAAAGAGAGATCGTGCTCGTAAGAGAAAAAGAACCTCTAGTGCGTCTAGAGTTTGAACTAGAACGAGTTCGTGCGCAAAACAGACTTGGAATTGGTGGAGGCGGCGCAGAACTCAACCTGAGGGAGGAGGTGCTTAGCTTTTCCAGGCTCATGAAGGTTGTGTTGACACAAACCGTCGTCCGAACTGCTCGTACCAAGCTGGTTCGACGGTGTCGAAAATGTCTATGCGACATCTGAGGTGCCTGAGCGCCTGAGGGGTTCGCTCGTGCGAGCTTATTTTACGGAGCGCATGCAGGCGCTGGTGAATATGCTGCCTGTCGGCGAAGCGAGTGATTACGGTGCGGTTAAGGGGGGAGTTCTCCTGGAACGCAAACTGTCACCGGCTGAGTACAGGAGGCTTTTTCTCCAAGCCACTAGAACGGAGAAAAAATCCTGGAGTCAATTTGCGACACGGGTTGAGAGCTGTTTTGAGTATTGTGCTCGAAGTCGCTCGATCGACTCTTTTGAGGACTTGCTAGCATTAATGGTATCTGACCGCATTAGATATTACTTGTCCGTCGACATGCAGACCTATGTAACGCTAAATGAGACTGGAAAATGGCTTAAACAAGCAGAGGTGGTTCCGCTGACTGACCGTTTTGAAGAGTGAGGACGATGCAAACAATGCAACAACCCTGCATATTCGAAAAACCGCGAGTCTGAAAACACAATGGTCTAGTCCTGTCGAAAAAAGAGCATAAGGTAGGGCCGGTCCCAATGTCGAACCAATCCAGAGTAAAATATTTCACCTGCAAGGGTATGGGACGTTTTTCCCGTGACTGTCTTAGTAAACAAGCGCGGGACCGACACTTGAAAAACAGCCCAGTGGTGATAGGGGTTTCCGAGAATCTGCAACCACGCCAACAAAACGTGTCCCCGGAGGCAACGGCCCTTTCCTTCAATCGGGAAGGCGGACGCGCTGAGTTGCGTAAAAGAGAACTAAAGTGCGGTTCGAAGAGCGTAAACCCTATTATTGATTTGATTCTGGAGCGAAGATTAGCGTAGTGCGTGTGGGGGTTGTACCCGAGATAGAAGGGTTGTCTGGAAGGGTGACGCTGACCGGAGCCTTTGGGGACAGCGTGAGTGCTTTTTTGCGGCATGTACCAATGGTTCTTCCCACGCGCTATGTTGAGCACATTCCTCGGGAGGTGTCAATATTATGTGCCGTCACTGATCGCCTGGTGGCCGGCATAGACATGCTTCTGATGACTACAACAACCTAAAGTCAGGATGCGGGATGCTTGACTTTAAGCCTGTGGATCTTGAACCCGAAGACGAGCTGCCGGAGGGGGACAACGAGGTGCCCTGATCATGCAAGTGACCATCCACGACGCTGACGAACCGACTCAGAAGCTACCAATCTCATCACCATGCTTCCAAACCTTACAAAGGAACGGCGACACCCTGAAACCCTCCTTGGAACAAGGTCAAGCGTCCACTCATGGCATGCGAATTGAGAGAGGGCTGCTGTTCCACCAAGAAGAGGTAAACGGTGTGAGGTCGATGGAGCTGGTACTGCCGTTTAAAAAAAGACAGAGGGTCTTGGAGCTGGGGCATGATTCCGTATGGGTGGGTAATTTGGGAGAGCGAAAGACAAAGTCACTGACAAAAATGTCGTTTTACTGGCCAGGCACGGCTAATGTGATCAAGAAACACTGCCAGACGTGCACTACATGCCAGCTGAGAGCGCCGGTTACCGCCGCTGACAGAGTTCCTATCACCCCCCTTGCTCGTCCCGAGGTGCCTTTCCAGACAGTCTACATGAATTGCATCGGTCTTTTGGACCCACCGTCCGCTCGCGGACACAGGTACGCGATATGCGTAGTCGATGCCTGCACACGGTGGCCGGAAGTGGTTGGCGTAAAATCACTAACTGCCCGGGCCGTCTGCAATGCTTTAGTCGAGATATTCTCGAGGACGGGATTTCCCGAAACCGTCTGTTCCGATCAGGGCAGCAACTTTACCGCACAGCTTACGAGGCTGTTTCTGGAAAAGATGGGTGCTACATCACGCTTCTCGACTCCCGACCACCCGCAAAGTAAGGGACTAGTGGGGAGGTGGAACGGCACGTTCAAGAAAAGGCTGCATCATGTGGTGCACGAGAACGGGTCGTGAATGGGACAAGTACGTTCCTTTTTTTGCCCTGGGCCTATCGCGAGGTACCATACAAGACAACGGAAGCAACACCGTTAGAGCTTATGTACGGCAGAGAGCAATCCGGGCCTCTGTCTATCTTTTCGAAGACGTGGACGGGGGAGTGGACGGCACAGTGCCGTTTCATTGGTACAGTCGCCGGCCATATGAGCTCTCCCGGCCGAACGCCAACCGGAGCAGCGTTGCCGCGTTCTGGGAGCCGGGGTATTGGGACCAAACCATTCCGTTATTAAAGGGGTGGACGCAGAAAGTTTATTAGCATTCCCCGTTTCGGAACGTGAATCTGAAGCACGGCTGATTATAATCTCGGTTGCGGTTCTAGGTAAACGCAGACGGCTTATCAAAATTCTTCGCTGCATAATATCTCTGAGTGTTATATTCTACTTTTTTTAGTTAAAAAACCGGTTAGTAATTTTCAATATTTTCTACCCAAAGAGTAATCCTACGCGCAAGCTTTTTTACAATCTTTCTTAAACCTAGACTAGACAATGGCAAGCGATTTTGAAATAATTTATTTAATTTATAAAGATATGCTATAGATAACAAAACAAAAATTGTGTCGAAGCAGAATAAAGCTTTAGGCACTTTTCATGAACGTGTTTTATCGAGAAGATTCTACTGTTCTGCGCTCAGTAGCGTGGCGCTTCGCCAAGGGTAATGAGAGCGTCTCGCAAGCGTTTGGGAAGAGCGTCATATGAAGTTGGGCACAGGTCTGGCCTCTCTCTCAGCTTGTCCCATGCTTCGCGGACGGCCTCCCAAAGTTCCTCTTGAGAAGCGTGGTGCAGCTGACGCTTCGAGAGATTCCTCTTCATAATTCCCCAGACGTTTTCAATTATGTTTAAGTCCGGGGACTTGGCGGGCCACGGAAGTTGGGGAATACACCGGTCCTCGAGCGTCTTCTTGACTTGTCTCGACGTGTGCACTGAGCAGTTGTCCTGCTGCAAAATGAAGAGTCCGTCCGGAAATGCCCCATTCAAAAGAAATGGCAGTATAGGCGGGACCTAAGATTTCGCCGCATTTCTCTGCAGTCAACCTTCTGTCTCTTTTAACCAGGGGGCCAAGACCCTGGCAAGTGACGGCGCCTCAAACATTGACAGAGGAGCGCCCGCTCCGTTCGACCAGCAGCGTGTATTGGCGTCGTGGCTGTGAAGTAAAAGACAGAGCAATTAGTCGCAATATTATTGTCCCATAGTTATCAAAAACAGTGAAACAAAACACGTTAAACTCCACCGTAACTCAATCATGTTTGATCTTTGCGTTGTTAATGTCCTTCATGCTTTGCTTCTACATTTCGGACACATCGTTTAAAGACACTATCTTTAATATAAACTAAGGCACGTGAAGTAAATGGTTTCACGGATTAGTCATTATTTAGATCCACTTAAAACTGATAAGAACAATGTCGCTATAATTTTTGTTCACTTTCACCAGCTCACACTAATAACCAGCATTTTATGGTTTCTGTTTAGTTCAGTCTCTGATATGATCGGTTATTTTCTTAATTTTTTATGCAAACGAGATCTCACCGCCTGATGTCAGGACAGCAAATACGTCGTTGCTGGTCCCATACAGTGCAAGAAATGTACTCGTCGGTGAACACGACCATCTTCCAATGATCCAGTGTCCATGTGGAATGCTCCCGAGCAAACTCAAGACGCAGTTACTTTTGCCTAAATGTCAAAAATGGTTTCTGGCGTGCCACGCGGTTTCTGGCGTGCACCTCGTTCGCGCGTGCACGCGCGAACGAGGTCCAGCTCGTAGAAGTCTTCTTCTTATGGTCTTTTCGCTCACCCGAAGTCCGAGCTTCTGCCTGTAACTCCTTAATTGTAACTGCTGGTTTGTCAACCACCGCTGCAATTATCCACTGATCCTCACCCGGAGTTGTAGATGATGGCCGACGTGCGTGTGGTGCATCGTGAACGCGGCCTTCGTGGCGAAACGCGCGGGCAATCAGAGTGACGGTTTTCACATCGCAACCAACTCTCGAAGCAATGTCTTGCCTGCTTTGTGCACTTTCAGCAAGAGCGATTATTTTATGTCTTGTCTCCTGCGGAACACGTGACATAACACTGCAACTTTGTTTTGAGCGGAATAATGCTTTCGCCTTTTGTACCCCAACACACGTCTAAAATGGGCTTTTCACCCGGAACGTGAATCATAAGCGACCAACAGGGTTGCACCTTTTATTTAAATTCATTGTGAATCATCTCGATCATCAGAGCCATTCGTACTTATCTGTGACAATGGCGCCAAAATAGCATGACGGTATTCAGATGCGCAGAGGTGTGTAAAGTCCGGCCGAAGTGACATGTCTTTTGTGTTTATAACAAAAAAAAATCAAGAAACCGAATTTTTAGTTCCTTGAAGGGACAAGTTGCTTGCTTTAAGAAAATTAAATGAAAACATTTGATGCGGTAGGCATGATACTATATTTATGCACATCGTGGTTACCAAATTATTTTATATCATGCCCAATTATTACCGGCTCCCCCCTTTTCCGTATCAGTCAGATTATGACCGTCACGTGCTGCTGTTGCGAGACATTCTCTACACGATGACTCTGCAGATGGCTTCCTGGTCGGCCACTTCTCGCTTGCCGAGGGATCATTGTTGTCATGCCTAATATCATATCAAACATACGATTTTTACATTTGTAAGCATCGATCGAACACTGCTGCTTTATCTACGCCCAAAGTAAGCTCCAGTTTATCAGCAGCTATAACATCATCTCCGAACCCTTGGGGCCAACACCCGATGGCGGGAATTCTAATCGGCCATGCCTTTGTGATTCACACTTCTCAAGGCCGGTAAAAGCTTTGCGTCCCCCCCCCCCCCCCCCCTTGTGATAACGGAATGGGTTGGTCCCAATAGCCCGGCTCCCAAAACGCGACAACGCTCGACGCGCCGCGTGCGGGATTTTCGCTGCTCCGGTCGGCGTTCGGCCGGGGGAGCTCATATGGCCGGCGACTGTACCTTTCGTTTTGGTACCTTTTGTGTCGCCGACGTGTTTTCTGAAGGTCGACTGAACGATGAGATACATAAGGCCTCAAAAAAGAACACGCGTCGAGAAAGCAGCAGCGAGCGCAGACGGCAGCAGCCGAATGCGACGGTGGGTCGGCGGAACAGCAGGCTATCGCGAAAAAATCTGCGAATGAATCGGCGATACAGCGCTCAGTTCTTTAGCTGTTATGCTCGTCATCTCGAATATTCGACATAGAACGTTCAGGCAAGAGATACGGCGAAACTGAGTAGGCAAGGTCGTTCTGGCCGTCTTATGTTTTACGCTATGGGCGAGAGTATAGACGAATCTTCTTGAACCGAGAAGCGTATCTTCTCGTTCAAACTTTGGTTTGGGCTAGTTGGTCCATGGTAGGTATAATGTTTAATTTTGATATCTATACCCGCAAGCCAGTAGCAACTTACCTGGGAGAATTGGAGGTTCTTCTGACAGCTCGAGGGGCACTTTTGTTCAATTGAGAATTTATGATTTTTGTCCTTTGAGTACAAGTAAGCGTTGTTGTATGGAATTGTGCAACAAATAAATACATGCTAAAATATTTACTCAGAAATTATATTATTGCATTGTCATTGTTGCTCTGGGATGACCTCGAAAAACGTATATTGGTGTGTTGACAACGCGCTTGTTTGAAATATTACGCAGCGACAGAAGAGGCTCATTATTCTAGAGCGCTCTATATGACGATCTGGCCATTACGAAGGCGTAAAAAAGGTAATCATGAATCTACCATAAAGCCATTATTATATTTCATAATTTCTTTAGAAAAACATTGTGAATTCATCATGCTGACGTCACCCATGTCGTTATAACTTGTTTCATCATACGTTATGTGGCTTTTGCCATTATGATTCCTTTATCAAAATTTTCCAATGGGCACATAATATTTTTCTACAGATTCATAGCCTTATTTCATTCATACGATTACCTATTCGGACATCTAGATCATTTAGTTTTAAAACCTCGTAATAACGACGAAAACGATAGGCAAATAAATGACTGAACAGACAAAAAATACCAACTTGAACAAACGGGATCACGACAGAAGGCGCCGTGCACGGTCATGTGATATTCTTGTAGGAATCATTTTAAACCAATTTTTTTTTTTTTGTATCAGCCAGCTTTTTTAATTTATCACGCGCACATTCTATTCTTTATGTCCACTTTTATTCACACTAATATTGTGAACCTTTCCGGCTCGAATACCCTGAATCTCCGACGCTCTGACTGCGTTCCAGAAAACAAAGGGAGACTGTAGACCCAAGGAAATGAGAGGTTAGGGAATCGGCATGAGAGACAAAACAAATAGAAAAAAAATAAAAATGCTGGAGTTGCAATTTAGTGCTTCAAACTGGCGTTCTATAGGTGTCAAGGTATCCGTGAACAAAGCCAAGGTCGACACAATTATTAGTGAGGAGACTACAGTGAAATAAACAACAAAAAAGTTCCGGTCGTCTTTATTGCGTTTTGTTAAACCTCCCGCAATTTTCAAATGTCTCATCAAGCAATTCTCGTAATCGATGACATATATTCCCTCCAGTGAGGCGCCGCTTCCGCTTGAGTGAATAAATGTTGTTGCTTACAAAGCATCTACTTTATTCTTTGTGTGTGCTCCTATCTTTCACACTTATTGTTATTTAAAGGTTGAGGAGTTTCACGCTCTGCTCCCGCATCTTGTGCTTCTGAACTTTTCCAGTCTGAGTCCTGGGGAAGGAGTCTACGAATAACACGTGTTCCGGTATCCAGTACGACTGCAGCTGCAATTAAAACGTTTGTATCAATTGCGGGCAAACTAATCAAAAACAAATGTATTTTTTATTACTGCCTCGTTATCTTTAGTGAAACGGGAATTGAAGAAATATATTTGATGTCCTCGAACGATTACCTATTTTAGCCATCTCCCAGCCTCTATGGGCAAACTCCTTGCTCATATTTTAAATCCCTTAACCTTGAGGTGTGAAAAAAAAATGAGCAAAACTGGAAGTGCCTGGCAACCTTGTAGGCCGTGCCACTACGAGGGGCGTTTATAAAGTTCGATTATTGTCACTAAGGAATGGAGATTCAGCAATCAAACTCGAGTAGGAGCTGAGACTTTCTTTACATGTTCGCCACCAAAAGTTACCTACTTTTTCTAGCGATGGACCACATGCCGGAGGCTATTGTTGTAGCACTCCTCGTTTTGAGTGTTCAGGAATCGCTCCACTTCAGCAATCACTTGGTCGCCGTCCTTGAAATGCTTTCCCCTTATTTGGCCACACTGGACGCGTCTGCACCATTTAACCAAAGTGTCATAAACCGGAGCGTTGTCCCCGAACAACGCTTCCAGATTAGAATGAATATCGTTGGCAGTGATTTCCTTCAAATGGAAAAAAACGGATCACTGCATGGGCTTGGCACCGACGGGCGGTGCCATTTTTGTTTCGACTCCCTAGCGGCGTTCCGAGCTACTATAGCATGCGATGTTTATACTGTGCGGAAACTAGAGGGACGCGCGCTCATGTTGATGCCTGTTTTGTTCCGTTTTTTTTCAATTTTTTCTGCCGATGATACGAACTTTATAAACGCCCCTCGTATATGTCACAGTCACAATCAATCTCAAAAAGAAAGCTAAATAAGCTGTCTAGGTGTTTTTATCTAAACTATAAGGCACGGGTTTGGCGTCGAATATATGATTTTGACAAAACAAATATATATGTTTTTGGAGCTTTCTTGAAATGGACGACAGCATAAACGATAAGCATGGGGTTTTTCTTTTTTCTTTTTAAGTCATTCAATATTGAATTCGCAAAAATGCGGAAAACTAACGTTTCTACCGGCTTACGGGATCACATCTTTGACCGCTCGCTATTTTGTCACTGCTCACACCACTGCACTAGAACTCATCTGCGAAAATCTCCAAATAAATTTAAACATAATTATTGAATAAAAAATATGCTTTAAATTGTTTTGTATTTTTGCCCAACTATATATTTTTGGTAATTTTGGGTAACATTTGGGAAGCTCTCCCGTGTGACCTACTTCAGATATTTTATTTATCTAGATTTGAGGATAAAGCTCGAAATCAGTTCTTTTTATTGCCTACAAATGATATATTATATGTAAACATTAAAATGTGTTGCTTATCTTTGAGAAACCACATGTTTCCAAATCTAAACAAATAGAGCAGATTTTTTCAGATAAATATTTTTTTTAGTTCATGTTTTATTAATTGGAAGGTATGTTGGTGGTTTATCAAAAATATAAGGCGAGAATATAGTATTTTCTTTGTGTGACCGATATTAAAACTTCATGTTAGTTGTGCGTTTTGACTGCGTCCTCACATGGGTGATATTCTGGTCAATATTGTGGCATGAATAAGATTCACCGCCCAACAGTAATATACTTAGCTTATCATGTCAGTTCAAAAATTGTGTGAAATTGAACCGAATACGGAGTAAAATGTATTTTACTGCGTAATCAATTTTTCCGTTTTACAATACACATCCTTCGAGATTCAAATTTTCTTTCTGGCCCTTTAAACAAAATACCATATCTTATGTTTATATTTTATGATAGATCAGTATTATACTGTGCTACTATAAAGAATTAAGCGAAAACATTGGGGTTTTTGGACTCGATTTCAAATTTGCTAGATTTTCGAAACATTCGCTGATTCAATTTTATATAACGGATTTTAATTTGTACTTATAGTATTTAAACAGTGTGCAATAAAAAGGCTAAGTTTTAGCTTCAGGGTGATTTCAAGGCGTATTTAGGATATCTTATACTAAATACGTCACACGTGAGAACTTACCAAACTTCGCATAAAATCATCAAACTGAGACAGTTTGAAATTTGGGAGGTGTTTCGATCACGCGGGTGACAGCTATCCCGCTCGTTAAGCTTAGAGCGCTCAGCGTATTCGGTATGCGAGAAGCAGCACCGCCTTGCACTCTAGAGCTAGACGAGATGGTGAATAATGGAGGGCTACCGCCTTTATTATATTCAGTGGTGGTATCATAGAGCCGTAAATGTAAACACGACCCCTTATATTTTTTATGGTTCTTACCTGTTCCGTTTTACTGAGCCCCATTTCCTATAAATTAATTTATGTATGCTTTAGAGGTGATACTCCCAGATTACATACGGTACCATGATGATAGTGACAAACGAGCCATGAAGCGCAACACTGCTCACGGCCGTAGGGACAAGCGAGCAGTGGCCACGGCTAACCTACCTGGCTACCATATAACTGCGGGTCAAGCTTCTAGCGCTCTTTTATGAGCCCAGTGTCGGCAGGTTTCGAAAAATATGAAAACATTTCTATGAATATCTCGACACTATCGGGTATTTCAGGCACGTCTGGGAGGGAGGCCTTACCTAATTATTTTTGTGTGTACGAGCACTCAAGCATACAAAGACCTTTCGGAAATTCGCGGTCGAAACAGGGAGGCAGCCAGTGTCCAAAACAACTTGGGAGAAAGAATAAAGTATGCTGAGCCCAGTAAATGAAAACCAAAGACAGTTTCCACGTAACAATCAGCCCGGTTCTTCAAATATTCTGCATCAATTACAAGCGATCACCATTTATATAACCATTTTATAGTTTGTAAAAATGCCTGCCTTCTATATAGTCCTTTTATACCCACGCAAATAGAAACAACGGAGCCCTACAATGATTCATACTCCCATTATTAAATATCTAATTACATGTGAATTCGCCATATGCAGTTTGCACTGGTAATAAGACACTGGCAGAATTGCAGTTTCGAGAGTATTACATTTTCATTATAAAACTGTATAGCAAAACAGGTATATGAATTGCATCAAGGAGGCCGCCAGGAAACCTTCGCCTGAATATTAACTTTCACTTTTTTTTTGGTTCTGGTCTAGCATCACGAAAGTAACCCTATATTAAATTGTAGCCGGTATACCTCTTGAACTACAGCACATACCTTGTCTTTACAAAACGCTTTGATGTCTTCTTGAGTTAAGGTTTTATCTGCTTTAAGTTTGATCCACGCACATATTTTCTCGCCTGCCCTTTCGTCCGGTACTCCAATCACCTGTGTAGAAGTTGAAAAACATTTAAACGAATTTTAATTAAGTTCACAAAGATTTATGAAGGCACCAAATTAGTTTTTATCTGTGCAGCAAAATGACTGAAGGAATAGCTACTTAAGGAGAAGCGATACTAAATTCGTACATTCCTAAAAAGATCAGGTGCAAGAGCATACATAAGTCCAAGATTGTGTCCCACAATTCTCTAACAAAGGCTGCTCTTGGAGGAACAAATATTGAAATTGTGCACTTGGACCGAGAACAAATCCCTAAGATATCAAAAACACACCGAGAAGGTCCTCGGAAACCTTAGCGGTATTCTGGATTATTAATCATTCACAAACTTGTTATTTTGTCACCTGTCTTTGAGGCGCAGGCTGTAGAAATGTTTCTTTGTCTTGCTTTGCTTGTAACTATAGCCAGTCGAAAAAAAAAGATGACCAAGTAACTCTAGTATTAAGCGGAGTAAGAATGTGTGGGCAAAACCCGAAATGGCGATGACAAGGATGCGCTCATGTGTGTTTGCGTAGTAAAGTGCTGTTGTTGAGTTTAACTTAGTCTGTAGCATAAACATTGATATAATAGATGCGTCTTTTTGGTGCCGACACCCCAGGTACCTAAACACCCAAAAAAAAGGCGTCAAAAACAGACAAGGACTGAAGAAAGTGGACGAAACAAGGCGAAATCACAACTAACAATTATTGAAAAACCAATCATTTAAATTGCCTCGACAAAATATACAGTCATCACTATTGTCGGTGTAACCTTCGTTTCAAGAAGGCATACTTCTTAACCTACACACTGGACGGTAAGTCGACGAAAGGTTGACTACACAAAGCTTTAAGTGGGACATCGGAGAATCCACGCAGCGTGTCCTAGCGACACTACCATAAATAAACGCAGATAAAAAGGTAAGGCCCAGCGTGCACAAATGACACCAGTCGGCTCAAAGATAGACTCGGCTTTAGTGGCCGTAGTACTCGTAGTAGAGGAGCTTCACATCCTTCGAGCCTGTCTCAACATTATGCACAGCCAAATGAAGGAGATAGACAATGCATCTGAGTCTTCACTGACAGATGGTGAAGCGGAACATGTGTACGCGCGGACTAAAAACAACAACGACCGCGTCGTAACTTATTCCACCAGACTGAGTTTCAAAGATAAACATGATAAGTCAAAACGTCTCCATAATATTTGATCTAACACGCCGGAGCTGTAACAAATTATTTGAGTTGGCGATAAAGGTAAAGCTTCCGGAGCTACGAGCTTTAGAAGTTTAACGGAGGTCGTCGACAGTGTCAGCCCCTTTGGAACTGTTTCAACAGGTAATCCACCACAATCAAGGTATATTAGCAGTGGAAAAGTTTAACTATATGAAAACTGTGTTCTCTGAAAAAGCTACTCCAACAATAGCGGAATTCGCAGGCGAAACCAGAAATATTCTATATGCACTTTGGCTAGAAAATGTTCTAACCAACGATATAAAAATGAAATTAACGGAGAGGCAGTCAATTCGATTACCGCAAGATGTCCGGGGACTCAGACAGCTACACGACGACGCACCCGGGCATACACATGGGCTCATGTCCTTGAAGGTGAGCGAGGATTCTTAATTAACTGCTACTTTCTGACTTTAATAATTTGTTCCTCCCGTTAGACTTTGTGCATACTTACCACAAAAGCATTGTACGTGATGAGAAACATCAATGTTTCGCACCACACTCAGCTGGTTCACCGGAAGACCAGTGTGAGCAAAGCCTATATAAGGATTTAAAAAAAAATCAACTGCTGTCTTTATTACGCTTTCTGTGAGTGGAAGTAGAAAGTATAGAAAAACCTTCCAGTAAACGAAAACGGTTCTTTCCACGAGTGGTAAGTCTAGAAGAGAACAGGTAACCACGCCTCATACATCCATATAGGCTGGGAGATCGTAAATGACCAGCGGGACGGCAACGGCATTATTGCAACAAATTCTTAACCAGAAATGTGCTTTCTGTAAGTTTTCAAAACACGACATCAAATCAAGATGTGTTTTGAAACCGTATCTCTTTCTCACAAAACATAGATTCCTTCACAAAGCTGGACAATGTTTCAAACGCACAAAACATGATCATCTCGCCAATATGTGCAGGAGTAAGGTCCTGTGTGTAACGCGCCAAGGTCGGCATGCCACTACTTTGTGCGATCCGAGGTTCCTCGGAATACGTAGTGACCGAACCAAGCAACCGGAAAAAGAAAAAAAAATGAGGGCGACACCATTCCGTCACATTTATTGCAACATCAACAGCCAAAGTGAAGAAGACGGTGCTTTTGCAAACGACCACAGTGTGGTGCTCTGGAATTGAAGCAATGCACATTCATCGGCGAAGAAAGTCAACGGGCATTCATCACCAAAAGCATGTCTTAAAAAACAGATGTCGACATCTAGGCAATCCAAGACTGCGAGTAGGAACATTTTGAAGTCACAAAAGAGTAAGAATTGTACCTCGAGTAGTGGTGACTTATAAAAAAAAAGCAAAGGACACGTTTTCCATCTGGAAGCACTCTATGTAGGAGAGAACGCGAATAAAAAGCACACGACAAAACAGCAAGCCACAAGCCAGCATGGCGTCAAAACAGCTGATCTACAGAAGAACAGGTGCCAAGACAGCCCGCGCGCGCCTCAATTAAGTACTAGCTTCTTACGTGTTCAGTAGACCATATGTATTGCCGTTACATTATATTATCTGCCGTTATATGATCATATTATTACCTGCGCCGTTAGAATTTATTGACTGAATTTAGTTTTTTGTGCATGTTAAGCAATATAAAACCGTCGAACCGCAAGCCAATGACGCTAATGAATTGTTGCTCTTTAAATTAGGGATTGATTGCTAATTCGGTAACGTTTTATATCGATATAAGCACGACACCCTAGTCACCGATAGGAGAATGAAGATCGCAATTGACGGGCTTAATAGAACTGCTGAACGAATAGTGTATTTTACATACACTCTTGTTTTACATATAGCATAGATGCAGTCAGGAAAGCAACAGCCCATAAGTTTGTCATTGCAGGGCTGTGTGTTATATTGGGACACGATGTTCCGCAGCTTTTGTGAGATTCTCGCTCTGGAGTGCATTCATTTGGTCGTCGATCATCATCTGGGTGAGGCTTTGCTCGGTGTTCAAGACGTCGATGAGCCGGCACGGGTCAGGATGTTGGCGGTCTGTTGGCGGTCAACACTCATTCCCCATGGGGAAGATCAGAGTTGTCCCTGTCGTGAAACCTCTAGAAGAATCGTTTGACTCTAGCGCTTAGTAGAGTCAGTGGATTTTAACCCCAATAGAGTCTGGTAGCTCTAATACCCAATGGCTTCAGGTGACACTCTTTCTGCCTGGAGTAAGTGGAGTATCCTTCACAAGGAACAGCAGACTCTCCCCAGTAGAATCATGTGGCTCCGGTTTCACCGAAAACACACAACTCCTTCATGAGAGTTACCCTATTCAATTTTCGATGGAGTCCTTCGACTGTCCTATAGGATTCACTGGGTTCTTTTTCGGCTAGAATCACTTCAACCTCCCCCCCCCCCCCCCCTAGAGTCACTGAATTCTCTCGGTTAGAATCTCAACTTGACTCCGACACCGGAGCCACCAGATTCCGAGTGTTCGATAAGTTACTGCTAAAAATGATTTGTTACAGTAGTTACAAATAGTTTGTCAAAAATTCATTTAAGTTACAGTTACAGTTACTTCGCCATACTAGCTTAGTTACTTTCAAGATACACATTTTTTTAATTTAACTGTGAAGACATTGATGACAGCAGAAATGACTGCGATTTATATTTATTTGGAGCTCTCAGAAAACTTTAGTTTCACTTATTGAGATAAATATTATTACCGTCGCACGACTTTATTGAATCAAAACGTAGGCCGCATCGAAACAAAATAGACTAAAGAATAAATTATTCAGTTAATGCTGTAACGCAGCTGCAACTGCTTCTCAAAGATCACTTGAGTTACCCTTTTTGATGCTGAACACATCCTTGCTAAAGAGACGCTCAACGGTTGCGCTAGAGGGCAGTGCAGTATTCAGGCGTAAAAATAAACTTTCCTAATATTGGGACGCTGAGGATGGAGAGCGCTGACGAGGTTTCAGCCTTCCATCATTCCGTCTTCATTCCTTGCGGTTGTGTCCTCAAATTAATGTCGAAACTCACCCCGAAGTGTTTGAGAAGGTTAGAAGAAGAGTACCTCCTAGGATGCGTAAACTTTTTGCAGTGCTTGTCAGCAAGTAGTGTAGTTATCACCTCTAAATTCGATAAAGTCAAAGGGCAGTTCATAGCCAGACCACAGTAACAACTGCCTTTCGTCACTCAGGACAGCCTCCCGTTTGAACGATACAGGTTAATTACCATAAAACTATTTTCTGATTATAACGCAATTAATGCAAAGGTGCAAGGGAGCTGGACAAGAATGACAATAGTAATCCCTGGAGAAGGGGAAGAGAAGGGACAAAGAACAAACACAAATCTCCAAACACAGCTAGGTGATTGGTGCCCGAACTGAAAAAATCCGCCTGGTCCGGATATCGAACCAGGGAACTCTTCATTTCCAGTGGAACCAGGCTCCACTGGAACGAAGCTCCACTTGAATTGGCTCAACTGAAAATTCAACCTCCACTGTAAATCGAACCAGGGAGGTCCCTGGTAAGATACCAGGACCTGGCGCATGTTTGTTCGGTTGCCCTCTAGTTCACCTGGACTGTGTTTGGAGATATGTGGTTTTCTTTGTCCCCCTTGTTCCCCTTCTCCAGGGATTATTATTGTCATGTTGGTCCAGCTCGCTTGCACCTTTTCATTATTTACATTATAATAATAACCTTAAAATGCAGGCCGTTTATCTTTGTTGGTGTTAGACTTGTGGCAGCTGATAAAACTTGTTTGCTCTACTGACTTCTAACTCCTGGTTAGCTCAGTTGGTAGAGCGCTTCACTGTAAATAGAGAGATCTCTGGTTCAATACCAGGACCAGCCGGAGATTTTCGGTTAGGCACCAGTCACCTAAATCTCTTTGAGATTTGTGTTTATCCTATTTCCCCTTTGCTCCCCTTCTCTAGGGTTATTATTGTCATTCTTGTACAGCTCGCTGGCACCTTTGCGATAATTGCATTATGATCATAAGCATAAATAGCAGGCCGTTCATCATTGTTGGTGCTCTACTGGTGGCAGCTGACAAAACCCGTTTGCTCTACTGACGTCTAACTCCTGGTTAGCTCAGTTGGTAGAGCGCTCTACTCGAAAAGTAGAGGTCCCTGGTTAGATACCAGGACGAGGCGGATTTGTTTCGGTCGCGCACCAGTCACCTAGCTGTGTTTGGAGGTTTGTGTTTGTCCTTTGTCTCCCTTGTTCCCCTTCTCCAGGGATTATTTTTGTCAAACTATTTTTCTTCTTTCTTGGGAATCTCTTATTCCCCTTTCTAAGCTCACAGGAGAGGGAGATGAACACACGGGTACTTTACAATAATAACGAAGGGAGCAGAAGGCTAAACCATTTGAAACTGGATAAAGTGGAAAATACCGTTAGTATCCAAAAGGTAACAAAAGGAGTGAACAAAAAAAAAAAATAAAACAGAAAGTAGTCTCGGAATGCGTTCCCCTTTTATGTTTAATTTCTTCTATGCAACGCATAACACAAAACTCCACCGTGGCTCACGGCCCTTGGGAAAGGAAAGTCGACCAGTAGAAACATCGTCTGTGTCCCCGTTCAGCTTTGACTACTGGCGGCAACTCGCTTTCGTAAAGAAAGCTACCGCAGCGGCTGTTGCGCCACAGACGACAAGGGCTCTCGTTCAGCGTTAAACGTTCACCGTTAGGTGTATACGCGCCGCGCGTTTCCGCGGGGTGGCTCTTTCACCTGACTGAAGACAGGCTGAAGAGGCGGAGCTCTTAGATGAGGCGGGGAAGTGTGAAGACGGGACGAGAGAGCCATGTACAAAAATGTTGAAACAAAGCGAATTTGAAATACGCTTTTCCGAGCGATTAAACAAGAAAAACGGAAGTAGAAAAACGACTGCGCTCTGGGCCGGCACTTTGCTCCGAAGGAAAAAGTTTCGAGTTATTGTTTTATTTTTTCGCGGCTAATGTGGGGCCCAGCCACCGCACAAGTCCGAACCCGCTGTACTGTCCACAAAATAGGGTCATTTTTTTTTTCGGGGAAAGTACCTGTATCTTTGCAGATCCTTTTTAGTTACTTTTTCAAAGAAGTATATAAACTATCGTTACAGCTGCTCCGAAAAATGTATCAAATAACTGTTAAAAGTCACCAAAAGAGTACAGTTACAGTATCGATACAAGTATCGCGATACTAATCAAGATTGCAGATTTCACATCTGATGGAGTGAGACAACTCCCCCCGAAAAAGGCATTTGATTTATTTTCTGCTAAAATCATTGGAACGCTCAACAAGAGTCATGGGATTGTCTCAGAGAAAATCACGGAACTCCGGCTTTTCTAGAGTCCCGCGACCCTCTTATGATATCTCCACATTCCAATATTCAATGCAATTTTTTCTGCAACTAGATGATACTTGCCGCATATGACACATCAGCGAATATATCCCTACGCGTCGTTATTAAACCCATCGAAAGACACACCGCTGTGGTTATCGAAGTACAGTGGCAGCGCTTCATCCACAATTCTTCTCCGAAATTTGGATCCCATTGTCTGTTCGCTGCTTAGGAAGACCAGGCGGTGGTTTGATTCGCCGTCTTCAAAGCCGTTGAGATGTGTTGAGATGTCACCGTGCTTAAATGACGCCAGAGCGGTATCCTCCGACAGAGACGCCCAAGCTTTGGACACCGAAGCTTACATCTTGACGCGACGGTTTCTTAAGGTTATCCTTAGCCTTAAGGTGAGACTCCGGTGAGAACCCCTTTCCGCAAGAAGGTGGACTAACAATTCCGGAGAACATCCTTGAACGGATTCATCGAACACACGTCTGCCAGCCTGGAGGATGCACCTCTACCCGCAAGAAATGAAGAAACCGTCGGTTTCCATTCTGTGATGGGCATTCCACGCTGCATCAGTCTTCTGAGTGGGCGCCTGGTTCATGATTAGTAGCCGCCTCATGTAGTTCCCATTGACACAACACACCCTCCGCACCCATTCAAGTAAGACTGGCATGGTCATCCACCCGTTCTTCAAATAGATCATTCGCACGCTTTCTGAGAGGAGCCGAGATTCAGTTTCATTTATAACTCTACCAAAGTCGACTGCACCAACAGCACAGGCGGTCACCAACACTAAACCATCACAGCATAGTATCAATGGCAAAGCAAAAAAAAAAAAAAACGCTCGCTACTGGAAAGTCACCAATACACGCGGAATACGTTTTCCGTAGTGAACATAAAGCGGCGCCGCAATATCAGCTGTTTTTTTTTTTGGATTGGTTGCGTGCTGACAACTTGTTATGGTGAAGATTGTTTGGATAGTGAAAAACTGTAGTAACACGGCCAGTGAGCAGAAGTTTAGAAAATAACTGGCATTTGTAGTACGAGGAGTGCCTTTGGGGGAATCCGCCTCGTTGGTTCCTTCAGCACGACCAGAGCCACGAGTTTTTTATGCCCGCAGCTGTTGCACGGAGTGCGACCATCAGTCCACGACGAGAGAGCCTGCGTTGACGATGCGAATGTTGGATTTGCCGGCAACGTTGCTTGTCCGCTTGGCTGGGAAAACCATGCGCACCATGGTTTAGTCGATGTTGCCAATACTAAAGTTTGAGTAATCGTGCTCCAGGCGCAGGCTTCCTGCGGTCTTCCGGAAGACGGAGATAGCCCCGGCCTAGTCACGCAGCAATTTCATGTTCTCGTTCCTTGCCACTCGCATCGACACTTTGAAGCGAAATTTCCAGAGGGCGAGGTAGTGCTTCGAAGCCTCGAAGTTGCCCACGTGAATTTGAACCGTCAGCTTGCGCGCGTGTTCTTGAAGGAGGTGGTTGCTCACCGCTCGCCCCGCTGAAAACTGAGTATGCAATAAGTCCATGATCGCTTCGCCGAGATCTTCGCTTATTGCGCCGCGGCGACAAACAGGAGGCGTTTACGTCGATTCCCGTGGGTAGCGGCCGTTCCCTCGTTGGCTCTGGATGCGTCGCGTTTACGACAGACAGCGCGAGAGTTCTTTTTCTGTTAGCTGCTCTCGGGGAAACCTCGGCAAGCTTTCCGTGTACGTCCGTTACGTTTGCGACCAATAGGCTCGATTACGGTTATTTACGTTGTCAAGGCTAAATCGTCAATATCAGCTATTTCGCAAATGACAAGAGATTCGAGCAAGAAGAAAAAAATAAAATAACCCCCTGATCTTGAATTTGAGTTCAGGATGTATTGAATGTATTTAGTGCCCAAGGTAGAGAGAAGAAGAACAGGACACTACTCGTCAATTGTGAACTTTATTCTTTCTTCGGGTAAATACTGTGCCGCAATTACCTTGTGCGCTAAATGTCTTTATTATGTTAGACAACCGACTAGCGAAAATGTCAACTTTACTGGAGTTCAGAATGTACTTACGGGAAGGATATTTTTTGAACATTAAAAAAGAAGGCGGAGCGCTCTGTCCCCTTTCTTTCACCAGGGCGTGCCTAGATCGACCTTGCAACAAGATGGGCGCGATAGAATCCACCTGTTACAGAAATATCAGATTGAGAGAAAATTAAACCATTACCCTTTGCCTTTTCGTGCTGGCCGAGCTGAAAATAATGTGGGGCGAAAGATAATCTAGAATGGAGAGAAACACAAGTTTGGGGGAAGCCTTTTCTAGGTCATAGAATTACAATGAGCCAACAGGATATAGCTGACGTGTTATGCGGCCAGGGGATGCTCGTTTTTGCACCAGGTGTCCTCCCACCCATCTTCCTGCAAAAAGGTTCGTAGTAGGTGTGCAAATTCTTGTTTTTTTCACTTTCGTGACTAGACCTAACACAACTATTCCTCATGATCGATGCTGGAAGCGAGCGCGGATGAACAGTTGCTTGGCAGGCGAGGAATGACTGTTTACTGGTTTATGTCGCTCACTTGCGTTTTTTATTTATTTATTTTTTTTACAGCGAAGTTGTTTATGGCTGGGGTTCCATGGATATTTTATGTGCGTTCACAGAAACTCGCAGACCCCTATCTTCGTCGTCGTTCCAAGCGCTTGCGCGCCTAGTTTCATTCCGCTCTCCCGGGGTCACGGTCCCGTCGCGCGTGTCTTATTTCCGCAGGGCGGTTGTCCCGTCCCGCGTGTCTAGTTTCCTCCGGCTTCTCGGGGCGGCGATAGTCGTCCACCCGAATATATATATAAAGAAACTGGAAAGACAGGTTGCCGTTCTCCATTTTCAATTTCACTCCTCTTGTCTCGTCGTAATGGGGAGGCAACGTATAGTCCGAACTTCCGAAGACCAACGCGCCTACGAAGAGCAACGACCGGAACGGCAGCGAGAATGTCAGTGGCGGCGGCGGGCGGCAAACGCCACCGATGAAGATTGTGAACGAAACACGAAGTGAATGTGGCAAACCAGACAAGACGACGAGAGACGCGGGGTGGAGAACGCATCACAAAGACGGAAGGTGCCAGGCTGCTAAATTGGACAAGTTTAATGGAGCATAGGCATAATTCAAAAGTAACTTTCTGGACAGTCAGTTTGACGGTAGTTGTAGGGTGTGCGATCGGCTGTGGTTCGACAACGACTTGACAAACATCGTCAATGTGCGTGATCCTGCAAAGCGGACTCGTGCACTTCAAGTGTTGTCGGTGACCACTTGCACGTAATCGATGACCACCGACCAAGACAATAAATGTGCTCCTACCTTCGTTCAAAATTCTGTGTCAAGTCTTTGTCGTGCGCTCAACAGCTTCGGGGGTTATCCACTCCCATAGTGGAATTGCTCATGACTTCTTGCATGACTTGAATACTTCGCGCTACAAAAAATGGCCTAATGGCATAGTTTTATTATATTAAAAATATCTCTAATAAAGCGTGAATAAAACTGAATAATTGTTTTTTCTAAGTATTGAAAGATTTTTCATGTCCCGTGCGTCCCGGGAACATAGTACGACACCAGCCATCTTTATAAGATGTAATAATGTATAGCAGCTTCTGTACGCGAGCCATAAAGATCAAATCTTCCACTTCTAGGAATTCTGCCGGAAGAGTAATCGCGGAGGGTAGTAGAACTCTGTAAGGTGAGATACATTAATGGCTTGCATATCTGCTCCCCAACATTATGTTTCTAATAATTATTCAAAACATCAACCCAATTTTTAAAAGCAGCATGTGTGTGGTTTAATAAGCATTTGAAACACTTGAATGATCGTTCTAAAACTCAGTTTTGTTTTCGGAAATTTAGAGTTCTGCACTGCCAACCATGCTATTCATCGCGAGTGCACTTCAGCACGCAGCCCATCGAGTTCAAGCCCATACTCGAGAAGATCTCCAAGACTAAGGAACGTCTTCTCCCAGTATGACGCACAGCCCCTCATTGACACTCTTTCGGGTTGTCGCTTTTCTTACCGCATAAAATCTATATGCAAAAGAAGATTGTATGCCAAATAAACTATTTCTTTAGCGATTGCACTATACTCGTCAATTGTGAACTTCATTCTTTCTTCGGGTAAATAGTGTACCGCAATTGTATGGATATAAAACGTTAACGGATTAACAGTGAATCAGTCATTAAAAAGACGGTAAGAAATATCTCTTCATTGGCCTTCGGTGGAAAGGTTTTATATTACTGAACATGCACGAAAGGCTATAAATGGGTAATAAAATATAACACCGCTGGTAATTTCATAAAGCCATATAACAGTACATAATACAATGTAAAGGCAATACACATCTTCTGCTGAACACGTTAGAAACAAGTACTTAAGTTGATAATATTATGTTCTACAGCGAAAAAAACAGCGAGCACTTACGTGCGTGCTATTTCGTCACGTGCTCTTCTGCCGCTCTTTTGTTTACAGGCCCTGCTCTTTTGGTGCTGTTTTCACACGTGCTATTTTTACCATGCTGATTTCTCACGTGCTGTTTTGTCGTGTGGCGTTCTGTCGTGGCGCCGAGGTGAACCAAATTTACGTACAGCGAATGCCTTATCCCTTTGAAGAAATTCGGCGAGCTAGAAACATGGAAAGAACGACGGATCTCTACATGAAGGGTTGTTCAGAGTTAGTCGAAATCCTGGTGGGAAGTGAATAATACTAAGTGTATGTCACTCGCAAAGCTTCAAAACTGGGTCTGATACTTCCAGCTATAGATACCTATATTGGTTGCACAGTGCGAGGTTTATTGGAACTTCCATTAACAGCAGTCCACTGCACCAAGTTGGTTGTAAAGGTCACGGTTTTAGGATAGCGGCGAGAGGAGTCCAGCTCTTCTACTGAAGACACTGTACAGACGGGTCGCGGTTACCGCGCTGCTAGAAAGTGGATATGGTGGTCTGGACCCAGATGGGTACCCCATCATTCCAACTGGCCAAAAAACTCTTAACCTGAAGACCCTAGTGTGAAATTAACAGAAGAGGACAAAGTGACAACATTGCCAACTAACTTGAACATGTTTGTAACGCCAGAATTGAGAAGGCTCAGATCTTCGCTTCGACCACTGCGTACAACAGCCTGTATAATACGATTCGTCAATAAGACTGGAAGAATGAGTTATGAAAGTGGAGCATGAACCGGGGAAGGACTGAACATAGCTGAAAAGTGTTTGATACAAAAGTGCAACGAGCAGTTTTTTCCGATGAGATTCATAGTTTTAGACAGCACAGAGCACTCGGAACAAAGTCAGAACTTATAAGTGTTATTTTTCTCTTAAACAAAGGCAGACTGCTACAAGTGGCAAGGAAACTTCAGTTTTGGGGAAAATCGTATGATGGACAATATCCACTTACCTTGTCAAAACCTCACTACTTTTACAGGTTGTTGATCAAGCAAGCTTACCGACAGTACTCTGTGCTGGAGTTCGCCATATGTTAGTGAATCTCAAGGAGTGGTTATGGATTTTTTGGGCTAGACAACAAGCGAAGAAAGAAATCAGGAAGTGCATACTATGCCGGCGCCTGAATGCATGGCTACTGTTTGAAGTGAAGGCGCCACTTCCTTCGAACAAAGATACTGAGGCGGACGACTTCGGGAAAGTGGGAGTGAATTTCGCAGGAACCCTTTGAATTTCAGCGGAGACGTCCACAAGGAATGCATATGTTGCGTTGCTCGCTGGTGCTGTGATGATAACCATTCATTTAGAGATGGTGCCAGATCTGACAACGGAGGCATTCTTACGAGCGTTCAGGCGCGTTCCGCTTCGAAGAGGTTTTTTGTGAGTACTTTACTCGAATAGTGAGCTGATATTCAAAAGAACCAACAAGAAACCGAATTAAATTTGAAATATCCTAGCCGCAAAAACTTAACGATGAAATCAACGCTTGTTTTTTGGGGTTCGTGAAAAATATCACGTTTTATTGTTAGGTTTAAATAGCGAACTGATCGAAAGCGCACAGTCCGTGTGAGAATCTTGGTGATCGGTCGAGGTAAATGAGGATGGGAACCTAGTTTTGGATTTGTTAAAAGGGAAACAGAAGGGGTTGAGTTGAATAAATTGAGTTGGAAGCAAGGCACCCTGCGACGACGACCTGCCTGGTCCATCCACCTATTTTCAATATCATCAACGATATGAACATATTATCGGAGGATATAGAGAAAGCTAAGACTGAACATTGTTCCGAACGCGTCCGACAAAGTGTCCACCTTTCTCAAAATTATCGACGTCATCGTCATAAAGCACAATACGTAATCGAGGTTATTTGATGAAAGATTATGCTAGTGTATGCAGGTAAAACCAGGTTCATTCAAGATAAAATACCAATAACACAAGGGTATTCCTCAATATTTGTTTATGTAACTCGAAAATGTTAGGCATTTCTTCGAATAAATAAAACAAGTGGACGCCCCACCGTACAAAACCAAAGCGTTGCAACATAGCGGATCTACGCATGCACATGTGACATCGTCTACCGTACTTTAGAAAAACATACCTGCGCCTCCTCTACGTCGGTGTGCGTGTTCAGAACATTTTCGACCTTCAGTGGTGGCACTTTAAAGCCCCTGTAGTTGATCATCTCTTTGATGCGTCCAACAAATGTGATCCGACCGTCCTCGCTCATCGTAGCTTCGTCCCTGTGAATGCGCGGTAAAACAGGGGAACGTTTTTGAACACAGCAATTATATTTAGTTTTATTTAAAAAATTATGAAGTCACGAAGTCATCTCATGGAGGAGTGCGTTTGTCCGGAAAAATTAAAGAACACATAATTAACAAATGCATGATTGCCATTTCGCTCTTTAGACCTCGTAAGCAGCACTGAACTCCCAAAAAAAACATTTAATTTTAGGTGAAGGGTTAAAACATTTACGTGTAAACTAATACTTTTTCCACCGAAAATATTTTCTTACCGCAATATTAACATCGCAAGACAGACTTTAAATTAGACACATTTTCAAATATGCTTCTATATATCAAGATGTGGGCCGCGGAACGGACGGGTGTTTTGAAATCGCTCAATAATAACCGCGAGGCGATTGTTGCGGCAAACATTTTATTTACTTCATTAGTTTGTCTTATATGTCACAAAATTATTACTTTAATTTGAGCTATACCTGTTCTCTCCAAGCAAGTAAAACAGTTTATTAGCAGTTCCGTCTTCCTTTAAGAAATTAGTGATTGCAAGTTCCTGAAGCGTGAGGCGCTGCAACTGAGTGATCTAAGGCGATTTCACTCGACTTTGTCCGGGGGCAGAAAAACTTAATGAAATAAGAAATGCTGCAGTGGGGGATCCCCAATTTCAGCTCGCATTGCATTTTTATTTACAGAAACATATCACCATCTTATCAAGATGTTCATAACTGCAAATATGAAATATTTCACCTAAATAAATAGCCGAAAGTAGGAAACAGTATAGGTAGAACGTTTTGAGCCCACCTCACTCAAACTCACAATTACGATTTATTCAATACAGATTCATCATACATACTCACACCACGATTTATTGAAAACAAGATGATAACACACTCACCATCACGATTGAACTAAAACAAAACGGACTCCCAAACACAATCAGGATTTATTGAATACAAGGTCATCCCATACATTCACCATCAAGATTAAGCACAAAACTACAAGTCACTCACCCTCATAGTAACGGTCATCACGATCACAGGTCATCCCCCACAGCTCATCACGGGCATTACACACACAGGTCATTAGGGTAATCACACTCACAGCTCATCACTGTCATCCCATTCACATCTTATCGCGGTCATCACACTCACAGCTTATCGTGGTCAGCACACTCACAGTCATCACGGTCATCGCGCTCACTCACTCCAGAAATAGTTCTCGTTCTCACCGCAGTCGCGGCGCTGGCGCCAGTGTTGCGCGCAGGTTCGGCGTATTTTACAACCGCGCCATGGTCTCCTACGTCTTCCGCGACTCCGGCGCAAGCCGTCACGTCGCCAAGTGGAGAAACGTTTTGTCTTTTTGCTTGTTTCGATTCGACTACTTTCGTGCGTTGGTCAAGCGCTTGAGAAAGGTGCATTTTGTTGGGGTACAAAGGCTCATCATCGGGAGTGTCGTGAAGAAGTATTCATTACTGTGCGCACTGTTTGTTTCAAGCATTCGCGACAACTTTGTGCAAGTATGGAGCAGGCGTCTGCAGCGTGATTTATTTGGGTGTAAATTATTGTACATTAAACATGCACTGCAATGGGTATGAATTTTGTTTCTGCATAATATAATACCGCAAACTTCACCTTAATGGCAGGACGGTTCACTCCGCAATGTGTTGTCCAGTAGAAATACTTCAGAACGGTCTGTCTTCATATTTATTATCATTCGGAGAAATACATTTGTGTAAAATAACTGCCTGATGAATATTTCTTTTTGGAAGAATTAGTTTTTTTAAGTACGTCGTGCATACCATATTAATATATATTTATTTGGTCTCGCATAGCTTAATGTATTATGCTAATAACCATGTTAAGCCGTAGCACAGCACAGTACATACCAATTAAATATGGAACGTTGTAATCTACCAATTATGCGAACCGTAAAATGTGATACTTTATCAATTCTGGCATAAAATGGCCATCGGTGCAAGATGCCTTCGCCATTCTTGATTCTCAGACAATCTGTGATTGCGTTCAAACTTTTCAATATGGGGAATACAAATACTTACAAACTAGATGTAGAAAATTGTACTTTTTACTAAAAAGACTCAATAATTTCGGATGGATATTATTTTTAGTTTGCATTCACTAATTAGTTTGAATAAACAACGATCTAGAGGTGTAAGCGCAAGTTGTAGTGTCCCTTCAATATCCATATTTCAACCCCTGGCTCCTGAGCAGACTTGTGCATATCTCAAATACTCTACTCAAACTACTGTAATTTAAATACTTTTTGAAGTATCTTTGTATCTTGCAAATATTTTTTTTTACGAGATTATTTGATACCCTATTTTTTTACATTTCTGAGTATCTTCTGCTCATTATCCCAAATACATTTTTGTCATTCCGCCATTTTCCGAATTTTTCGGTGTAAAGTGGCGTGGGCGTGGCACGATCAAACGTAAACATTCTTTCGAGCAACCGAATCCTGTTGCTAGCTCCGATTAGCATAGGTGACTTTGGTTGAGCTCGTGAAAAAACATCGCTTTTTTGCCGATTGGGACTCATATTTCAGCCCAAAGTTCGTACAATGAAAGTTTTCTCCTCGCCTTTCCAAAGGCGCCTTTTGTTTCCTAGAGTGCAGATGATGCAGATCTTGATAGGAAGATTTGTTGGCACTCTAGATGGATTGTGTAAATGCATCGTTTATTACACTTGAACATTCATTTGGTTCTAAGATTTCGACATCATTATCCTTTAGCTGTAGAGCACGTCTTTCCGAGAAATTTACTACATTCCAAAATTGAAATGGTTAGCGTGCAACTTAGAGAGTAAAATGCAACTGAAGAAATTGAGTTTGGCTTCAGTAATACAAGTTTTATATAAAGAAGCGGCAGAATGATATGCTGCCGAGCGGTGCTTGGCGTTAGGATAACTAATAGTTTTGAAGCCCAAAACAGTCTCTTTTTTTTATTTCTGAGCGTCGCATTGAATCATGGGGACTTAGTACCGTTCCGTATTGTTCGTACCGAAATCCGATTACTTGAACCTGAAGCAACTTTAATTTTATATAACATGCAATTAGAGTCAACAGAACGCTCAGGAACGTCAAGCGAGTAATAAATTTAAGCGGTTTCCATTTCATTGGTAATGGCAATGAAAACCGCTCGATAATAGTCGAGGACGCGTTTTACAGGTACTGGAGAGCGACATTCGGGAAAATTAAAAAAATCACACTAAAGAGTGATCACTGAGATTAGGCAGGTGAGTGATGGGCGATATGAGCTCGCGTGATGTCGTCAACACAAGATACAACATTGTGGCCATAAAATTAGTAATTCTAGTAGGTTAACTTTGAACTTGAGTTAAACTAAATGACAACAAAAGCTTAGAGATTCCGTGGAAAATGTAGTGAGGCAATGGCCGTCGCTTGACCAAATACTATTTGGGTGATCGAAGTCGCCCAAAAATGTTATGGGAGTGTTTGGGAAACGGACAGTCGAAGTGTTGACGACATCGTGAAGCTCAGATACATAGGAGCCGTTCTGAGCAGGAGGGTGATAGAAATTACCTTAAATATATGTACGATGATTTAAACAAATGCAAACCCATAACCCATACTATTGTAGTGGTGTGTTCCCTGCGGAACCTCCAGAGGTTTTAACCAGACGTGTTCATCCCAAGTTTATGGACACTGGGAAATCCGAGAGGCCATCGACGAGAATCCCAATTTGAGAAGGAACGACCGCACAGGCGATTAGCCGTTCCGATCCCTCCGATATATGATCCAGCACCGCGCCAAGCCCCGTGTTCTTTGCATCCGTATGAATGTGCTTCTGCATGCTGGTCGAATTGGCCAAGGACTGGAGGTGTTTAAAGTCTCCGGTTAAGTTCGGCGAACACCCGTTGGCGCTCATCTGTCCACTAAAAGAAGATCGCCGGCGCCGTCCACAGCCCGAAGGGTATCACTTTAAATTTCTACAGTCTGTCGGGCGTGGCGAACGCATTTTTCTCCTGGTACTATTTGTCAACTTCAATCTGCCAGTAGCGATTCTTCAAGTCCATCGACGAAAAGTATCGGGATTGACGGAAACGGTCTAGAGTATCATTGATGTGGGCAAGCGGGTAGACGTCTTTCTTTGTTCGAACATTGAGTCCACGATAGCTCATAAAGAACCTCAGTGTTCCGTCCAACTTCTTTACAAGCACGAGTGGTGAAGCCCATGGACTTCTTAACTGCTGAATGAATTCATTGTCAAGTATTTTCTGAACCTGTTCTTGGATGACTTCCCTCTTTTCAAAAATACATGGTACGGTGACTGGTGGATTGGGTGCACGTCACCGTCGGTAACAATGTAATGCTTCATCACTGGTGCTTGGCGAACTTTCGACGACATGCAAAACAGTCACTGTATTCAACAAGGAGATCAACCGGTTGCCAGCGCATTGGAGCTGGGAGCACGGGGTGGATATCGAGCCGCGGCGGCGACGTTCTCTTGTTCTGTAACGACGTTTCCTCGGAGATTGCGGTGACCACGGCTGTCGCATGAAGCTCCCTCACGTGGCCGACGATGGTACCCTTCGTTCTTTGCTGCGGCTCCTCTCGCAAGTTCGTCACGAGAACAGTTGTACGCCGTTTTAGGCGATCCGTCACGCCTCGTGCGACGCGAATTATTTTTTCAAGGAGCAGTTGGACGCTGCCTTCCAAAAGGGCTCCACAACACATGGTTGCTTCCGTTATGACAGGCACGAAAACACTCTACCGCGGCGGCAGGTTCACATGGTCGGCGACAATACGGATCCCGATTGACGTGGTGTTGGGCTCTACAGGTGGCAGAATAGTATTTTACAGCGTCAACTTGTTTGCTCCAAGGTCGATGTCGGCGCCATACTCGCAAAGATTTTCTATTCCGAGGATGACGTCCCTCGCACATTCTTGCGGAACGAGCAACTTCACTGGGCACGTCCCACGGTAGATCTCGGCTCGAGGAGATCATCTCCCGATTAATGTGATGAGGCGCCCTCTGGCCGTTCATTTTTGAGGTCCATTTCACGGCGTCGTCACCTTGCGAAGACGGCGAGAAAGTATCTCACTCAAAACGAAAAGGTCGGCTTCCGTGTTCACGAGTGCCGACGACTCGTGGACGTCAATAAACACGTTGGGGTGGTTGGGCACTGCTGCACACTCGCCGTTTCCTAGCCTTCTGGTGTTAGAGTGGGAGCTCTGCGACGTTCAAGGAGGTTATTTCTTCGTCGATGTTTGGCAACTTCACCCCCAGGGATAGCCGCACTTAGTTTTTTTGTCGAGTAGCTTAAGCCGACAGGCTTTCACAGCGGTGTCTAGGCATAGGTGATGCTGATCGACGTGGCGACGGTGAACGAGATCTTTGGAGCGAGGCTGGACCTGGAGACGGCGGGCGACGAAAGTATTCTTAGATTTCTCGTTGGCGCGCCGAACGTTAGTCGTCCGGCGCGTAGGATCCCCGCCGTCAAATGTGGTCGGCTTCATAGCAGAGGTAGCACACCGGGCGTTCTCCACGCGTCTTTCTTCCTGGGCGCCGAATGCTCCGGGCGGACGTGCGGGGAGCGTTATTCTTGGTGTCGGGGGTATGGCGGGGATCGGGCGTCTCGTCGAGCGGGCGCCTGGTATGTACGGGTGGCAGGCGGCGACCGTCGGGCTACTAAGGCGTATGTCACCGTTGGCTCTTCGGGTGGTTCCACGATGAAGGGGGCCTGTGGTTGGATGGCACTCTGAATTTCCTCTCTCACCACTTCTGTGATGGAGAGTGAGGCCGGGCGTGCGGAAGAGGGAAGCAGCTTCTTCAGCTCTTTCTGGAGGACTTCACGGAGGATGTCGAGAATGCCGGGGAGGTTGGTACCAAGTTCAGATCTGGATGTCGCCAGAGTAGGTACGCAAGGGTGTAGCTGGTAGAATGTTGCGCGTGTTAGTAGAGCACGTTTCACATCTGTGGCCTCTGTGGCGAACCCGTCTGCTGTTGTCGGGGATTGCGAATGATTTGCGAATGGTTTTCTCAATTCAGCTCAATTTGGCTTCAGAAAAAATCTTTGAACAGACGCGCCCCTCCGAGCACAAAAAGGATATATACTGGAGCGATTCGAAAAAAAAAAAGCTAGTACTTAGTGTTTTCGTCGACTTCACCAAAGCTATTGATAGCTTCAATTATAAAATACTCTTACAGAAACTTGAACATTACGGCTTTTGCGGAGAGACCTTAATGCTTCTGAACTCTTAACTTAAACATCGACAGCAGTACGTATACCTAAACGGCTATTCCTTTTCAACTAGACCTACCGCGCCAGGTGAACCTCAAGAAAGCATACTAGATCCCTTGCTATTTAATATATATGTAGACAATATAGTGAATATAAATCAAAAATCTAAACTATGCATTTATGCGGACAATACTAATATATTTGTTTCTGTTGACGAGCCGAATTCACTGATAGCGCACGCAAAAATAACCTTAACAAAACTAGAGTCTTGGGAAAAGTCAAACGCATTAAACGTAAATGCTAATAAAACTAAAGTCGTTCACTTTCTTTCGAAAAATCAGGCCGCATCGTGCACAACTCGCCTTATCTTAAACACGATGCCCATTGAAACCGTCGATAGCATTAAAATACTCGGAGTTATCTTTTCTGAGAACATGTCCTGGGATTATCACGAACAGTAGGTAATCTCTAAATTATCTTGTCTTGTCGGGTTAGGAAACCGCAACCGCTCTATTTTGCTAACTTCTGCCAAACTGATTATCTACAACTCACTTTTTTCTCCTACCTCATCTATCGCCACCTTACCGGAACACTACCAAAGCCTTAAAATTAGGAAATATATTCCTGCTTTAAGAAAAAAATGGTTAGGATTGTTTGCAACGCCCCACACAACTCTCATACTGCTGGCTTAATTAAAAAAATACGCTATTATAAATATACATTGCTTGTACAGTTGCAGGTTGACCGCTGGTCTTAGAAAAGAAAAAAACGAAATTAGAAACGTTCTAACCTATCAAACACGGAACGCCAAATATTCGAGGATGGTCCCCCATGGAACTAACTATGGTCTGCACATGTTAAACTATACTTTACTAAATTTACTTAGCAGCTTCATTTATCGCGACATTCAACTGGATTCGCTTATCATAAATCAACTTCGAAATTACTGTCTACAATAAGCGCAAAGTGTAAATAAGCTTGTGTTCTGATGTGTTCTGCCAGGACTGTTTTCTGTATCAGCTCTTCTTGTATCAACTACTTTTGTTTGTTTGCTTGAGCCGTTCTGTTCTGCCAATGTGGGCCAGGGAACCGTCAAGCTGTCTTGACAGCTTTTTTTCCCGGCCTCCTTTTTATAAAGTGATAGAAAAATGAGGGCATTATTATTATTATTATTATTATTATTATTATTATTATTATTATTATTATTATTATTATTATTTTATTATTATTATTATTATTATTTGTATTATTAGTATTATTAGTATTCCCGGGCATTAAGAAATGTTCCCGGCTTTGAGACACCTAGGTGTCGCACAAGGTTTGGAGAATGTGTCCGACGGTATTACATTCCACATTTGTTTAACAACTTACCCGACTCTGTTTATCATGTTGAAACAAGGAGTAAGCTGAAAAAGGTCCTGAACAGATTATATTACTAGGACAGGTCCTGTGTCGGTTTATGGGTTTTCTGCCATTGCGTTTATTGCTATCAGTGCGTAGTGTGATGGGTGTGAGTGTGTGTCGGGGGGGGGGGTATTGAGGCAAGTTGACATTATAGCGTCAAGACGGCCTCCTTGAAACATGAAGGTATTGTGTTTCCATGCCACCTAAAACCTGATATTTGCATCTACTGTGTCTCAATGATGTAAGATGTATTTCACCAATGTTTGGGTCAAGACCCACAAGCCCTTGTAGGCTTAGACGGACCCGTTACTGTACACTGCGATGCGCCCTTGACGAATAAACATTATTATTATTATTATTATTATTATTATTATTACATAATAAAAATGAATGGCGAACCACAAGCGTCGCAGGCGAAAGAGTGACGGCGTGCGGCCCTGGGCGCTTTCTTTTGAATTAGGCTGTCTAGAGATTTTTAGCTATAACGTTCCAGGATTGCACTTCCTAGGCTTGAACAACCTACATAGTTCACAAATCTTCTTAAAAAGGGATCGGCATCCTTTTGTAGCAGCGCGCCGAGTCGTCCTGAAGCCGACATGGAGAGGGCCTGACGGGGGGGGGGGGGGGGGGAGCGTAGAGAAAAGAACGGCAAAGAACGGCACAAAGAAGTGAAGACGTTCTCTGCCAAAATATGAGGATATTGGACAATGCCACTTGGAAGTGCTCCTTGTTGCTGTTTAACCCCATTTGTTGTGCTAACTTCTGTATGGTGCTTGGGTCTGTGAGGAAGCTGCAGGGAGGGGGAGGGGTGGGTCCTTTTCAGGGGTCGTGCCGGGGGCCGCATGAAACTGCCCTGCGGGCCGTGGGTTTCCGAACCCTGTTCTAGAGCAACCCACGTTGACATAAAAAATATAAAACGGCGCGCATTGGTAGGCATCAAACTCTGGCTCTTCACGGGGAAAAGACGCACGCTTCCAACCTGGCTAGTCACGCACGCGGTAGTATTTTTAAAAGTTATTGATTTATTGGTCTTGAATGACGCTCGGCAAGTTTATAATTAAAACCATACGTCTATTTTCACAAATTAAAAGTTTGATGAACCAATTTCACTTAATTAGCCGACTGGTCGTCAGGATTGGCCTCCTATACGAAGTCCCGCTGGCCGTTTAACTCACCTGCAGAAACCGCATAAGTGTAGCTTTCACATCTTTTTTTTTTTTTTTAAATTAGTGTCACTCTTAGAGAAAAACACCCTCTGTATCTTCTATTAAATAATCTCTGGCTCGGTCGGTTCGCGACTTCTACTTTAGCAGGCAGTCTTGGTAACACCCACCAGGCTAGCTACCAGTATTTATTGTATCGTAAGGTGTAAGGTTCATTTATAGCTATCGAAACTGCGGCCGACGGAAATGCATTCCTTACCCCGTGTGATACCAGCCGTTTCGGATGGCTTCCTTTGTCTTGGCGTCATCGTTGAGGTAGCCCCTAAAAACATGGGGGCCTCGGGTGCACAGCTCGCCACTCGTGTTAACGGGAACAATGTTCCCTTTGGCGTCCACAACCTTCACCTGCAGCAATGAAAAGCGCCATCTATTTTATGACTGTTTTCATTTAAAGGATATTGAGGGCCTTCGTGCGTAATTCAACTAGGTTTGAGTAACGTGCTCTAATTTCAGTTACCTGTTTAGTTCGGTTAGAAGCATATTAGTTGAAATACAATTTTCCGAGTCACTCACAACATACAACTTTATCAATCTAACGGCAGGTCTGCTCATCACCAAAACACGTTCGCGCCAAAAGAGAAATAAAAAACGTAGTGAGAAAATCACTTTATATGTGTAAAAAAGGGAGCACTCAAATACAAAATTTCATATATAAAGTTATGTTTTTAGAGCCTCAATAATATTTTATATCTGCGTCTTGTTGCTATCGGGCAGCCTTTCTCTCGACGTTACACGGAGCTTGACAGGAACGCGAAAGGGTGTATAGAAATGCGTTTTCAAGTGGAGCTGAATAATCGAGGGAAGAAGCTAGACGGCGCCACTCCTACCCTCTCGAAAGTACGGGAAACAAACAGCGCGTGTAGGAGCCCCAAAGTATCCGGACAATGGAGTCTATGTCTCTTTAAAATCCAGGATATATCCACTTTGGGCCTATAAGAAACGCCCCCCCCCCCCTTCTCTTAGGAACTCTCGTTCATTAAGTACACACAACCTTGCCAAGGAGGTAAGAAAATATGCAGCTGCCGCATTGACGATGGTCATGATTTTCTTTTTGCTAGTTGATTCTGAGGATTTGTTTTTAGGTGGGGGAAAACCGAAAAAGGACAGATTAGGGACTTTTAGGAAATCAGTTGTCAAACAAACTAGTGCAAGGTTTAAAGGGCCCCTGAAAAGAAAAAAAAAGTTTTTTTTTTTAAACAGTCTGGTTGGGACACGCGTGTCGAAAAATGAATTTTACGCGAAAAAAAAAAATAATTTTAGAGCAATATTGACGGCGAGAGATTTATTTGAAATTTTGCGCGCAAATTCCTGGTCATTCAGCTCGGCTTCCCATTGGTAACGATGGTCATTCAAATCAGCTTCTGATTGGCCAATAGAATGAGTGACAGCTTAGATGCTGGTTATAAATTCTTCGTGATCTCTTGAAATCGCCTTTTGAATAACATTTTTTAAGGTTTAAGAAACAATCCATCGAATGAACGTCGTAATTGTTTACAAACGTTTTACAAAATCGTAACTTCCGTTCGGATAAAACAACAAACAAGAGCTTCGCCATTTTTTTTTCTGTCATGGTCGCCAGTCTTGCAACGCGTCTCGCGTCCTCGGGTGGTTTTATAGTTTTATCACGTTTATATGTGAAGACCTCCTGAAGAGGGCTTGTTGCTTGTGTTAGTTAGTCATGGCCGATGCACACGACGGACTGATCCGCGGACGGATTTATCACGGGACGACATGTCCGCGGTTCGTCTGTCTCCCAAGCGCATCCACACGAGGGAGACGACGAGCAGACGCCAGCGAGGACGGACCGAACCTGGTCGCCACCCCACAGTGCCGCGAAACTCCAACATCACACCGTGGCACCGTTGTCCGAGAGAGAAATCGACGTTCGCTACCGCGATAATGAATCGTACGCCGCTGTTACGTACAGATCGAGACAAAACACCGTGATAGGCTTCGCGCGAAGCGCCACTAGCTTTACTAACCCAAAGCATGAGAGTGACACAGGCATGGTCCTGCTCGAGAAGGGTTCCGCGTAGCTGGGCTCGCGAAAAGGCGTTTGGAGATGCCTTCACGCACTCCGCGCTCGTGCACAACACTCAAGTTCACCACAGCCACTAGAAAGGTCTTGCTCGGTGGAATCCTGATTGGACGTGCAAGAATTATCGCGGCGTGCTAGACGAGTTTTGACGGAAGCTTCTACGCGGACCCGGAGGAGTACCGGAACCTGCGTCGCGTCAGCCAGACAAAGTTTCTGCAGTTTCTGTCACACGTGGAACGAAGAAACGCACGACAAAATGAACCAGCGAACGCACAAAACACAACGATGCGCCACTTTTGTTTTCATCGCCCAGAAACAAAAACAACAAAACAATGTACCGTTGCCAGACTGAACGCTTTTCAAGTCAATCTCCCGCCAAAAATCCACGAGTGAAAAAGGCGCTTGACTTTATCAGTCCCCGCGTCCACGGATCGCAGGAATCGGTGACGTGCCGGTCACTTGGTACACGGTCTGCGGACGAAAATCGCGATTCGGTCCGTCGTGTGAATCGACGGTACGACGTGCGACCGGCAGACACAGGAAGTAGCAATGGCTCTCGTACGGGGCGCAGCCAAGCCAGCCAAGCAGCCAAGCCGATCCACTACGAAGAGGCGGGATGTACCTCTCCTCCACGCGCCCGAAATGCCGAGAAAGAGAACAAGTGGAAAGGAGGTGACTACAGACTAAATTGCGTCTGGCGCAAGTCAATATTGCTCTAAAGTTTGTCTTTTTTTTCGCGTAAAATTCATTTTTTGACACGCGTGTCCCAACCCGACGGTTTTGAATAAACTTACTTTTTCTTTGCGGGGGCCCTTTAAAAGCGCGAACAGACAGGGACAATAGAAAATCACAAAAACGACAGGGACAAGGCGCCTTGTCCCTGTCGTTTGTGTTATTTTCTATTGTTCCTGTCTGTTTGCGCTTTTAAACCTTATATCTACCATGGACCAACTAGCCCAAGCCAAAGTTTTAATCAAACTAGTGCAGTCGCGGGAAAATAAGCTAAACTAGAGAAAACGAGCCCCAGCGGCCACGTTGGGGAGCCAGCTCTATGCGTCGCCTCTTCTTCCTAGATATACATGTGTAAGAATGTATATTAATGTTTATTTTCCACCAAAACAGTGAATGACAGAAGGCGACCAAGAAAAAAGAAGCATGAAGCGGCTAAGCCCCCCTTCCCCCCTATTCCTTACATTTGGCAGCAGCGGCACAAAATAATAAACACATAAAACGCATAAAAACGGAGCGATACAAAAAACATTAAACAGTTCAAAGATATATATAAAGACAAAAAGTACTGCTTACAACAAGAACATATAAAGGCCCAGTATAGTTCAGTGCCTGACGAAAAATAGTAACAGGTTTATAACAAAAACGTTTCTACGGTTGTCACTACACATTTACTGTAGAGTCATACTTAAAAAACCTAAGCTCGGAGATATTGTACTGATATAGTAGGGAGATATATGCTTCGGGTTAAGAAGTAGTTAAATAATTTAGGAAGTGCGCTTGGCAACATTTTCTCACCGTATGTTGCTTTATAATTTTGAAGCTTCCAGTACTCCGTTTTTCAGGTGGGATATGTTGTCACCCATGGTGTTAGAAAGGCGAGTTCAAGAAAACTATGATAATTTTTTGCACGTATCACTTATAGGTCACGCGCAGTCGATATTTATAAACATAATTCACAGGCATGATACTAATACCTTAAGAAGAGGTTTGCTAGGATGGCCATATGACACAACACAGATGGTTCTTAGGATGTTTTTCAGTAAGACAATAATATTTTAATTAGTATTTGTGGTATTCCGACAGAGAAGATGCCAATAATTTATGTGAGAAAGAAATACTGAATTATAAGTTTGTAATTTAACCTTTAGTCTTGGGATTCGACGGTGACGGTCCATCGCGCAAACAGCGCTTGGCAGTTTTACCAAAATATATTTTACACGTTCATCCTATCTTACTCAATCTATGGGAATAAAACCAAGCTACTTAAAAGTATAAATAACATCTATTTTTGTTGAATTTAAAATAATAAGACTAGTTATATCATATTTCTTCTTTTTAGGGCGAAATAAAATTGATTTTGCTTTGTTATAATTAATTTGCAAGGCATTAGAGCAACTAAAAGTAACAAGGTCGTTGATAGTTTGTCTTTGCACTAATTACTAAATGGAGACAGCAGTTGCTTGAAACAAATAAACCTGTATCATCAGCATAAATTATATCTGTAATATATTCGTTCAGGTTTACAATATCGTTTACATGTCAGTTAAGCAGAAACTCCGGCATAACATGTGTTTACATCAGGGCAGTAGCCGTTAATGTGAGCGAATTATGTACAATGAGCAAGATATGAGGCCTTCAGTGTAATATCTCGAGATTTTCAAGGCCTATAAGATCCGAAGCGTTCAGGAAAGCTTAGGAATTCTTCCAACTTTTGACGACAAATACCTAGAAGAATGAAGGAAGCACTATGTCTGCAAACAGAACTGAAACAGGACAAACGTTCAAAGTAGAAACGGCATGTACATCCGCGATGTATGCCCACAAAAACTCAGCCGTAAACCGTGTGTGCTTTGAAGTACAACATGGCCGTTCCGTCCAATGCCTCTTTCGAACGCGCTTTTAGCCTGGCTGGGAATGTCATCAGCAGGAAAAAAGGTAAGCTGTCAGACAAAACCTTCGTAAGCCAATTGTTGCTCTTCATGAGAACAAAGCATTTTGGTAAAAACACAAACTATAATTTTTTTTTCGTGTGTGAAGTGAATGAACTGAACGAAATTAATGAAAGTGAAGCACATGTGCTCTAGGTCCAGGAATACAATGCCCGCACAAAAACGAAAAGTGGACCTCGCGTGATGGCAGTCTATGAAAAAGTTTTCTTTTTCCGATAGTGCCACTGAAGTCTGGCGGATGGGACGCCCTCCCAAGAATGTACGACAGAATGGCTCTGGACAAAAAGGTATAAAAAAATATACCCGTAAAATAGGTATCAACTTCTAAACAAGAGAAGCTGGCTCCATGCGAATAGAAATACGGTATTAGCCGATAACGACGTCAAATGACAAATGACAAAGCAAGAAGCACCAGCATAAGAGGCGACGCCCTGATTTTTCTTGGATGGCAGCAATAATAGTGCCGGCTTCTCCTCAAGAGACCCTTTCATGTCAGCTTCATGGCTTGAAAGCAAACCAAGGCTACTTTCCGCGAGCTCGTAATTGACATAGATAACATCAATAATTCACAAATTTAGTGCACGTTATTACTGTGTTATTCCTGAATACTAAATATTCTAATTAAATGATTGGAGTTGGGGGGGGGGGGGGGGCGGGGAGCGCAGACGAAGAGCAATCCAAGCAATGTTTCGCGGCTTATGAGGGGCAACCAGCATCAGTCAACTGGACAAACAAATAAATGAATATTATTCCATCACAGTCTCCGTTTCACCACTGAATTTACTGACCAATCGAAAAAATTACATCTGAAAATGGGAAGTGCTTATATTTAGTAACATATAATTGATACATATTAAGCATTCATTTCTTCTATTTATATGTTGATTGAACTATGCTTTAAATACAATTAAAGAAAGTCTAAAATTACGAATGTTGATAAGGAGTGCTTATGAAACATTTACTTCTGTATAGGTATATATCTTAACAAATACAAGCAATTGAGAAATTTGCAAGGACCAAATGATGAACGCCAAAACCTTCATTGCGACCATTTTATCCGTATTTTCGCTTGGAAAAAGTTTCTCCAGGACCAATTCGTTCAAGACCATATTGATGGGACTATTTGCTCTGAAGCTTTCTCGTCTGAGATAGTTTTGTTCGGATCCCCTCTTCCCTTCCCTAACGTAACTCAGCTTTTATATTTTTATATCTAACTGGTGTCGCGGTCAAATCATAGGGACGGTAAAAAGGACCATGTTTTACAACCGAAAGGCAGGTGACGCCCCACCATGAATTTTAAGAATACATTATGCCCTGGGAGCAGATTATCCACACACCCTGCAGTTTGTCGCGCGTAAACTTTATTACAAGATGGACAACTTTAAGCACCCGGCAGAACATTTGCTTTACTAGAGAATAAAGAAGGTCACATATCCTCAGATGCAAAATGCTCTGAAAGCACATTAGTTTCCATGTGAGTGGTGATCCCTAAGTTTTGCCTCCTAGACTGTCACTTTTTTATTCAGTAATAGAATTGAAAGATATCGCATACGGATGATAGCTTGAAATATCCTCTTTCACAGGAGCACATAACGTTTCCATATAGTCCCCACCGGCTGCGATGCAGTTCCGCTGACTGTACACTACTCTCAGTATGCCGTCATAGATGATTGAGGGGCGGCTGTTGACGACACTAACGGCTTACTGAATCGATAACCCCCATCTTCTGACGCAAATCCTCTACCATTCAGATATTCCTTTATTTTGGACATTAAAAAGTCTGATGGCGCTAGAGCCGGGCTCTAAGGTGACTGAGGCAAAACATTTTGGAACTACAGCTCCTCCAGCGCGGCGTTGGTCTCCATCAACCGCCGCCCTCAATCATCTACGAGGGCATGTGGTGAGAAGTGCACCGATAGCGGAAGTCCATTGCCGCCTGTGGGTACTATATTGAAATGCTATGTGCTCCTGTGAAAGAGAAAATTCCTAACTTTTTTTTTTTATTTAACATATTTTAATTTCATTACTGAATGAAATATTTACAACCTAGGAGGCAAAACGTATTGATCATCTCTCGTATTTAATCCCCCGTGTTGCCTTCATGTAATATTCCACCCTCTTCTTGTTAAAAAAAGATTAGAGCTTGAATTTGTGATGTAAGTAAAACATTTCCTTGAAAATTGCAGGAAGGTATAACAGCCCCTGAGATGATCGCACTACCACGAAGATACGCGATAATGTATTCAGGTACAAAAATAAAAAAAACTTCAGAAAAATATTTTCGCGATAAAGCAATACCCTCCAAGATATTATCAAGGTACATTTTTCTGGCAAAAGTTCCCAACCATACATAATCAAAATTCCCTCAAAAACCTCAAATTTAAAAACTAGAAATTTAAAAACTCTTTACCAAGCAGTCCATTATGCGCAGGAACTGGAAGCTACTTCATGCCAAATGCGGTGTTTATTGTTGAAGTTCGTGTGCGATATGTGGAATTTAAGCTCCTATCTGGTGTTGCATTTCTTGCATTTCAATCAAAGACGTCGAGTAATTCGGTAGCTTTCAACGTGCTCACCTCACACGTTCGCAATGTGCCGTTTGTAAAAGAGCTTAATCGCGTATTGGCGACAACTTATGTACTACTTATAAAGCATAAAAAAGGACTAACACAAGCACTTCCTTCGAAACCAAAAAGAAAAAAAAAATTCCCTTGTCTCCTTTCAGTTTTTTTATTATTATTATTATAGTACGTAGCTTGTTTAGATTTTTAATTTGTGTTCTTCGTTAAGGTCCCGAGCTGACGTTCTCGTCGTTAAAAGAGATAGACATTTGCAAAATTCACAGTTCGTAGAAATGTCCACGGATTATCTTCAAGGGTGAAATACATCCGCGAGGAATTCGACTTGACACGGGACCACACTGCGCCTTGCCAAACTCGGCCATTCCTCTGACGCGTTGTTCAACACTTCAGATGTTTTGTCGCTAATGAGTGTCACCTTTCAGGCAGGCTACAGCGTGAAAGTTTCCAAGACTGTTATCCCTTGCTGAAAGTGACCAGCGACCGGTGTATACCGACCTCAACATGATCCAGCGGCTTTCCAACCGTTCGAATCCAGCGATCCGTTGGTTCATCCGGATTAGTGCACGTGATGACCGGACTGGTCTCGCCTCCGCCGTAAACTATCTGAAATGTCACAGCGTTCAGAGACATAAATAAGGAACGCAATGAAACAGAAATGTGTGTCGTAACGAAGGGCCCAATTCAGGATAGCTTACGTACGTATAAACTTCGGGTGTTCATCCTTGTCCTTGCCTTTTCCACAATGGCAGGATGAGTTAAGGTTCCGCCCATGATTACTGCGAATAAAATTGTAAACGACAAAGGGTATTCAGGGGCCAAGTGAACAGACGTAATAGGCCCGCATCCCTCTACCCCGGGCGCGCTCAAGCGCCTGCGTAAAAGCCGGTTCACACATCTGCGTTGGTTGCGTTCGCAAGCAACCGGAACGACCGTAACGGCCACGTCACCGGTACAAGTGCTCGCCGTATACAGCATGCCAAGCGATTGAAGGGGTAGCTAGCTGCGCGAAACATTCCTTGAGTCATGGTTGTTGCGGAGGTTTGGTCGTTACGGTCCTTTTGATTGCATGCGAGCACAACCGTTGCAAAAGTGTAAACCTTGCCTTAAGACGCGACCGTGTAACTTCTGCATCGAGCATAAACCGGCACTGCAGCGCTTGAGCACGCACGAGCCATGATCGTTTAAAAGCGTGTGTCAGCACTTGTCTGCGCGCGGTTACAGAACGTCGGAAAGATTTACAAAGATTTAGGCTATAAAAGAAAACAAAAATGCAGCTAGCGCTTTTAGTGCTTATCAAACCGGTAAGGATACTTTTCTCTCAGTTTTTTTCGGTTCTCAATTTTTATGTTTTTTCACAAATTAATATGCAAAAACAAAATTTTGCCAGCTTAGCATACGCGAACAGAATGAAAAGGCAAAGTGACGCACATGCGAAACGCAAAAGGAAAACATCCGCTTTTTCTCGTCAGAGACGCTTTCAAACTTGACGGCTTGAGGCGCATTCCAAGCAAGACGGAGGCAAGTTCAAAATGAAAAAAAAACCAAAAACAGGGAGCATAAAAGACAAAAAAAGGGAAGTCCTGTGTTAACCCTCAGTACAGTGACAGCGATAGATGCAACACGTCACGACAAAGTCGATTGGCCTCGGCGTCGCGTTCACGCACCGTGAAATACGGAACAAACACGTTCTGGAAAACATTGACATCTGTTTTGTCTCACTTTGTTCCAAATGTTTTTTTTTTTTGTTTTTTTTCAGACGGCACTTTTTTACTGTAATAGTGGGCATCGGGTACTACAAAACGCCAAAGTTTAAAGCGGGTTTTAACACTATGGCCTGGTTCAGTGGTCACGCCTCCGCTTCGCGTGCAGCAGACGCAGGTAAGATTCCAGCGGGCGGCGGGTGATTTTTTTTCAATGATATAACATCAACGACGGACGTCTGCAACACCAACTACAACGTCTACGAAAACATCTACCACCGCCCCTCATTTCCAGATGGTGGGAAGAACCCATAACAGCCATCGCTGTAAACTGAGTAAAGACGTGGCAGCTTCAGAGAATTCACCACCATATTTAAAGTTTTCAAGTACGTACCGTAGCAGAGAAGCAGTTGGATATTCTTCGTACCTCCATTAGAGTGCTAAGACCGAGCCAATAATTTTATGAAAGTCCATAAAGCAAACCGCGTAGAAACAGGTTTCGCCGTCTTCGCTTTCTATGTAGAATCTAGTACACCAATGCTGTGATAGCCCTTTTTGCGTAAAGCATCTGGTAAGCAGAAAGATACATTACCTTTCTCCGGGTGATGGTCATTTGAGAGTATGCTGGTTGAGGCATACGAGTTTCCAATAAGAAAGGTGGAGTTTCTTTTGTGCATTGCTGGAGGAAGATTCGTGCGATATTTTCGAGGGAATGCCTATTTTCAACCGGCGAAGCGAGCTCTCCTGACTTTCAATAGCCTGTATCAACTCCCCAGGAAGTGCCTCACCGAATATTGCTGCTTTACTACCATCGTACATTGTGTCGAATGCTTGAGATGCCATCATTAAATATTTTGTAATGCTCAATCGCACCCTCTCTTAGTGTCCACATGCTCGTCTCTTTTTTCGCAAATTTTATATTCTCGTGTAAATCATTTGCGGTTGCCCGCAACACTCAGCTTCGGACAGGGCACCTGATGTCCCCGGTAGAACGCGACTTATTCAGGCCGAACGAAGTTATTTTCTCTCTCTCTCTCTCTCTCTCTCTCTCTCTCTTATATATATATATATATATATATATATATATATATATATATATATATTATTCGTTTAATAGGCCCACATACTGCTCGACGACTTAATAGTGTGCACATATTACAGCCAATTAAAGAATAGATACAAAAAAGAACTTTGGAAGAAAAAAGTAGATAAACAAAACTACATAAAACAACAGACCACGGCTGTTTGTGGAAGGCTTGTGGAAGTAAATGACAGATGTATGCTGTGCTGGTTTTGAGACGGTGGTGTGTATGCCCCTTTTTGTTTCCTTGTTTCAAGGTTTTATTTCTCGATTATAATTGTCCACCAGCTCGCCTGCGTTTTGACTCTTATTTCACTTCGCGTACTGGCGTCTCTTCAACCATGCCGCGTTTATGTGCTGTAGTAGGCTGCCCATTACGTTCCCGTAACGGCGTTGCGGCGGCGAGTAGGGCGGAGAGTCGCTCCGAGGCGGCAACCGAGGAGTCGGTGGCAGGTCTGGGGCGCCCTCGTAACGCGCCAATCCAGAGTGTTGCGTTCTGAGCAGCATCTTCCGTTCAGTCGGCGTGAGGTCGCTGAACGGGAGGTCGAACTCGTTTGCAAGCGCGGCGTTGTCGTTCATTTCTTCCAGGTTCCCTTCACAGACCGTCATACACTATAAGCAACCACAGGAACCGCGCTGAGCGGCCACTAAATCGTACCGTTACCGAGAGTGCTTCTCGACATCACTTCCCTTTCCGCAGGTGAAAAAGAAAAGAAATCTGAATGTTTGTTTTGGTTTCGCAAATTTATTTGCAGGCACAAAATTAAGAGTCACAAAGTTCTAAATAAAATTGAGCGGAATGCCAGGACACTAATGCGTCCGAAAACATCTTCTTTGAAAACAAATTAAATTGCCTTCATGATCCCTTTAGAAGTGGAACGCGAGAACAAAACATACCAACATATAAACTCCCGCTCGTTCTCTGGCCGTGCAAGCGTGCCTTGCGTCGCCGAGTCAGTAACGTGTCTGGCGTGCCTGGCTCGCAACCGAAGGGTCGTGAGTTCGAATCCCACCTAAAATTCCTCAAAATTTTCTTTAAGGCAAGTGAATTAATTTATTAACGGAAATCATTTGAGACGTGCGGTGACCTTTAAATCGCGGACCATGTCACATTTTTAACCACGTTCAATCCGCGCGTGACGTCGCGTTTCACGTAAACGTTCTGTGTTTTGAAATGCCCGCGCGAGGTCATGGGACTGTGACGTCATGACCCTATTGACCAGTCCTCAATTTCAGAGCACGCAACCGACCGAGCTTCTTATTACGCTATCGCGTTAAGGAGCTCGCTAGTTTTAACGCTATCACGCTAGCTTTAACGATATCGTGTTAAAACTAGCGTGCTCGCGTCAGTACGAAAATTCATCGTCATTCGGTAAATAACGCTTAGCATCTCATAAGGGTAATTCACAATCTTTAAAACGTGCTTAGTAAACGAGAGGCGGGAATAAAGCGCACTCCCAGGTCACGAACAGTATCCGACCTCCGATAGCTAAACCTAACTTGGTACACGGGTATTCAGTGCGGCTTGTCTGACGGGTTTAGGAAGCAGCCTTGGTCTTACACGAATTTATAACCAAATTATATTTTAAGTACCAATTTATAACTGCCTGAACATCGTCTCGCATCATCTGGCAGTCAGTAGTTGCATGAACTTCGCGATAAATGTTTACATCTTCAATCTGCAGCATTTCTTAATGCCACCCACATCGAGGCACCGAAGACAAGAGCATGCCTTTGGGCGGCCAAAGCTGAACCAAAGTGCAATGAAAGGGCGAAGGGCATCAATGCATTACCACTGAGAAGACTAGGCCCGCGGCTTTTCCCCCCAGACGTCATCACTCGTGGATCCAGGCAACGCCACCTAGCTTGCCTCAGCATCGCAGTCGACGCATCTAGCAGCGTAGCATAACGAGCGCGACGCTAGCGCCTGGCGACGCCAAGACCGACGCGTCTGATGTTTTTCTGTCGACTCTCTCAGTGCTTCAGCGTGTTTGTCGCATGCGACGAGTCGGGGATCCACTCACGATTACGCCATTCCCAGGCCTTCTGTACTAGTGTGTATTTGCCCAGCCGAGTCTCCGACAAAAGAATGCATTCCGTTTCCGTGGTCCTCACGGCACTCACTGTTAAGGTGAGCCGACGCATAGGCCATGTCAGAAAATTTAACGCCACTGATTTATGCAATCAATTTTTCGTACCTTTTCTAATTGAAGAAACGTCGTAGTCTCCTTTTTCAAGCTCACGCAGCACATCGAAGAACACACTGGATGGACCATAGGCGACGGTGCATCTGGAATATTGAGTTTATTTTTTTTTAAGATAGTCTAGCGCATAATAAACAATCAATCTTTAGCATTTTGTTAATAAGCACGCTTTAGAATGCCCTCTTTTATCTAAGGTCAGTGTCAGAACCGACGCTGAACGCAACTCTTCTCCTATTGGCGAAAAGTGACTCCTTAGTCGATTCGCCACGCTGTCTTTGAGTTCCAGTCTGAGACTGCCACATACCACGTCAGCACGCAAAGTCGAAGTAGACCTCTGAGCAGAAGAGAAGGTCATGGGAGAAAAAAACGCGAGAAACGTTCGAGTTTAACAAGCTGAAATGCTGAAAGACATAAAAAGGCTCCAATGTGCTTAACTAACTCCTTAAAGGGGCCCTGCAAGGACTTTTTTACTGGTTTTTAGTTTGCACCGAACCTGAGCGCACTGAACGTAGTAACTCAATGAAACTTTTCTTTCCTCGAATTTCGCTTCATTTTAAAAGTTATAGGCAAAATAATATTACAAAAACAAGCAAAAAATAACCTCCTTCATAACGTCCTTGGTTGCTTGAGTGGCCGTGAACTAGAGGAGGGGTAGCGAGCTCAGCGAGCGCTCACGGCTGCTGCCCTTCGTGTCGAGGGCTCAAGAGGGCGCCACTAAAGCATGTTCTAGATAGGCTGTATGAAGCGGGCAGCCAGGGCGGCTCGCATTGCATTTGCTGCGCGATTAAACACTAATTCTGCATGATACTTCATTGGCCACAAACGACAGCAAACACGGGGTAAAGATCAGTTCAGAACGGGAGCCACTTCACGCTGCCATACCGCCAAAGGGCCAAACCGCAAGCCAAAGCTGCTCGCCGAAGGCCTTCGGAACGCTCGGAACCGGTCGGATCCTCGACTGCAGGGCCGCCGCGTACATCCGGGACCTTTCTACGCTCGCCGCTCGTCGGTGCCTGATACCACTACACCTTTCTAGTATGCGCCGCCTTTTCCATCACTTGGTAATGGGTATGTGGACGGGTCATTTCTTGAAAAGACGGTGAGTGTGCAGGCGAGCTGGTGGTAGCTAATCATGTTGTATTACACCTGAGACTGCGGTGGATGAAATTGGAAGAACTTTCAGTAGAAGGAACAGGCACAGAGAACGTCTCAAACTCAGCTAATTGGTTTATTTCTCAAACAGCCTTTGGTCATTTCTTATTTCCGTACTTTATAAACTGCATTTGTTTCTTTTCTGATCTAAAATACTGAACAAAAACTACTTTCATAAATACTGTAAAGGACTAAAATTTCGCGAGGACCAAATTATCGCGAATTTCGCGAATTGCCTACAATTCGCGAAAAATACGTCCCGCGAACAATTCGGGCAATATGTGAACGCTACGGAAGCTACACTCGATTCGCAAGAATTAGAACCCGCAAATAATTTCAAATTTTCAGCTTTGGCCCGATTCTCAAAAATTTGAGCCCGCGAAAATGAAGCTATTTACAGTAACTAAAACGGCTCGTGCTACTTATATTTTGTATTTCGACTAAAAAGAAGTTTTTAGCGGCTCTGACCAGTAGAAAGGCAATGACCTAAAACGTCACGATGTCGTCACAGATTGCGCGCTTTCGGCACCGCGGGTCGCCCCCGTAGGTGGAGGAGATTTTCGCGTCGTCCGGTTAAAATATGAAGCACTGATATTAGTTACTCCCTCCGTGCCCGCTGGCTTGCCCGAAAAGCAAGAGACGTGGAAACCGCAACAAAGTTAGACGCTTAAATATGATTGCAGGGCCCCTTTAACAACCTGAAACCAGGAAACATTGTTTATTCGTCTCAGTGCGTCACGGGGGAAGGGGGGGGGGGGGGGGGGGGGGGGGGTGGATCGGTGGCCGAGCGGGCTAGCACACACCAGCTCGGAGCACGTGGAGCGCAAGCTCGCGCTGCAGAGCCCAGGGATTCTGGGTTCAATCCCCACCCCTGCCTGTTTCGATCTGGATGAGCATCGTACCGGCGTGCGGTCGTGTATCACTACTGCGTGGTGCACGTTAAAGACCCCAGGCAGCGGTTGTACTGCACTGGCTTAATTGCTCATCTACAGCGAGTCCCTCGTCGCAACTTTGAGGTGACTAACCAACTACACGCTGTATAAATATCCACACAACCCCCCAAGTGACGGCTGGTTGCCTTTTTCTTGGATTTCGTTCTTCCTTGGGGTAAAAGTTAATTTGTAAAAAAAAAAATCCTTTACAGCATTTGTTTTAGATTGATAATTTTCCTTTGCTAGTTTCTTTTATATTTTATGTTATTTTTATTTTATATTTTATAATATGTTGCCGGAAATATGCTTAACAAGTGCCTCCATGGTATTTATGTGAGTTTTAGTGTTGAGTAGTTATTTGAGAAATAGTCAAGTTTATGTTTGAAATTGAGAGGTTTTTTTTTAATATATGGTCTTGTTAGATGACATTCAGTAAAGTAGAAAACGAAAAAGAAGTGTCCTTCAGCGTGCAGAACGAATTTACTGCTCCTCAATATTTCTGTAATTAATCCGATATAACAGAAGTCGCCACCTCTGAGGTTCCGGTACGTGCACCTGCCGCTGCGGCATGTCCTCGGCAGACGAAGATTGACCACCTGCGCAACCACAGACTGCACCAAAGACCAACCCAACTCCGTCTCCACCGGCGCCTGGTTTACCCCCGCCAACGCCGCCACCTAAAGGCGAGCGCACGAGAGTCCCTACTTCCTCATCTTTAACTTCGGAAGTCAACATGGACACAAAATATATGACCCCTGGGCAACGCCTTATAATTTCAGCAACTCAGACAGCATGGACACGGCTGGCGATGAGGCCTTTATTATGCAGCTGTCCAAGAAAGCCAAGAAACGTCGTCATGGGGCCCAATCAACGCCATCGAGCAGCAGTACCATCATTTCCATCGAGAACAAGTCTCCAGCACTTACTGTTATTTCTATGCCCATAGACCGAACAAAGGTAATAACGAAGCTGGGCGAACTGAAACTCACCGAGCTGCTCGAATCACAAGCGCCAGCGTCAGTAAGTCAAATCCGTCCGAACTACCGACTCAACTTATTATCTCTTGACGCTCGAAACATGGCTGCATCCTCCTCGCTTCTGAAGGTGTCGTCACTACTAGGAATTCCAATTAGAGCATTCGAGCCACGGTCACCCGCTCAAGCAACAGGAGCTATCAAGGGAATAGACGCAGCTATCAAGATCTACTCAAAAGACACCGTAGCTCAGCTTAGATCGAGGGACAACACGCCGGTGATATCTGCACGTCGGCTCGGTACCTCCGCATCTGTCGCAATAGCATTCCCATCTCCAAGACTTCCAGACTACATATTCCTAGGGCTTGTCCGGCACAAAGTGGAACTTTTCGTGAAAAAGCCGATACAGTGCCACAGATGTTCTCGCTCCCAACATATTGCATCTACATGCCAACAAGCACCAACATGTTCACGATGCTCTGGGCCACACTAGCGAACACATTGCAACGCCAATGAGACACCTACACGATGTTGTAATTGTGGCAAAAACCATGAGGCCTCATCTCACCAGTGCGTTATATGGAAAGATGAGCTTGAAATATGTCGCATACGTCAAGTCAACAATCTCGACTACAGAACAGTTCGCAGCTCGGTCAAAAATGCCACTAACTTTCCGGCCCTAGAACAATTTATCCCCAAAAGAACCTGACAGCCTCTCGCTCCAGCCACTACTGGAACTTCAAGCACCACACAAAAGGCGGACTCCACTAAAATAATGGACAGCAAAACATCTCAACGAGAACACCAAAAGGAAGATGCACTTCCCCAAAACCAGACTTCTGTCTGGTTTTGGGGAAGTGCCCTGGAACAACATTTCTCACAAAGACAAGAACGCACGGGACCATCCTACAGGCAGATACTGACAACAAAGAGGTACAATGAACAACATCCTCTCCATGTTGACCCACCATCTGAACGTTCGCAACCAAGCTCTGGAGTCTGGTCAGCAATCATACTTGCGGCAGAGAAGCACTTACGTGATTTCCTTGCCCAGTTTTCGTCTCCAGTTGCTCCACTTGCACAACAGGCACTTCATTTCATTTTTCCTCTTTTAGTTGCTCTTTTCAAGTAATTCAGGGTACAAAACCCATCCACCTCTTCAACACGGGAGGTGGGTGAGCCGGCCCGTTCATATCCCTTATCTACACTTTCACCATCTTCTTCGCCTTCACAATACATACCTCCCGTCATGCGCGTTCCAACTTTGCATACATCATATGCCCAAACGATTCAGCGCCCCGATGCATCCCGCAAAGCAGGGTTCGCACCGGAACTCACAAGTATACAACGTCTTGAACGCGCCTTCGAGCTGCTAATGGTTAGAGTAGATGGCCCAGTGAATGAGGTCGCGATCATTCGTACCATACAAACCGAAATGCACTACATGAAACACGAATTCGCACGCACCGACGTAGTAGTTCAACAATTAGTAGCCAATATGCAAATGATGGCCCGCGCGCAAGCACCCACACTTATTAACATCGAGGAACCTTCATCTCCTACGTTATCTCAACATGGCATCCTCCAATGTTTCGCTAACGATTTGGCAATGGAACTGCCGGGGTCTTCGCAGAAAGAAAGGGCTTCTCCAGCAATTTATTCATAAACAGACAAACCTGACATCATCCTGGTTCACGAAGCCAACAGTCTTATTACATTATCTGGATACGATCACTTTAAGCAAGGCAGAATAACCAAAAAAGATAAACGAACCCCAGAAGGAACCAACATACCAACTACCACCATCACGTACGTAACTAGGCATATTCCAGCTATTCAAATCGACACCGCCTCTATAAACAACTCAACTCAGAAGCTGGTTATAGTACAATGTCGCCTCAACAATCGAGATGTTATCATCGCCAACGTGTACTGGTCTCCAGGACTCGATTGGCCATCTGTGAGGTGGATAGACGCGTATACACAGCAACATGAGCACATGGACATCATCCTAGCTTGTGATTTTAATGCGCATAACACATCCTGGGGCTATACGCGCACCACCGAAACCGGGATGCGTCTCGAACGCAAAACTCAGGACAACAGATATACGCTCCTTAACGACACAACAAACCCCACGCGACAGGGCAACAGTGTTAAGCGGGATAATAACCCAGACCTCAGCTGGCACCGCGGTGTGGAAAACGTCACGTGGACGAATCTTCACGAAAGCCTAGGCAGTGATCATCACATCATCGAAATCACCCTAGCTGATCCTCACATCAAGCCCCGTCCCGCTCACTCTGGCCCAAAAACACAACTCTCTGGGCGCGTTAAGTTCGTGCTCCGGAGCGCGAGAGTTTCGCGCTCCTTTCACTAAACGGACAGGAGTGCCACCGGAGACTGACACTCGCGCGCGCTCTTCGTGCACCGAGAATTTCTAGGAGCGCGAGTGACTTCTTTGCGCTCCGTGACGTCACGTAAACACACAAGATGGCTGTGCTGCTGTTGAGACCGTTGAGACGAAAGGCGTCGCCGGACCGCTGCCCCTTTTCAGTTCATTAGTGCTTAATCCAGCAGGTAAAAGCGATTTGATTCGAAAGCCAAGACAGCAATTTGCGTTCCGGAAAAGGTTTGTTCTTGCATCTCGCCTAAAAAAGAAATGCATCTATCAAACGGTAGTGTGCCGATAGCACAGCGACAGAAAAGTCGAGATGAGGAGACATTCGGACCGCTCTGCCTCTTAGATAATGATTAGCCCAGCGAATACAAATACTTCGATTTGAAAGCCGAAACATCAATGAGCGCTGAGGAAAAGGCTTCTTCGTGCGTCTTGCCTGAAAACGAATTGATCTATTGAACGAGAGTGCCGATAGCTCGGTGACAGAAAATTTGTGATGAAAAAACAGTCAGACCGCTGCCCTGCTTAGAATGCTTAGCCCAGCCGCAGCGAATTAAGATACTTAGATTGGAAAGCCGAAATACCAGTTAGCGTTGTGGGAAAGGTTTGTTCATGCATACCGCCTAAAAACGAATTGACTTGCTATCGAACGACGGTGTGCCGGTATCGGCGTAGCTTCCGTCTCGCTACGAGACGGAACCAGGGAATCTCTGACAAATTTTAGGGTTTCCTGAGTCGACGAGCGGGTTCAAGAATGTTGTCTTTGATTTAAATCGGAACACCATGCATAATCAATAAATATATCGGCCAAGATAACCTTCCACATATGTGCACAAAGCGAGTCTTCAAACCTTTTAGGAATATTAAAACGTTTATAGAAACTGCCGCTCCACACGGGCCTAATTGTTTATCTTCGAAATATTTTCGGCTTCTGCGACCCTTATCTACGGCCGGAAGGAGCTCGTGTGGCCCGTCGATAGTTTCTGGCCGTGTTCCAAAACTTACTCGACCTAACTCTAGGGTGAAGGTGGTTATCAAAAACCCACCCGCGTCCAGCGTTTCTCTATTTTTGTTTTCACGTGACATAATCCGCCAGGGTAACTCGGATCTATTCGAGTAGGTTTGAAACTCAGCCTCGGGGTGTCGCGCTCCTGTACGCTATGCGTCGTTTAGTTGCTGCGCTCGGAGTATGAAACTTGGAGCGTCGGAGATAGAGTAAAGGAGCGCCGACTTAACGCGCCCACTGAGTGGCACCGGTTTCGATTAGACCTAGACGAGGTACACGGGCCGACAGATCTACAGTCCTGGGTCAACGCTATACGTCAAACAAACTCGAAGCACACTAATAATATCACACGCAACTCTGAACACCCGCAAATAGACTCTCATCTGCTTAACCTTTGGAACAAGCGACACAGACTAGTGCAAAAATGGAAGAAACGGAAAGGAAATCGTGGCCTTTGCAAGGCCATCTAACAAATCACGCTAGAGGCTGACGAATACGCGGAACAACTCTGTACTGAAAACTGGCTTGAAACGTGTGACCAGTTAAACGGTCACCTCCACATTCCTGGGGAGCGGAAAATCTTACGCACGCTTCTAGGACAGGACTACACTACGACACACAATGGACAAAATTATGATGCACTCTGGCAAGACGCGAGAACAGGCAGCAGAAGAAATTTACCAAACAATGTATCCCATCGGCCCGAGTACAGAGGACTTCCTAGCTATTCACCGGAATCACTCGATCAAATGGCCACAGGCATCAACACCAAATTTACGGTAGGCGAGATAGACGCGGCCCTATCTTCGCTCAAACGAAACACGGCTCCAGGCAAAGACGGCATTACAAACACTACCCTCCGTAACCTCCCACTTCCACAATTAGAACAGCTTCTTGAATACATCAACACCGGATGGGAATCTGGCACCCTTCCACAAGAATGGCAAGCGGCCATGATAATCCCAATCCCGAAATCCGGCAAGCCCCCCAACTCTATTACCGACCTTCGTCCTATCTCCCTCACATCATGTGTAGGCAAATTAATGGAACGCATGCCCCTCAACCGTCTCAATTGGCACATAGAAAAAAGTGACGCTCTCCCCTAAACAATGACAGGCTTCCGATCACACGTCAGCACTCAGGACACCATGCTCGGAATCTCGGAGGATGTGTACCAAAATCTTAGCCTTGTCCAAACTACTGGGTGACTCAAGGAACGGCCAGGCTCTTTAAATCGACCGCAAAATTCGGTTTCTTAACCTATCGCGCTACGACTTTGTGCAGCGTTGCCCACAGATGGTGCATTTTGTTTTGTAAAGTTTGCAAAGAGCAAGCTTACCTGAGGAAAAAGTAAAGAAAAAAAAGACTTAGCTCCTATGGAAACTCAGCAAAGCCACCGGTCTTCAAACAATACGGCACCGCTTCGCACGGGAGACAAGAGATGGCGCAAGCGGTCGCGATGCCAACTGCCGCCAACGAACGAGCATACGTCGCCGAGAGCCGGCGTCTTTAGCGGACGATCGTTTCGACCACTGATCTCTATGACAATTGCTGGAAAAGTTTGCCCGCTCCGCAAATGCGGCCACTGGCGGCCATCTTTTTGGTAGAGTTATATTACCTCTAGCCAAGGTACAGCTGCTGCAGCCACTATCATCCATCCATGGCAGACAGCGTTGTGGCAGTTGTGGTGGCAGGGCTGCCATCAAAATAGCGTGGGTGATATTTAGTGCTTGATTGAAATTGTTTGACGAAACATATTTCTGAAACCCGGCGTGAACGGTAGCCCGATCTTTGAGGACCCGATGAAAGTTTCGCGAAATTGCAGCACCGGGGAAAAGCAGCAAAGCACGCATTGAAAGTCGCATCTGAAGAAGCATCGAAAGCAGACGCCGGTACGGAGTCTGCTTTCGATGCGAGCTGCACTGCTTTCCCCTGGTGCTGCGCTTTTGTAGAACTTTCGCGGAGTCCTCAAAGATGAGGCTACCGTTCACGCGGGGTTTCAAGAATCTGCTTCGTCGAACAACCCTATCAAGCGCGAAATATCACCCACGGTACAGTGTACTAGATCCACGGCTATTTTATGGCAGCCTGCCGCCATTGCGCTTTCCGCCATATTACCCTATGATGGCTAGAATATTATAACTCTACCAAAAAGATGGCCGACCGTGGCCGCGTTCCCGTCCATAGGCGGAGCTGGTCAAACGCGACCCAGCAAATAGACATAAAGATCAGTGGTTTCGACTCAAAAGCGGCGAGAGTTTTCTGATATCAGTGGCCAATGCATTATTTTATCATTCTTACTAATAAAACATATTGAATGGACAGATAATCAATTAAAAAATGGTTTGTCGGGATATTTTGACTGTTTTTTGGGGGGTACTGATGCCGTCTGCTTTGCAGTTCCTTGTTGTTACCACGCCTGTTTTTGTTTCCGCGACCGTCGCCACCTGCGAAACGCGCGCCCGTTTTGAGTCGAAAAGATCGTCTGCTAAAGACGCCGGCTCTCGACGCTGTATGCTCCTTCGTTGGCGGCAGTTGGCGTCGCGACCCCTTGCGTCATTTCTTGGCTCCCGTGCGAAACGGGGCCGTATTGTTTGAAAACCGGTGGATTCGCTGCGTCTCCATAGGAGCTAAACCTTTTTCTTTCTTTACTTTTTCCTCAAATTAGTTTGCTCTTTGCAAATTTTACAAACAAATGCACCATCTGTGGGCAACGCTGCACAAAATCGTAGCGCGATAGGTTAAGAAACCGAATTTCGCGGTCGATTTAAAGAGCCTGGCCGCTCCTTGAATCACCCAGTAGAACAATCGCGGGAGAAGACATACACAAAGCGTTCGATAACGTACCACATTCAGCCATCCTTACCAACCTTCTGACCCTACAACCGGGCGCTCGCCTCTACAACTATATAAAAGATTTCCTAACTGATCGTTCTATACAAATACAAATAAATGGAGAGCTTTCGACACCCCGAGCACTAACTACCGGCGTCCCTCAAGGTTCAATTTTTCCCCCACTCTCTTTAATATTACCCTACTTCACCTACCTTCCCAGTTCAGTTCTATCTCACACCTGCAACACAACATTTATGCAGATGGCATTAAAATCGGGTGCTGCAAAGGATCCCTTGAACAACAGGAACACACGATCCAGTCAGGTGTGGATGTCATTCAGAACCTTCTGAGCAGTGTTGGCCTCAAATTCTCTCCTACCAAATCCGAATTCATTGTTGTTACCAATCAAACAGGCCGGAAAGCAGAAGAGCAACGCGATAGCATTAAGCTCGACATTGACCACACCCCTATCCCTCGCCACTCTCTCATCTGAATACTAGGATTCCTTCTACAGGACAATGGCAAGGCCCACATATGTTTGGACACGATACTCCGGCAACTTAATCAAATTTACCACTTTGCTATGTAGAGTAACGCGGAGACAAAGAGGACTCAAGGAACAGGAGCTTCGAAGGATTATCGAGACCCTTGTCTACTCCCGTGTACTGCACCAGCTTCCATATCTATCCATCACCAACACTCAGCTCTCCAAATTAGAAGCAGCGCTCTGAAGATACACCAGACTAGCCCTAGGAGTACCGCGATTTGCCGCAAATGTTCTAGTGGCTTCGACTGTTCGTTTTAACAAGAACATACAACTATTAGCCGCCAAGCACATCTTGCAAGGCTTTAAACATCCCCCCAAGGCCGCAAGCTCCTCGAGCATCAAGGCAACGACACCACCACCTTGTCTCCTTTTCCACCCCCCCCCCCCCCCCCCCCCACCGTGGCAGTCCCTACCCGGCCTCAGTCATGCCCATACCTCAACATATGCATCCGGACAAACATGCCGCCCGACGCGCACAACTGGTCGAACGGATAGACTCCGAGACACCGAGAACAAATACCACATATTACAACACAGATGCCAGTCACAGTCCCAGCAAAAGCATAACGGCTGTAGTAGGGCCTGGCTATGAGCATATTAATGAACACAGCAATGTCCCCACCCCATCCGCCGCGGAGACCCTAGCGGTTCTTGAAGCCATCACTTGACCTCACCATCCTACTCACCACATTTACATTTGAACAGATAGCCAGGAAGCATGCCACAGGCTTCGCGACGGTGCGCTACCCAGACATATCCGCAGACTTTTGCAACGTCACCTTGACGCCCATCCCTCCCTCCGTGTTACCCTGCAATGGATCCCCGGACATCAAGGAGTAAAGGAACACAACCGAGCTCATGAGCTCACCCGCGTTACGAATTTTCCGGGTCCTCCGTGCCTCTGGCCGTCCGACTATGATTCAAGGGAACACAGAAAACTCTTGCACAAGGAGCGTACATCCCTTCTAAGAGAACTACGAGCTAACACCGCCACAATTATCGCTCCACCCCAATCCCTCTCGCGGGAGGACAGCCGCCATTCTCTGCAGACTTCAAACCAATTCGATCGTGACTCCCCTCTTTCGCCACTATATCCAGGGCCTTCCCGGACGCCCGAAATGCCCCAACTGCGGCGAATACCTCTCTCTAGAGCACTGCCTGTGGCAATGCTCCTACATTCAACCTATCGTTCTATCCTCTTTTTCTTCCTTACCCCCAGTCTCCAACCTCACTCATGGACGGACGGGCTTAGTCCACCAACCGATGCCATATTCTCTTGCCGGCACTCTATCAGCACGTGAGAAATGTGATGAGTGAGGACTGGTAGGTGACCAAATACAACTGAGCGCCGGACCTTGCCGTATAAATAAAAAAGGTTTTTTTTTCTCTCTCTCTAGTAAATTAATAATCCATACTAGTACATGTTTTTCGATAGGGACGAATAGTGTGGTTGTGCATATTAAATCTATAGAAATGAAAAGGAAATCTGTCGTGTGGAGTAATAATTTGTGTGATGTTTCTAGAAGGAGGAAAGCTAATGGGTATATGATTTGTTGACGGCATCCATTTAAATAATGTATTTTTGCCATAGTTTTGCCAAGAGTGATCCCACGTCCTCCGTGCTAATCCCATTATTTATGCTTTATATTTTCTTTTTATTTCGGTATGTCTATGTAGTGACCTTGATAACGTGCCGAGCTTGCAAATTGGTTTTCAAGATTGTTTTCTAATATATTAGAATGAATTTTAACGTGAAAGAATGACGTTGTATTAAATGTATTGCCTGATTAGATTCTTTATTATTTCGTTAATTAAAAGAATTTCGTTATTCGGACTTGCCAATCCTTGTAAGCTGCAATTATGTTCATTTCTTATTGTAAAAATATATATAAGGGCATCAGATATGGCAATAGCCTCTGCATCGAATATTGCACTGTGTTTTGGCAACCGATATTTTCCTCTTTTTTTAATTCCTCTATTCTTTTTCAGAATAATGAATGCTGCGCCCACCTCATCTAAGAACACTGAACCATCTGTATAGAGTGATATGAGGTTAGTTACTTGAGATAGAGTAATTGAATTCATTGTTTGAAATAATACATTGCATCTCTTTTTTGGATGAGTTTTCCAGACATCTATAGGACATGATAATTCCGAGGGAGAAATACTGAGGCTATCGAATTTTGCGGGTTTCTAAGTTGGGAGACATTAAACATAAATGATTATACCTCAAGAGTGATGTTCATTGGCATAAATTACATAGTAATAGGTAGACTTATTTTAGAAGGCGTGCGAAACGCTTTTGCTATTTTAAGTAATGGTAGTTTTTGTATGGATTGTAATTGTCTTAAAATATGTGAATTGCATAAGGGCCTCCACCACGCGGGTGATCTTACACTATGTATCTTTCTTTGCTGAGTAAGTATATTTTCCGAGTTGTCCAGATGTAATACCCAAATTTTTTGAGTATATTTTTGTATTATTGGCTGTATGAATTTGGACTTTCTATTTAATATATTGAAGGTGTGGAAAGAAGTTCAAATGTGAGTCATAAATGACTCCCACTTTTTGTTTTTCTATTTCTAGCTTATAATCGTCAAATTTTATTATTTAGGGTTCTTTTTTATATAGTTCACCTCCAGTTAATATTAGACATTTACAATTCGAGTAGTTAAATTATAATTTACGTTCGGATGTTCACTGTCATATGTCTTGAGTATTTCAATAGTTATTTCTTCTAATTCTCTTCTTGAGTTTCCTTCTATGACAATCACGATGTCGTCTGCAAATGCTTGTAGATATATGCAATTTCGAAAAGTATTTTGTAGTAATCCTGTTAGTAAAATATTCCCTAGTAAAAGGCTTAGTGGAGATCCCTGGCGGCATTCCTATATTATTTGATTTGTTTATTTCTTGTTTTTCTAGTGGAATATATGTGATGGTTCTATAAAGAAAGAATAAGCATGGTAGATCGTCTAGGTTACTTGAGCAAGAATGGTGTTTTAAATAGGCAAAACTACCAGATAGCATAGTGTGTTAAATGCTCCTGTGAAGTCTAGGGATACCATCGCTACAGCTGTTGATTTATTTTTTAGTTTTTGTAGATGTGTAGTAAGCGTGAACAGATATTGTGTAGATGATTTAAGATGTGTGAATCCAAATTGTTGTGGGTGTAGAATAATTTTGAGTTAAGAAAGAAATATATTCTGCTATAGAGTGCATGTTCTAAAACTTTTCTGAGTATGGAATTTAAACAAATTGGCCGATAGGCTTTGGGAGTGTCTCTATATTTCTCTTTTTTTAATAGTATTATTATTTTTCTTTTCTTCCACTTTTTTGGAAAATATCCGGATGTTAGACGAGAGTTCAATAAAGCTAGGGAAAATACGTTGCTGCTATGCCAAGAAAGTTTAAGAAAAGTAACATTAATTTTGTCTTATTTGGGGGCAGTTTTAAGTCGTAGTTTTGTGATTGTGTTTTACATTTCTTGTAATGTTAGTTGAACACCCGGTTATGTGTTTAACTCAGTTGGCACTGAATTGTTTTTAAGCATATGGTTCCGATCATGCAGTTGAGGGTTCGTGTTTAAAACTGAAACCGATAGGAGGTGTTGCCATTATTAAGTACTGTGGCATTTTCTCAGAGTGGTGTACTCGCGCCTGACCACATATACACAAGTACCTTTCTGCGGAGAATTAGCACCTTAGATCTCCCACTTTTTATGTTTGGGCATAAATAAAATAACACAATCTTATTATTCCCCCCCTGATTTCGTTAATGTTCACGTTTATAAAATATGCGTCTGCATGAAGTGGGTTTGACAAAGCAAAAAGAAAATGAATATTTAAATTGCCCTTTTTTGAGCGCATCTTTTGACAAAGTGTCAATGCCATGGGCACTCAAAACGATCTCATTCCTGCGATCATCGTTCCAGCAATGCCAAGTGTCTCTGCAAGCATGATCGCTTATTTTTTAAATGCGATAAATAGAATAAAATAAAATTACTCACACCTTATTCTGTACACGAAGAGTCCTTTGTACAAAGGTAAGCAGATAGCTTATAGGATACCATCCTGAATTTGTTCTTTTTTGCATGCTTGATATTATTATATTATATGAATGCGCCAATCGTGGGTCGGATGCTGTTCCGAATTTTACAGATACGCTTCAGATGCTGATACAAAGTCTGCGAGTGTGTATCGGATACGGGTATAATTATTTAAAAGTCATTGCGGATGCGGCTTCGCATGCGCATACAAAGTCTGCCAATGTGGATCGTATGTGGGTGATCAAACTGTCGTCCGCGCTGAGCTCTAGTTATAGGTTAATTTTCGTTGGGTGAAATAAAAGAGTATTTAATAACATAAGCTCTAACAAACTTTTTTTTAAAATAAAACTAAACAAATGGTTCTGCTTCTCTAGATTTTGATCAGTGTTACATGCTTGATTGGAAAGGTATATGCGCTATTTATTTTTATTTGAGGACTGATTGTCACTTTTTGTAGTCTTGCATTTCCGGTTAGTCTTGATAGTTGTATATTTCCTCGGGAATATTTCGTTTTGATTTTTCCATCCCAGTCCATCTTTATGTTCCAAGTCTCAAATAGCTGATATCGAGTAATGCTAATATCTTGTAGGACTATGCATTTATGCTGGCAGTCTGACCCTTCACTTAGCAGGACGTGTTTTTATAAGCCAGGACAATTTTGATATAACATACGTAAATAAACACTATTCCATATTACTCTATTCAATTGTTTTTTATTATATTCTATACTAAGGGATCTCAATTCCAGACCAACTGTACAGTTGCCGCGGGAGTTAATAGCTCCACGCGAGCGCGCGTTTTTTTTTTTTTTTCCGAGGGGCGCTTGACTGGTGGCTTGCGATAGAAGTAGGGATGACGTCAGGGCGAGCCCATGTGGAGTGGACGGGCGTCTCAATTAAAGGGAACCGTTGTTATCTGCGTGCGAGTGAGCGTAGTTCGAACTAAAAGGGAAGATGATTTTGCAGAAGTCAAGGTCGCCGAGAACGAATGAGATTGCAGTTTGGAAAGAAAGAAGGAAACACGTCAGTTGTATGTTCTAACTTCTGTAGAATCATCTCTCATTTTCATTCGAACTACTCTCACCCCCAGGCAGGTAGATGATAATAACGGTTCCCTCGAATTGAGCGGCTTCCCCCGTCCACTCCGTAAGGACTCGCCCTAACGTCATCTCTAGTTTTATCGCAAGTCACCAGTCAAGCGCCCCTACGAAATAAACGCGCGCTCACGTGGAGCTATTAACTCCCGCGGCGACTGTACCTCTAACTTTCCGACGGCTCATTTTTAACTCTGTTCACGCGATTATTCTTTCGATATGCAAGTTTCCATAAACTGTATATGTGATAAAAGATTTAAAAAAAAATGGCGCGTCGTAACAAAAACACAAAGTTAAATTAAACGTTTCGCATCCCATGCGAAATGATTGTCAATATATAAGTAAAAAAGTGTATGTACGTCTGATAGGGGATCACGCTTATGTTCACGTTTCATGCGTCACCTTGAATAAACCAGGATTGCCAGGTAGCTTTCTTAAACCCCCCCCCCCCCCCCTTGCTTTCCCTGGCCAAGGTCGACGCACCGTGAAACTCAATGCAACAGTCAGTACTCCATGAATGGTCGAAAAGTTCAACTTTCAAGATACGTCGGCCTTTGTCTTACAAGATGCGCCGACCTTGGCCAGGGAGACAAAGTCGCGGTCAAAAATTCTTTTGGACCCTGGTTTAGTCAAGTGACACATCGTATGTGTACAAAAAAAACCATGGCCTCCTACCGGAAGTCTCTTTCTCTCTCTACATATATTTATGTATATATATAGGGAGAGAGGGAGATAGAGAAAGAGAAAGTATACAATAGCTATGGAGAGACTAACATGTCTATCAAACTTTTATGCATAAATAGGTCAACTTGCTCGTATACACCCTTTGCGCGTTGCTCTACCGGCGATGCCGACGCATGGGAGTGCAACGTTTAATTCACCTGTCTATATTGTAAGTTAAGCCTTTTTTTTTACTTTTATCATTCGGTCATTTGGCTTCTGGTGTATCGTTTTCACCGTATGTGTTCTCTAGATGTTCTGGAGTGGGCTCGAACTTGTCTTCGTTCTGAACCTAAACTTAATGGACGTACCGCTGCACCTTTCGCCACAACGCGGATGGCCACCGCTTGTTTCGACAAAATCTATGTAGACATCTTAAGCTCTTTACCTCCACCACATGCCGTAATCTACAAGCCTACATGCATAGAGAGTCTTTCTAGTAGGCCTTAGGCCTTCCTCGTGGCATATATTTACAGGAGATTCATTGCAAGTACATCGTTTGTAGTGGCACGCTTCGGCTCTCTGTCACCATTAAAACGGAACACCAGAGCATCCTAGCTTGATGACCCCGGACATCAATATTACCAACTAGGGCATTTTTGCTGCCTTTTTAATCTCATATGTAAAGGAAAGATGTGGTTCCGACGAAAATACATTTTTTTTTTGGTTTGGTCATTGCTAAGCAAAGGCTTTGTATTACTATTCAAAGTACATACCAAGAGGCTTGGAAAGCTCAAGATTAATGCCTATATTTAAATCTACCGACACTCACTGCATCGATCACTATAGGACAGAAATACTTTTGAATATTTAGTAAAGTACTTGAACACTTTATATTTAAAAGCATTTCATTTCTCTAGAGTAATACGTTTTCTTTCCAGGCTAAACAGCACAGCTATAATCAGTTCTACCAACTGTAACTCAATACATGAGTTTGCAGCTCTCATTCATAAAAGTGTGTAAACGACCGCGATATTTTTTTTTCATCCGGCATTTTACTATGCATAACACAATAAACTGCGGCATACGTTGTGTTGCTTCACTAATAAGGATAATATTTTTTGCGGCTCAATTCTCATCTTAATTATCGTAGGCAATATGTGGGCGTTGACGGTGTATTTTCCCCCGAGTCATCTCTTTCTTCAGCGTTCCCCAAGGCTCAGTTCTTGGGCCACTACTTGCTTTTTTTTTTACTTTTCATCAATAATTTACAAACCAAAAATTCACATCTTCAATGTCACGATCTTGCTGGCGATTAAATATTGCTTTTCTAGACTCAATAAGGTGTGTGATATGGAATAACTAAATTATTGTCTCTCGTTTAAAAATTTATGGTGCGTAAATTTGGTAGAATTTTGGACAATAAGAATGTGTTCAAATGCATGTGACGTAAAACAGCACATCGCAGCTATTTTTTATTTTATTAATTCTGAACTGCTCGTTTCTGTGAGTCAGTATTAAAACATTGGTGTCGTATTTACATCAGTTTTCACCAAGCGATTTCACATTCACTTCATTGCCAAGACGGTTTTACTGAATATCTGCTTAATGAAGAAAACATTTGTCACTGTGCGTTACAAACATAGCTGGCTGCATAAGCTACCCTAATGAGGTCGATGTCGGATCACGCTCAGGCTGGGTTCGGCTAATCGATTATCAATTTATGTGCTTAAACCCGTGTATCAAAAAAGTGCTGAGAGTTTTCTATAATCCATACGCTTTTTTTCATTCAATTTTGATGTTACGTTCCTTGTGAGGTTTGCGAAAGTTAGCAATTCGGCGAAACATTTATTGACTTAGGTTTCCGTGGATAGTTTTCAGCAAAAATGTGGTATTGGGTTGACATACTTTTTTGTCATTACATAAAGCGACAATTAAAGGCCCATTCACACTCTTGCAACCGAGTACGACCGAGAGATACAAGACCCGTTGAACCCTCTTAAAATTTCTTAGGACGAGAGAACACACTGGCACTCTGGCGCCATCTATGCGGTGACCCTGGAACTGCATTTCACAAGAACGAAGGTTTTGCGGGATTTCCGAGGCCAAATGTGCGTAATACCTGTAAGAAAGGCTCGTTTATAACGTTGACAAAATTTTTTCGAGCCAGGAAAGAAAGGATAATGCGCGAGAGAAATAGAAAATATGCCGGACCGCCAAGTGTACACTGCTACTCAATAGATGGCGCCAGTGTGTCCTCTCGTTGTAAGAGATATTAAGATATTCCAAGGCACCCGGTTTCAAGACGTCGTAAGTGTGTGAACAGGCCTTAAGACACACAAGCATGACCAAAGGCAGTGGTCTCAAACTCATCTGAGCGTGGGGGCCACATAGCCGACACTGGGAAGGCCGGGGCCAATGAAAGACGGGGGAGGGGGGGGGGGGGGGCTTCAAAATATTCAAAAGAGAAGAGACGTCGTGCTCTATGCTTTTTGTAAACTCAGTTTTGCCAGTTACATTTTTAGATTTGATTTGTTTATTGACTACTTTGGGCCCTGACCTGACGTGATAACAATAAAATGACATCGCCCTGCCAAAGTGCTTGCATTTTATTAGAACAAGAAACCAAGTACACTGTCGTTCCCCTTGCTCATTTCTTTCAGAAATTAACCAAGCTCAACATGTCTCTAAAAACAATCAGTTATTTGACAGTGCTCGCTTTCCCGGTGATTTCTGTTACAACACCCATGCTTGTCTTTTAATGGTGATTTTTTCTTTTTGAAGGGTGAGAATTTCGAGCTCGTATAGCTTTATCTTCGGCAGTTGCTCCTGCTGATCGAGAGTTCGCGCAGCCGTGATGCATCCTTCAACAAAGAGCTCACTCTTGCAGCCTAGTAACGGAATGGTTGTACATTACAAAAAGCTGGGAAACGAAAGATAAAGCGAAACAAAGAGCAAATGAACGCAGGATAAGTAAAAACTATGTGAATACCTTAAAAAAGCGGAGCGATTTTTCGAGCGAAAATGAATCGACGAGATGAGATCACGATGGAGCATGCAATTTCTAGCGCTCAAGACATGGGAATCGGGACCCGTAGCCGGTTGCCAGCGGGCCGCTTCTCAACGAGTTGCGGGCCGCGTGTTTGAGACCCCTGACATAAGGTATATAGAACCTTTGTGAAGAACTCCTTTATTAAATTCATATTTGCTTCCAAATTGCTTCTGTGAATGGAACACGCTTCCTGAAACTCTTGTAAATTTAGATTCGGCGTTCGCTTTCAGTTATGTTCTTCTTAAAGGCTAAACTGCACTTTACACTTCCACTTTTGCCCTGCTCCTCCTTTCCTATATCCTCACAACTTCTTACCTTGCCCCAACTTAGCTCCCGTCACAGCTAGGGAAACTGGAATGCTGGCAGTTAAGTTATCTGTTAAGTAATTAGGTGTACTGCGCTGTGTCTTCATACTTTTGTATCTTTTTTGTGCATTTCTATGTCACCCTGTCTTGGCGCATAATAGAATGCTGGCAGACTACATAAGTGTAAAAACAGATAAATATTCCCCGAAAAAGAAAATTTTGATTGTGGGTTGTTCAAATAACGTCTGAATTTTATAGGATCCTCTGTCATTCGCAGCAGAGCTCCGCTGCTAACGGTCTGGAGGAAGGTTTAGATCGGATGTTGGAATTCGAAATTTATATTCACAACGTCTGGCACGGCTAGTGCACACTGAATCCCAGCGCGCCCTTATGACTACGAACCGCCTTTAACCAAACATAGAAGATGTCAGAGTCCATAAGTTATGCCATAAAGCTTCGACACACCCTACGACCCTCGTTAAGCAGCTCCAAAAACGCGTAAACATTTTCCAGCTTACGCCGTCGTAACAACCTAACCTCTCTGTGCTGGCCCCTTTATCCAAATAATTGATACTACCCCTGCCAATATAAACGAGTTAGCATAATCGCTCTTCCCCTAAGGCTCAACGTCTGTGTAGTGAGTGCTCTACGGGGAAGCCCCTGTTCCGTCTGTGGTCTAGAAGTTCTTTGGTGTTTTGCACAAAAATGTCCATACATGCGACGTCCTACTGTGCTGCATCAATAGCGCTAGCTAGACGGAGCCACAGGCACGGACGACACGACACGCCAACTGCGAAAGCCAGAGGTGCAGCAGCAAACCTTCAGGGGAACTCTTTATTTTATTTTAGTTTTCGGTCTCTAAATGTGTACCTTTCGCAACACTCCTGCATGCTTTAACTGGTCTATTTCTGGCGATGAACTGGTAAAATTAAACTTCCATGGAAGAGCGAGCTCTTGGTCTTCATAAGCTTTAAGAACCTCTAATTTTGATTTTTCTTTGACTTGCTAAGTTGTCTATAACCACTATATAATATCCTTCACGTTATACATTGATGATTCATTAAGGCTATCGTGTGTACACCACATTATAGAGCCAGGTATAGAAACAAAGAGGCATCTCCTATGGGAGACGAGGGTGGCAGATGACGGGTCGGAGGGCGCTTAACAAGCGGTCGGCCGAGGAGACATGAGCTGGCGCGTGACAGAGCGTGCTGAGCTGGCCTGGGGCCGGGCACGAACGATGGAGACGGTATGGCCCACGGCGTATACCGGAGCGGTCCACCAGCGAGGTTCGGCCCAGGCCCGGCGGAAACGACGAGCCCTGGCCATACCGGCCTAGGCCATGACGATCCCGGAGTGGTTCCGCAGCGAGACTCTGGCTATGATAACCCGGAAAAGCTAGCCTACGCAGCGCTGACGTAGGAAATGCGAACCACGGGCCTGCACACGGACTCCACCCTGGCTAGTCATGGCAGCGGCAGCAGGACTTTTCAGAAGTTATGTCGCGCCGCGACCTGACCGGGGATGAGACAGGACGATCCACATGCCTGGACACAGACTCCGACTCCGAGCTCTGCACGACGGGCGATAACCAGGGTTGACGGGCCGGGGCTCCTCGCTTTCGAGGACGGGCAACCGGGAAGTACAATAAACCGATTCGCTGTCTTCTCGTTACGTTATGTCACTCTTTGGGAGACAAGCGATGCCCAGACCGATCGGGCGGCGTTTAGTAGAAAGCAACCCCACATACAAATGGCGCATTCAGCGTGGAACCCGGTCGGTATGCCTCTGCTTCTGTTTGTCTCAAGGGAGTCCCACGGATTCGTTGTGTATGTTGTTCACTAAAGCTAACGATGCCCGTTGAGACAAAGACTTTTGGAATTTTGGCGACTTGTCTCACAGCAGAGTTCATCAGGTGTCTAACAGAGTCGAGCACCGAAAGAACTCGAAGATTGAGGTTGCGGACGCTCTCTCTCGAGCAACCCAGAATAGCGGTTGAGAGGAGGCAACGCTACTAAACCACTCAGTTGGGAAACCGACATGGAGACTGCTTTGAAAAAGTGGCACCGACCCGTCCTCCAGAACCGAGCAAATGGCAATCACAACGCCGCCATTTTTCCAGCAGCGGCCACTCGAGAGACTGCACGTGACTTCTGTTTTTGCCTTAATCGGCCATTATGGCGCCGAAACAGATACGGTGGAAGAGGTTACAGGGGCGCCACCCCCGTCTCCCCAGCGGACGCGCCGCGAATTACTACTGAAGCTTTGATGCGCCTAGGACGGGACGCGCTACCTAAAATCACCGCTGAGGCATGGATGTAGAGAAACAATATTAATTGTGCTGCAAAACTTTGCAAACTAAAGATTTTATAAAACATCATGCGCCCTCAGTTTGTACGAAACTCCAATAAAATTTACTACAAAAAGAGTTTTTTCCCGTTGGTTTTTACGTAAAAACATGCGTCTGAAAGTTCTAGGTAACCACAGTAAAGACAAATGATAAAGGGTGGCGCTGTTGTCGTATTTAGCTCGGTCTCGGTTGACGCCAGCGGCCCATGTTTCAACTGTGAGTTTCTCAACTGAGGGTTCCAGTAACGTTCAGAGGAGGTGATTCAACCGGGGAGGTTACGATGAGTGCGGGTAAGATGTAAGATAGTCGTCTTTGGAGTTGGAGGAGAGGCACCGCATGTTCGCTGGAAGGCAGGATAACAACTGGCAGGCGAGAAAATAGCCAGAACAAATTGCAGATTTAGGACGCTGCACAAGGAGACCAAAGATCGTGGCTTGTGGTGAAGTGATGAGCGAGGAATGGCTTCTCGAGGCCCGATAAGCAGATGGGAGTTTGGCAGCGGGTGTCGGAAAGATTGCGGAAAAAGAAGTTGACACCGGAAACGTTGGCGGACCAGATTGTCAGCGAGTGTCGGAAACAGTGCGAAATTAGTAGTCGACACTGGGAACACTGGCGGAGTAGTTTGTCAACGGGTGTCGGAAAAATTGCAGGAAATAGCAGTTGACACCATGAACGCTGGCGGACGAGTTTATCAGCGGGTCTAGAAAAAATTGCGGAAATTTCAGTTTACACCAAAAACGCTGGTAGGCGAGTTAATGAGCACAACGATTCGTATCTGCTGTGCCAATACGGCTTGTAGCTTCCCGTCATCCCAACGAACGACGAAAGGCAGAGGGACGACCCTTCCTTCAGGGTGGTGATTCCTAGAAGGCTACGGAGGTGATTTTTAGAATACCCTTTCGACTTCACTCTGGCTGGTCGTGACAGTGGCAGCAAAGTATTTATAATTTCTGTCGAGTCACGAACTGCCCGGGGATGATGCTGGAGACATTACGGTGGGCTTGTAACTGTCCTGCTTGCCTTGAGCCGCGAACGGTTTAAACGGACTTGCTTGCTGAGCTGCCGCCCTCTCCGAGGGTCGATGAGTCCCTATAGCACGGACGCACGTAGACGGGAAGGGACGCGTACATCTGGTCGCACAGGGTATACGCGTCCGTTGCGGAACTCGGGTATGGTATGGCCATCCCGCCAGGGGTTTGAATCCCTTCGTTTTCTCCAAAGTTTGACTGCGTTGACGTCATCGTAACGTAGTCTTGAGAGAAAGCTCACCCTCTGGGCAACGCAATTAATGGTTATGCGGCATCGCTTGCTCCGGGCTTGGGGGGCCCCTGCGAGCTAGTGACGCGAGCGTCGTGTCTTACTTCTACGCTTTCTTGGCGAGATACAAACGTGGAGTCTGGCCCTGTTCACATGGCTGACTTGAAGAGATACTTCCGTCGCGATGGGGAAGATGAGTAACATGAGGTTGCCTTAGGACACAGGAAATCCTCTGTTCCTAGCAACTCAGTAACGAGGCTCCGGAATGCGGACTCGCTGAGTTAGCCGCACGATACACGTCTCCGTCGGCAAGCAATTTTGCAGTAGAGGCTATGGCCGCTGCAACAATCTGCTGCAGAGTGTTTGTTTGTAGTGTGTTGTTTTAACACTATGTTCAGTGCAGAATGGCTTTGTGGAAAGACCACCATAGGCGGCGTCGCCCAAGAAGGTCCACCGGGAGGAAACAAGTGCCTATCCGTTTTCCAAAGTGCTCAGGCTTGACGTACACTTGTTCGGCCTGGCGAACGATTCAAGAGGGCAATTCTACGCCTACGGCGACCTCCAAGCGGAACAGGGGCAGGTTCGTCCGCGTCGGGAGGAACAGCTTAGTGCAGGCGCTCTACTGCATCGTGGCGAAGAAACAGCAAGCGACGGACAGGTCGGCATTATCTGCCAGCCTTCCCTAAAAGTGCCAGCTGAGGCCGGCACCAAGAAAGACCGACGCGGACGGTCCCACCATCCGCTACGCCGCTTTCGGACGCTACAACATGGTACTCCGGCAACACCCCAAGAGCAGCCGTCTCTTTCGACACCTCAGACGTCCCCGACTAGAGCGTTCACCTCTCTCTCCAAAATCTATCGACGAACACAGCATGGCTGACGTGGAAGTACTCCTCTCTGAGGCCCATGAGATCCCGAGTACCGGAAGTCCTCCGAAGTCCGGGTCTTAAGGGAGGGAGAGTGTGGGAGACGGGGGTGGAAGACGACGGGGCGGAGGGCGCGTAACAAGCGGTCGGCCGAGGAGACACGAGCTGGGGCGTGACAGAGCGTGCTGCATGGGCCTGGGGTCGGGCAAGAACGATCGAGACGGTCTAGGCTATGGCGAACCCTGGAGCGGTCCACCAGCGAGGTACGGGCCAGGACCGGCGGGAACGGCGAGCTCTGGCCATACCGGCCTATGTCATGACCATCCAGGAGAGGTTCCGCAGCGACACTAGGGCTATGGTAGACCAAAACACCTAACCTACGCAACACTGACGTGGGAAGAACGATCCACAGGCCTACATACGGATTCCGCCCTGGCTGGTCATGGCAACGGCAGCAAGACTTTTCAGAAGTTATGTCGCGCCGCGACCTGGCCGGGGATGAGACAGGACAATCCACAGGCCTGTACACGGACTACGACTGCGAGCTCTGCACGACGGGTGATAACCAGGGTCGGCGGGCTCGGACTGCCGGCTCTCCAGGACGGGCAACCGGGAAGTACAGTAAACCCATTCGATGTGTTCTCGTTACGTTATGTCACTCTTCGGGAGACTGAGCGAAGCACAGACCGATCTGGTGGCGATTATTATAGAGCGACCCCACACTCCTTGATGAGGAGCCTCCAAGCCGGCAAACATGCAATTTATAGTCCCGCACAATCGACTGGAATCGAGCATTGCGTTAGGGAATGGGCTTGTCAACTTTATGGCGTTATTGAACACGTCACAATTATAAACTCCACCTCTGCCAGGGTAAAGCTGGGTTGAAAACGGGTCTAGGGAAGCTTAGCTGTCACTTAAGTATGGGTATTGACACAAGAGAAAATAAGTGCCATGTTCTCAGAGTTCACAATTGGGTTCAGTCATAAGAGCATGGGTCTGTAGCTTGGCTAAGGAAAGTTCCCCAATAATCCATATGTTTCTAATACAAAACAATATATACAGGGAAAGCGTCTAAAAGCAATAGAGGGCTCTTGTCACCTGTGCCTTGAGATAGTTTCCAGGGTCGTTTTTGGCGAGAAGTTAGGCCCCGGCAATACTATCGTGGAGCCAAAAATCATGGCAGCTAGCACGCCTATTGTTCTGCCGAATCCAAAAACCAGTTCTGCGTTCAGGCAGATGGATTCCCGCTGAAAACAAGAGCAATTGTTTGTTTTCGTAAAGCAGCAAAACAAACTTTATATTTGTACAGATTCCCGATTGCCTAAGCCTTACAGAACAAGGAACGCAACATAATGTTTAAAGTCAAACACTGCCTTAAACTATTCTGCGCGCTGAGATCGTAGAAAGTGTACTGAAAGTAAACAGGCTCGTTATACTTCAACGACTGTAATACTTGTCTACAAGACATGCTAAAATTTTGAAAGAAAAGAAACACACTCCTCATAAAAAGCTTCTCCATGAAAGTGTCCCTCGCGAAAGTCAATTAATACTCGTACGTGCCACAACCACATCTGCTCTCTATTCATGCTATTTTGTAAGGCGCCGTATGGGGTTTTAATCGGGTTAAGTCACAAAAAGTATGCGCCAACGTAATATAACGCGATATTAATTTTAAGTTTTCTAGAATTAAGGGGTTCGTCGGTGTTAAAAAAATGCCCTGCCGTCACGACCACGTGCATTATAGTGCAACACTATTCGATGCGTACTTTCTTGAGAAGAGGCCTTCATATCGGTCAAATGCAGAGCGCTCCAAGCCGGTAACCATATAACTGACAGGACGAGTTCTTCTCTAGCAACAAAGAGGTGGCTGCGAGAACATTTTAGGTTGCATCTTTTGTCAGCACCGCAGAAATGTTTCTGACGAAGGCATGTTTTGTTGGGTATTACAATGTGTCATGACTTGAAACCACGTCGCCATAACCGATTTGAGAAATTTTGTGTAATGTTGTGATTCTCCACTTTTTAATGACACTGTTTGTGCATTACAAACATTAAACAAATCATGGTACTATGCCAGCGTTTAGAATGTGGCTATGTTTATTCCGATATTCCTTGGCGGTAGCTTCTTGGGATATCAATACACCTACGTCGTTCGGAACACGAGAACGAGGACAGCTCGTACGCAGTCAATTAAAAACTTTTAAAATCGATAGTTTACTTTTTTTGACGTAAATTAAGGTTGCAAGAAACAGCTTATCAATCATTCGTATGGTCTATTTTTTATCAGCCCGACAAAGAATACGTGAAACAAAATGAAGAAGTAACAGCGTGTTCGTGGCAAAGTTGCTTCCTTCAAATATGAAAGAATGGTTATCTGACGTACGGTTTCTCTAGGTATATCCTTCTGCCGACTGCTGTTTCCCACGGCTATTTTATAGCCATGCAGGGTATCGTTTGCCAGAGTGGAGGGGCCAAATATCTAAACTCTTTGATAACTCAGAGGTTGAGAAGGTAGCAATATTACCTCGAATAAATATGCTCTTTTCTGCACTTCACACTGAGTTCGACCGACTGGAAGGCCTCTTAGTCCATCGAACCGATGAGTCCTCAATTTTTTCCTGTATGGCGCCTAGAGCAGTCCTTCGTGCGTTGACACGGTTGCGCTATGTCTAGGGCTCTAAAAAAAACTAGGTTCTAAATAGGGGCGAAAAATGTTGCATAAATTGCGGAGAGTTCCGCTAACAACGTGTCGTTTAATGTTCGAGCGTAGCTAAAAAATATAGAAAAAAAAATAAAAAAGATTTATTAATTACACTTTCAGCAGAGTAAACAGCACTTAAAATAACGCCAGTTCTTATAGTCGTGACACTTTATGCTCAACTTGCCACTTCAACATACATTTTAAAATTGCTTATCAGCCACACAATAAAAAGCCAGGTTACTTGTCATGTCCTGCCATAGAACGTTGCCCACAAATATATACCGCCTAACTAAGCCAGTGAATAGCACAAAGATAAATTAAGTTTTGTAACTTATAATATAAACTTAAAAATATTTTAATAACGGGTAAAACAATATTCAATCTGAATGTTTCAGATAAAATACAATGAGCTTTTAGTAACTATGAAGCTAATTTTCACTTTTTATTTGTTCTCTTGCGTTTACCGTGGTCGGAAATGCGAATTAGAAGTAAACATTTATATCATTTCAGTTGCTCGTTGCTATAATATTTACAACGCTTAGTGAAACATCCTGAACATAATTAACCGAATATCACTCATATTATTCCCTTATTCCTCTAGGGAAAAGTTAAAATTGAATATTTTTCTTGTATACTTAAAAGCACTGGACGTAAAAGCAGTAACGATACCTGTCGATGGTATCCAACGAAGCGGCCCACCAGGTTGGCGTTATTGACAACGTTGAAGTGAGACAGTCGGCCTGGTTTGGGCTGCCCAGTTGTACCCTACGTTTATAAAAAACACATAGTTTTCACTATTGAGTAGTATTAGTTGATATCCGATTGAACAGGAAATCAACAAGGGGGCGGGGCCAGCCCCCTTGTTTATTTCCTGTTCCATCGTGTATCGACCAATCACAGAGCCGGAGGGCGGGGCCTCTTCCCTCTCTTCCATCCCAGGGACTAATGACAGGGCATGGGCGTTGGCCAGTGACCAATCGGAGCTCGCCCGGGTCCCGCCCCCCGAGGTAGGCGGTACGTGAGGTCACCTACCTCAAACCTCAGACCAGGGTGTAAGATAGACAGGTGGGGAAACGAGAGCCAAATGAGCGACCGGATTGTGTCCCTTTCGGGTTTCTCTTTTTTTGTGGCGCCATCTATGTGGAGCACCGCGAACTCTCACTCCAGGTGGGCAACCGGTGGCGACCAGCTAAACCAACGGAGATTTTTTTTCTTCTCGCCGCAGCGCCATCTGTCGCAAATCGGGGGTACCCGCAAGCAGACGAGTACACAATCCGCTCACGGCATTGCTGTAGGCCTCTATGGGCCGTTTCCCCACCTGTCTATCACCCTGCCTCAGACCTCAAACCTCAAACCGCAGACCTCAAACCTCAAACCTCAGACCGCAAACCACAAGCGTAGTTGACCAGGTGTTGACAGCTGCGGTCATCATCTGATAACAGCACGTGATGTTACAGGGTCACAGGGACAGAGGGCGCTATAGAACTTGAATTGCGGCGCTCAGGACGTCTCACGTGTGATGTCACAGGGTTCGAACTGCGTCCGACAGAGGGAGCTTACGTGATGTCGCACAGGGTTTGTGCTGTGTCCGAAAGAGGGCGCTCACGTGATGTCACGCAGGGTTCGTGCTGCATTCAACAGAGGGCGCTGCGCTGTGGTCACATGATGGTCACGTGACATTATTTGAATCGCTGCGTGGTAAATGCATTTTAATCGCAAAAAAAGCCTTCGCGGCCGACTGGGAATCGACCGCGCTACCTTCAGCTCAGAAGTCCAACACTCTACCGTCTGAGCTACGAGCACAATGCTTCTTGGACGACTTAATTCGTCCTAGTATTTCGTACGTCGAGCGCGCAATTCAGATCACGTGTTAGAGCTGTCGCAACGCTTGGATTTTGTAACGGAATTGCTGAGTCATTCACCGGAGGGCGCTACAGGGATGACGGAAGTGTTCAGGATTATTGAGTCATCTGTCAGGCGGGAAAATGCACTGTCACGATGACGACACAGATATGTCGCCGTGAGATTAGTGCCGAGAAATGCATTGTCGCGTGTTTTCCCGGTGGGTCATGTGACCAACGTCACCTGATATTTGAATCGCTGCGCAGTTGACACCTCGGTTCATAGATGGCGCGTCTTTTGTTGCTAAGCGTCTTTGTTGTTAGGGCATGAGTGACATCTTGCGTCGTGGGGGTCTGACCTTGCGCCATCTGTTGCTGGAAAGTTGAATTGCGCGTCTTCCTAAGGTGTGCCCATCCGTATTTTCGCGTGCGCGCAATGCGTGTGAGTTGCCGAATCTGTTTGTAGATGGCGCGCACCTGAATCCTTTTGTTGGCGTGAACTTTTACCATTATCACACGACATTTTCTCGATAATGTTAGCGGCAGCTTGGTAGATGGCGTCAACTCTGTCGCGCTCACATCATCTCTCGATAATTTTATCGTCATCTGCAGCTGCTGAACGGAGCGTGTGTGGGAAATGGACCGGAGCGTGGTCGCATCCACATGCGCTAAAGACGAGACAGATATGATGTTTCATGTTTTTTATTATCATTCGCTCTTAGAACACGCACACTTATAAATACAGATACGGCTTTTAAAATCACTCTACGCGACAAAGAAACCACTGGAAACACTTTACACAAAAATATACAACACAAGCAGTATCAAGACACATCCGAGGCAAAAAAAAAGTGGAATAACAGAACAACGCGCACGATACAATAAAAAAAAATATTTACAAGGTCAGGGCGTGAGATGAGAAGAGAAATAGGATCCGGCTTTTGGTACACTAGCGGGTTATACAAAAATGTACACAAGAAGTTTCAAGACACACCGGTGGAAAACGCGAGCAATTGCGATACAGTCCAAAATATTTACAAGGCATGTGATGAGGAGGCAGGTCGCTCGCTTCCTAAAACGCTCTTGTGGCCAAAAGGAAACGTCGTAATCCCGTCGCTGCAAATGTATCGCTTGTTATCGAACGGATTCAGAGCAATCTTTTCGACCGCGATGCTTTTGTTCTCGTTAAGTTTTCGAGCAATCAAATGCTGCGTCACTCTGTGCAAAGTTTTCGTCTCTAGAGCGTGCTTGTACAGCTCGTAGGTGAACTTGCGAGACTCGCATTTCTTTACTCCCTTGGCTCTTACGCAACACGTGTTGCTGCTTGTTTTGAAGCTGTATAGCTTTGGTTTTAAGCAACAAAAAGCCACTAAGTGAGTAGTGGGATATTCATTTTTTAACACACCGAGCCTCATTTTGTTTTCGGTTGAAAAGAGCTTGTGACTCTTTGGATATCCAGATGTATCCAAGCATGCGTCTCGGAGTTGGAGCAGTTTGTCGTCTACGTCTGATCCGTGAAGGTGTAGGAAGAAGGAATCCGTGTCGCAGTAAAGAGCCCTCGCTGAGGGGATCGCACGACGAAGTTGATTATAAAAGAAGTCGTACATTACTATTTTTGATATCTCAAGAATCGAGAACCCTGCGTAGAGTGGTTGCTTGAGTTTGATCACTTTCGGAGCGAACTGGAAAATTACGACCTGCGAGCTAAGTGCTCGAAACTGCGTCAGGTTCGGCTTCTGAAGCATTTTCAGTATGTCGTCCTCTTTAACGCACAGTTTAATGTGTCCATGTTTACGTGCATTCTCGATCGTCTTGCCATATATGCTGTTCATGAACAGTTTGGAAAGGTTCTTCTGGAAGGAGTTGGTTGCTTGCTGTCTCAGCTGGTGGTTAAAATCAATAAACTCCCTCAAGAACGCTCGCTGAGAGAATTTGAGGACTCGGTGAATTTTGGTGACCTCTAGTCCTAACTGGATGTACAGTTTCAAAATCCGGTAGTGCAAAACGTATTTCGTTTTGTCGTGAAGTGTGAGCAGCAGCTTCTTAGTGGATTCCTCTTTGGGCATTTCAAACTTGTCAATTAGACTTTTTTGATAGTCGGACAACCAATCGTAGGGAACGCTTTGCTTCACCGGGGCCAAGGGAAAGTCAGAATGAGTATCGTGCAAGTCGTGAGGATATCTGAGGTCTACCTCCAAAATGTAGCCCGTCGGAGCGTCATCTGGAACGTCATCAATGTTCAGGCAGGCAATCTCGTCTTTCGTCATCCACTCAAAGTCCGACACTGGCAGGGCTTCTCTCATTGTCGCCGCATACAGACCGTTTACGTCCAAGTCCAAAATCTGGGACGGTTCGTGCTGCGGGTTAAACGTATCCGTTCCCGGAACATTTGCGACAGCATGGCGGGTTGTGCATTGGGTAATCCCTCCGCGAATACCCTGTTCTATCATGAGATAGGTGTCAGGGTCGTCAATTAGCTGCAGTCTTACTTTCGACTGTTTCAGCGCACACGACAAGCTTAGTGACGGTAACGATACGAAATGTAAAGCCTCAATTTCGTACGTCTCCAGCGTCCACCGTCTAAAGTTTTGGAAAACATCGGCCAGTAGGAGGCAGTCCGTCTTTAGGTAAAGGTCGCTGTATTCTCCAAGGTTCTTCAAACCAAAGGTATCGAAAACGACCTGTGCATGTTGGTAGTCCTCTTCACACACCCCGCTCCCAGTCAACTTGTTAAAAAAGGCCTCTCGTGGCGGGAGGCTTTGACCTTCGTAACTCTCAAAGCTCGTAATGAAATTATAACAAAACACTCCTTTGCGGGCAAGGAGGTCGACGTGCTCAGGAAAGGACTGCCGAAGGCAACAAAAATGCTCTATGCCCTTAGAGTGGAGATTTTGCACGAGCGTCTCCAGGCTTGCATTAAGAAATGCGAGGCTGTCAATAAAGCGAAGGTTGCCTATCTCTAACAATTTAAAATTCTGGCACGAGCTTCCGAGTACGTTAATATCCTTGGACTCGAACAAATTAAGCTTGCCTAGAAAGAAACTGAGGTCGTAGGAATGGTTATGCGCTATGAGTGGAACGGTATGTTTGTTGATTCGATGGTTTAGGTTACACTGGGAGCAAAGCGCCCGCCTATACTCTCCCGTCATGTGGTCGTGGTCGCGAGTTTTCATTTTCTTGCTAAAGCTTTCGTTGCAAATGCCACAGCGGGAAGAGTCCGCGTGGGAAGCCTCGTTTTCTTGAGTCATTTCAAGGGGCACTTCACTCGACCTGATCAATCGGGGTATTTCCTTCGCTAGAAAGTTGAGAATCAAAATGAATCTTTCTACGCAGTCGGGTCCGCGATAGAGGTATTCCTCAACAATGGACGAATCTTTTGAGCGGATGACGAGAAGACAGAAAGAGCTGGGAACGTGATTCTCGTAAACATTGCCCGTCGACTGAGTCGGTTCCAGAATCGCTTCAAAGTCGTAAACGCAATAAAAGGGGAACTCTTCCATAACATGCGTGCTCCGAAAGTACAGTTCGTCACCCTTGTTTGGGAAGACGGTTTTGCCCGGCTTCTTGTCCCTGCACATTGAGAGATGGTCAGACAGGGTTTCTTGCCTCTGAAACCCGGTTAGACACCTCTTAGCCAACGAAGGATATCCGATAAAAAGAAAAAGCGGATTCTCCCCAAGCTCGGAGCTGACCGCATCGAACGAGCGGATTGTCAACACAACGTATACTTAATTTGCATACAAAAAAAAAAAAAATCACATTCCGAGCTCTTGAGACAGCCTTTTTCTCGCATTACCTTTTCTTCCGCGGAGAGCAGAGCAATGAACGGAGACAAGCGGCGGATGCCATCCCTCGACATTTATACCAAGCGGATTGCGAAATGACGACTCGCCGTGAATCAACACGTGCGTCACTATATATGAAAAGAAAAAAAAAAAAAAAAACAATACGAGACTGAAAACAAAAGCGACCGAGCGGATTGTCAACACAACGTATACTTAATTTGAATATAAAAAAAAATCACATTCCGAGCTCTCGAGACATGTCTAGACGTGTTCCGGTTAGCTATAGGTACTTGGGTAAACATTTTGGTTTGTTTATACGTTCGGGCGTCGATATAAACCGCACTGTTGCGATGCGGGTGAGCATTTATCGTGAAACAAAAGCCGCGCGAGTCTCCCGCCGCGCAGGATTGTGTTTCGCGCCCGGACGTGCGCATTCTACGGTCCTTGCTTACAGGAAAATCTGCGCTAAACATTACGACTTCACCGTTTACTGTGATTGCACGGCCTACGACTCCCTGGGCGTACTTCATCTTTTCGCACTCGAACTACCCGAGTCACGCATCGTTTTTCTCCTGATCTTCGCGCTACAAGGTGAGCAGACTAAAAGCCTCGCGTTTTCCTCGCTAATAAGACATTTTGTTTCAGCATTTGGTCCTCGAGAGGGAGAAAAATCACCTCGGTCCTCCACCACACCCATCCTGCACAGCAAGGTGAGCAGTCTAAAAGCCTAGCGTTCTCCTCGTTAATAGGATTTTTTTTTGTTTGTTTCGGTATCTCTGAAAAGGTCAGCGATACCTAGACGACCCGGATCATCTAGCCCCCCTCGTCACCTAAGCGCCCCCATCATGGTTACCTGTCACCTGTGCTCTCCCGACGACCGACAGCATTATTCCAGTGCAGACTCGCTTCAAGTTCATTTAGCCTTGGTTCACAATGTGACTCCCTCGCCATGCATTCCGTTTTACGAAAGAGTGTGCGCTCTTCGTAATTATGTGGCTCAGTACGAGTTACACTTACACGAAAGAGACACAGAGGCGTACGATGTGGCAACCTTTTTTAGACATCATGCAGAGCATATGTCAAACGTGCTCAGATATTTTGGTCTGCCGCTGCGTTTTTTTGTGACACTCACCGTCGAGCTCGGACGTCTCCTTCCTGACGACGACATTGATGTGACTGTGCACTTTTTCCATAGTCAGATTCAAACCGCATTTGTGGACGGTAATGTCAGTAGTTCGATTCAGCGAGTCTCCACTGAAATAGCTGCCCGATTGGAGCATTATCAGGAACAAGGCTCGGGATTCTTTCTTGTCGGGATCAAAGTTTGTACTCTTAGTTTGGGACGCTTCCTTCCTCCGACCGTTGGTTGCGGACATTTTTCTCTGCCGAAGCAACTTGCCTCAAAGCAATGCCTCGTCAGTGTCACTGAGCGTCTTCACGAATCTGAACGGGATATGTGCTTTGTGTTTGCGGTGCTCGCCGTTTTGCATCCTGCGAACGGGTTTTACAGAGGAAGAGCGTCCTCGTATCGTGAACATATGTGCAAATATGTGTTTCCGAAAACCTTCCCCGTAACCTTTCCACAGGACGTGGGGGCCTTTGAGCGAAAGAATTGTGTCTCAGTGAATGTATTTGGTTATGACAGCGAGAAAAACTTTGTCTACCCCCTGAAGGTAGTTGATGACGAGTTGGAGCAGCATGTCGATCTTCTCCTTGTTGAGAACCATTTTGTGGGCATTACAAACTTTGCGAGGCTTTTTTCAAATGCCAAAAGCCTACGCTTTCGTTGTAAGAGGTGTCTAACCGGGTTTCAGAGGCAAGAAACCCTGTCTGACCATCTCTCAATGTGCAGGGACAAGAAGCCGGGCAAAACCGTCTTCCCAAACAAGGGTGACGAACTGTACTTTCGGAGCACGCATGTTATGGAAGAGTTCCCCTTTTATTGCGTTTACGACTTTGAAGCGATTCTGGAACCGACTCAGTCGACGGGCAATGTTTACGAGAATCACGTCCCAGCTCTTTCTGTCTTCTCGTCATCCGCTCAAAAGATTCGTCCATTGTTGAGGAATACCTCTATCGCGGACCCGACTGCGTAGAAAGATTCATTTTGATTCTCAACTTTCTAGCGAAGGAAATACCCCGATTGATCAGGTCGAGTGAAGTGCCCCTTGAAATGACTCAAGAAAACGAGGCTTCCCACGCGGACTCTTCCCGCTGTGGCATTTGCAACGAAAGCTTTAGCAAGAAAATGAAAACTCGCGACCACGACCACATGACGGGAGAGTATAGGCGGGCGCTTTGCTCCCAGTGTAACCTAAACCATCGAATCAACAAACATACCGTTCCACTCATAGCGCATAACCATTCCTACGACCTCAGTTTCTTTCTAGGCAAGCTTAATTTGTTCGAGTCCAAGGATATTAACGTACTCGGAAGCTCGTGCCAGAATTTTAAATTGTTAGAGATAGGCAACCTTCGCTTTATTGACAGCCTCGCATTTCTTAATGCAAGCCTGGAGACGCTCGTGCAAAATCTCCACTCTAAGGGCACAGAGCATTTTTGTTGCCTTCGGCAGTCCTTTCCTGAGCACGTCGACCTCCTTGCCCGCAAAGGAGTGTTTTGTTATAATTTCATTACGAGCTTTGAGAGTTACGAGGGTCAAAGCCTCCCGCCACGAGAGGCCTTTTTTAACAAGTTGACTGGGAGCGGGGTGTGTGAAGAGGACTACCAACATGCACAGGTCGTTTTCGATACCTTTGGTTTGAAGAACCTTGGAGAATACAGCGACCTTTACCTAAAGACGGACTGCCTCCTACTGGCCGATGTTTTCCAAAACTTTAGACGGTGGACGCTGGAGACGTACGAAATTGAGGCTTTACATTTCGTATCGTTACCGTCACTAAGCTTGTCGTGTGCGCTGAAACAGTCGAAAGTAAGACTGCAGCTAATTGACGATCCTGACACCTATCTCATGATAGAACAGGGTATTCGCGGAGGGATTACCCAATGCACAACCCGCCATGCTGTCGCAAATGTTCCGGGAACGGATACGTTTAACCCGCAGCACGAACCGTCTCAGATTTTGGACTTGGACGTAAACGGTCTGTATGCGGCGACAATGAGAGAAGCCCTGCCAGTGTCGGACTTTGAGTGGATGACGAAAGACGAGATTGCCTGCCTGAACATTGATGACGTTCCAGATGACGCTCCGACGGGCTACATTTTGGAGGTAGACCTCAGATATCCTCACGACTTGCACGATACTCATTCTGACTTTCCCTTGGCCCCGGTGAAGCAAAGCGTTCCCTACGATTGGTTGTCCGACTATCAAAAAAGTCTCATTGACAAGTTTGAAATGCCCAAAGAGGAATCCACTAAGAAGCTGCTGCTCACACTTCACGACAAAACGAAATACGTTTTGCACTACCGGATTTTGAAACTGTACATCCAGTTAGGACTAGAGGTCACCAAAATTCACCGAGTCCTCAAATTCTCTCAGCGAGCGTTCTTGAGGGAGTTTATTGATTTTAACCACCAGCTGAGACAGCAAGCAACCAACTCCTTCCAGAAGAATCTTTCCAAACTGTTCATGAACAGCATATATGGCAAGACGATCGAGAATGCACGTAAACATGGACACATTAAACTGTGCGTTAAAGAGGACGACATACTGAAAATGCTTCAGAAGCCGAACCTGACGCAGTTTCGAGCACTTAGCTCGCAGGTCGTAATTTTCCAGTTCGCTCCGAAAGTGATCAAACTCAAGCAACCACTCTACGCAGGGTTCTCGATTCTTGAGATATCAAAAATAGTAATGTACGACTTCTTTTATAATCAACTTCGTCGTGCGATCCCCTCAGCGAGGGCTCTTTACTGCGACACGGATTCCTTCTTCCTACACCTTCACGGATCAGACGTAGACGACAAACTGCTCCAACTCCGAGACGCATGCTTGGATACATCTGGATATCCAGAGAGTCACAAGCTCTTTTCAACCGAAAACAAAATGAGGCTCGGTGTGTTAAAAAATGAATATCCCACTACTCACTTAGTGGCTTTTTGTTGCTTAAAACCAAAGCTATACAGCTTCAAAACAAGCAGCAACACGTGTTGCGTAAGAGCCAAGGGAGTAAAGAAATGCGAGTCTCGCAAGTTCACCTACGAGCTGTACAAGCACGCTCTAGAGACGAAAACTTTGCACAGAGTGACGCAACATTTGATTGCTCGAAAACTTAACGAGAACAAAAGCGTCGCGGTCGAAAAGATTGCTCTGAATCCGTTCGATAACAAGCGATACATTTGCAGCGACGTGATTACGACGTTTCCTTTTGGCCACAAGAGCGTTTTAGGAAGCGAGCGACCTGCCTCCTCATCACACGCCTCGTAAATATTTTGGACTGTATCGCAATTGCTCGCGTTTCCCACCGGTGTGTCTTGAAACTTCTTGTGTACATTTTTGTATAATCCGCTAGTGTACGAAAGCCGGATCCTATCTCTCTTGTCATCTCACGCCCTGACCTTGTAATTTTTTTTTTTGGATTGTATCGTGCGCGTTGCTCTGTTATTCCACTTTTTTTTTCCCTCGGATGTGTTTTATATTGCTTGTATTGTACATTTTTGTGTAAAGTGTTTCCAGTGGTTTCTTTGTCGCGTAGAGTGATTTTAAAAGCCGTATCTGTATTTATAAGTGGCGTGTTCTGAGAGCGAATGATAATGAAAAACATGAAACATCATATCTGTCTCGTCTTTAGCGAGTATGGATGCGACCATGCTCCGGTCCATTTCCCACACACGCTCCGTTCAGCAGCTGCTGATGACGATAAAATTATCCAGAGATGACGTGAGCGCGACAGAGTTGACGCCATCTACCAAGCTGCCGCTAACATTATCGAGAAATGTCGTGTGATAATTGTAAAAGTTCACGCCAGCAAAAGGATTCAGGTGCGCGCCATCTACAAACAGATTCGGCAACTCACACGCATTGCGCGCACGCGAAAATACGGATGGGCACACCTTAGGAAGACGCGCAATTCAACTTTCCAGCAACAGATGGCGCAAGGTCAGACCCCACGACGCAAGATGTCACTCATGCCCTAACAACAAAGACGCTTAGCAACAAAAGACGCGCCATCTATGAACCGAGGTGTCAACTGCGCAGCGATTCAAATATCAGGTGACGTTGGTCACATGACCCACCGGGAAAACACGCGACAATGCATTTCTCGTCACTAATCTCACGGCGACATATCTGTGTCGTCATCGTGAGAGTGCATTTTCCCGCCTGACAGATGACTCAATAATCCTGAACTCTTCCGTCATCCCTGTAGCACCCTCCGGTGAATGACTCAGCAATTCCGTTACAAAATCCAAGCGTTGCGGCAGCTCTAACACGTGATCTGAATTGCGCGCTCGCCGTACGAAATACTAGGACGAATGAAGTCGTCCAAAAAGCATTGTGTTCATAGCTCAGACGGTAGAGTGTTGGGCTTCTGATCAGAAGGTAGCGAGGTCGAGTCCCCGTCGCCCGCAAAGCCTTTTTTATCGAATAACAGGGGCATTTACCGCGCAGCGATTCAAATTCAAAACACGTGTCCGTCATGTGACCGGAGCGCAGCGCCCTCTGTTGGATGCAGCACGAACCCAGTGCGACATCATGTGAGCGCCCTCTTTCGGATGCAGCACAAGCCCTGCGCGACATCACGTGAGCGCCCTCTGTCGAACGAAGTTCGGACCCTATGTGACATCATGTGGTTGTTATCAGATGATGACCGCAGCTGTCAACACCTGGTCAACCACACTTGTGGTTTGCGGTCTGTGGTTTGAGGTCTGCGGTTTGAGCTACGTGACCTCACGTACCGCCCACCTCGTGGGCGGGACCCGGGCGAGCTCCGATTGGTCCCTAGCCAACGCCCATGCACTGTCATCGGTCCCTGAGATGGGAGAGAGGGAAGAGACCCCGCCCTCTGGCTCTGTGAATGGTGGATACACGATTGAACCGGAAGTAAACAAGGGGGGCTGGCCCCGCCCCCTTGTTGATTTCCGGTTCAATCGTGTATCAACTAATACTACTACTCGTTTTAGAGAGCAACTCCGTGCGCCCAAGACTGCCCAGCTGTTCCTCTAAAGATGCCGAGTGCAACTTCTAGCACAGTGGGCTGCTCAAACAACCCGCTCCGCTTCACGGAGGTGCTTTTTCACAAGTTTCCAACGGACCGGAAATCGGAGAAGGTGTGGGTGGACGCTGTTCGACGAGTGGACTTTAGACTTCGGAGTTTACGCGCCCGAGAAAAAAAAGAACGAAAAAAAAACAGACGTGTACAGCCCAGTACACGTCTGTTCGGGCGCCGCGGCCCGCGCCCGAGAGCCTCAAAGCTTCGTCTCTGGGACTGACCCGCAGCGCGATATCGAGAGGGCCCCCAGTACTGTACGTCACTGGCAGCGCGGCGTAGAGCAACGCCGCTCCAACCACGGAGCCCCGATGACAATTTAGACCTAGCGACGAGTGTGGAAGACCGCACACACGGCGACAGCCGCCGAGTACGGCACCGAACGAGTTCACTCATATTCCAGTCGCTAGCTTTTGGGTATACAAGCGACGAGTACGGCATGCGCACGCACGGCGGCGGCCGAGTACGGCACCGTACGAGTTCACGGGTTTTCCAGTCGCTAGCTTTTGGGTATACGCACTAACTCTTGCTACATATGCTGAATAACTACCACGTATACAGAATTAAAACAAAATCAGCTTACCTCTTATCTTTAGACGGCTAGCGCAACAGAGGTAGGCGCCGCTCGGCCTGCGTACTCATTCAACGAGAACGATCCTCACGTCCCGTTCACATAGCGGCTGATTTCCAGTGATGCCGGGGTCAAGCGGCTAGTTTCGGTTTTGTTGTCCCGCCCCAAACAAAACACTGAGGCGTCGATATCTTTAAAACTATGCACAATAACGAGAAAAAAATTACACCTTGCAATTCAGGGACGCTGACTGCACTAAAAACATCATAATGCCATAATCGAAAGTGTTGCATCCTTAGCCCAGTAAGGGGCCAATGCTAGTGTGATAACACTGTGCTGATATGATATAACAACCCTGGTGGGCGTGCCTTGTTGTTCAGTCTTGTGTAGCGGCCAGGCCGCTGGAATAAACTGGTCTCCGACCAACTTGGGTCTCGTGTGTAACAATGGCGACGAGGATGTTACGGAACTACCGGGCGTAAACGAGACGAGCCGGAGTGAGAGGCACCATCATCGGCCAGCGTCACCCACCCGCTCATCGGTCGGTTGACTGAATTCTGCCCCGCCACAGGTAACCTGGAAATCTACCTCGAGCGGTTTGAAGCGTTTGCAAGAGTCAATAATTTCGACGAACAGCGCAAAACATATGTAGTAATCACAGTACTGGGTGACGAAGCCTACATGACCCTACGGAACCTGGTCTTCCCGGAGACGCCAGAGAAGAAAACTTATCAGCAGATAAAAGAGGTGCTTCTTAAGCATTACAAGCCAAAGCGTTCTATTGTGACGGAGCGGTACAGCTTTCACAAACGTACCCAAGGAAGCGAAGAACCTATCGACGAGTTCATAGTGCAATTGAAACGGTTAGCAATGAACTGCTCGTTTGGTGCATTTTTGAGCGAAGCACTGCGTGACCAGCTCGTCGTGGGTGTGCGCAGCGAGGGGATCCGGTGCAAGCTGCTAGCCGCAGAAGACGGCAATGCCCTAACATGGGAAAAAGCTTGTGTCATCGCCACATCGATGGAGGCGGCAGAAGGACACGCCAGGGAGATGGTTCCGGCGCCAACCCATTTACGGCAGCCGGACGTGGACGCCAACTGGCAACGCAGCGACCAGCTTCGACGGGGGACAGCGGGGCCAGGGCAACCAACACCGGCCAAGGACCGACAGCCGTCGTGCTTCAGGTGTGGTCAACAGCATCAACCTCAGGACTGCCGGCACATTAAGGCAAGGTGCTTTAACTGTTCGAAGTTGGGACACTTAGCGTCGATGTGTAGGACTAAACGAAGCCATTTCACAGAGGAACAAGAAGTGTCTAGTGTTGACTTGTACGTACTTGAAAAACCAAATTGTCCACCGTACGTTGTTCAGATCGAAGTGAATGGAAAATTGATTCCGATGGAAATAGACACAGGTTCTGCCGTGTCTATTATTCCGGAAAAGGAGCTGCTAGGCTATTTCAGTGAAATGAAGTATGAACCAGTGAATTTTTGTTTGTGAACGTATAATGGCACAACCGTACCAGTGAAGGGCAGGGTAACGGTCACCGTGAAACACGAAGGGGTTTGCTTTAATTTGCCAATAGTGGTAGCGGCTACGGACAAGGAGCGCACGGTACCCACTTTGCTGGGGCGGGACTGGCTGAAACACCTTCGCTTAAACTGGTCGCAGGTGCTGAGAGTGAACTCAGTAAGTTCTAAGCAGGAGTTGCTTCTAGACAAGTTCCATGACGTGTTTCATGGGCCCTTTGGCACAATCAAAGGCTTCCGTGGGTCCATTGCCCTGAAAGCGGAAGCGCGACCGGTGTTCTGCAAGGCCCGAGTGGTACCGTACGCTCTGAAAGACAAAGTAGAGAAGGAGTTACGAGATCTCAAAGCGAAGGGGGTACTGTATCCTGCACAAGAGAGCGAATGGGCAACTCCTCTTGTGGTGGTGCCAAAGAGCGACGGCAGCGCAGTGAGGTTATGTGGAGACTATCATGTGACCTTGAATCCCTGCATTACGGTGGCACATTATCCGCTGCCATTGCCGGAAGATGTGTTCGCGTCTCTGGCGGGAGGCACAACCTTCACGGTGCTCGATTTATCTAAAGCGTATTTGCAGCTTGAAATGGAAGCAAAATCACAAGAACTAATGACAATCAACACCCACCTGGGTCTCTTTCGTTTCACACGTCTGCCGTTTGGGGTTGCCAGTGCGCCAGCAATTTTTCATTCTGTAATGGACCGCGTATTGAAAGAGCTGGAAGGCACAGTGTGCTATCTTGATGACGTGCTGATTGCCGGAAGGACAGAGGGGGAGTGTCTTAGACGCACGGAACAGGTGCTCAAAAGGCTCCGTCAGCATGGTATTCGAGTAAATATTGCCAAGTGCCAGTTCCTTCAAAGCCGCGTGAGGTATCTGGGTCACGAAATAGATGAAGCAGGGATTCATCCAACTAAGGAGAAAGTCGAGGCTATTCTGAAAGCGCCCAAACCCACTTCCGTCACAGAGCTGAAAGCTTTTTTGGGATTGGTAAATTTTTACGCCAAATTCTTGTCGGGTACAGCGACAATCCTCGAACCACTGTACAGGCTACTACGCAAAGAAGCAAAGTGGGAATGGGTGGAAGAATGCGAAAACAGCTTTCTTCAATGCAAACGGCTTATCAGTGATGAGTCAGTGCTAGCGCTGTATGATAGTAGTAAGCCACTGCGCCTCACGTGCGATGCGTCCGCATACGGTCTTGGTGCGGTGCTCGCACACAACGAAAACCAAGACGAGCGGCCAATAGCGTTCGCGTCACGCACACTTACCGCCGCAGAGCGAAACTACGCGCAAGTAGAGCGCGAAGCACTGGCCATAGTTTTCGGCGTTAAAAAGTATCACAAGTATTTATTCGGGCGGCAGTTTGAGATAGTGACTGATCACCAGCCTTTGACGCAGTTGTTTGACCCCAAAAGGCATTCTAGTCAAGTGGCAGTAGCCAGGGTACAGCGCTGGAAAAATTTGTTGGCTGCCTATTAATATACAATCCGGTATAAGAGAGGCCAGAGTGTGGGGCATGCAGATGGCTTATCGCGACTGCCGTTGGAAGAGACTGCCGGGGAGGAGCAGGAAATTGATTTCTTTTCACCGTTAACCGAAATTTCCTTCACAGCACGGGAGGTGGCTCAGGAAACAGAAAAGGATGAAGTACTAAGAGCAGTTGTGGACATGACGTGGCGCGGCTGGCCAAACGAAACGGAGGAGAATTTCCGGCCGTACTTCAGTCGTCGTCACGATCCTGACTTAGTCCTTCTTGATTTGTCTCCTCCTCATGCAGCGACGTTTCAGACCAGGGGCCCCTTGGTGCATTCACTTTACATCGGAGGTGATCCGCGTGACAAAACCGAACAACACCACCTACGAGCACCAAGAATGTAACGGTTGACACCACTTTCACAACTTTTCCCGGCCACCAATTCACCTTTTCGTTTCTCACGGTTTTCACATGCACATCTTGACCCCTGGAAAACTCGCGACTTTTTCCCCTTTTTTCATCCACCCTGAGCTTATTTCTTTCCACTTTATCTTTCCACGCTGTCACCGCGCATGGTTTAAGCATGGACAGTCTTGTCCGAATCTTCCGACCGAGGAATAATTCGCTCGGCGCTTTTTCCGTGAATGAGTGGGGTGTAGTTCGATAGGCAAACAAAAAGTTGTCAATCCGGTGCTGCAACGGGCGCTTGCGCCCCAACTTTTGATCTTCAAGTTGGGTTTTCAGGAGTCCCCTTTTGGTAGTCTGTACCGATCTTTCCACGGCACCATTAGATTGTGGATGATATGGTGGCGTAAACATTTGCCTCACCCCATTCTCACTCAAAAATCGCTCAAAGTCGTGTGACCGAAACTGCGGCCCATTATATGTTACGACCACCCTTGGTAGGCCATATGCGGCAAATACGCTTCTTACGGTTTCCACCGTGGCTGTGGCCGTAGTGGTGTTCATAAGTTTCACCTCTAGCCACTTGGAAAAGGTATCTACTATCAACAACAAAGCCTTTCCTTCACATTCCGCAAAGTCCAAGTGGACTCTCTCCCAGGGATTGCCCGTTATTGCCCACGGCTGGAGTGGTACCGGCTGAGCTGCACTTCGCACGCTTTGGCACAGAAAGTATGGACCAGAGTTGCCCTTTTACCAGTTGCAGTCATGCGGTGGACAGTGTCCAAGAATGTCAAATGCATTACGGGCAGGCCTTCATTTTCGAATGAGCCCCAATATTTTTACGAATGACAAATGACAAATGATGAGGCGGCAAATAACTGAGGAACTAAACGTTTAATGGGGTGAACTTGTGCTCCAAACGAAATAGAAGAAGCTTAGCGTCGCAGGCCTTGATGTCGGTGAAACAGCACGATCAAACGCTGGGGCGAGATTAACTCAGGCTCGCCACGCGGAGCCTCTTATGTAGACGCATGGGCTTTTGAAACAATCGGCGTAGAACATTCTAACCTAAAATAAGCAACAGGGCTCTCAAATTTACCAGAATGCGACATTACAAAAACAACAAAAAGGTGTATCAGCGGCCAGGCATCAAACCTCGGTTTTGCGTGTGGGAGGCAAGCATGGTAACCGTTAGGTCACGGGACCGCTGCCAACTAGGCCAGCTGCGCGCGCAGCAATATTTTACAATTTTCAAAACCTGAATGTGTTTTATGGAACTCAGGTTAATCCCAATTTTCTTCTGAAAGCCCGCCGGCTTAAAAAAGAATGGTGCGGCAAACACACCAGATGGCTCACCCCGCCTAACACCTTGATGTGTTTGTGTTAGTTTCGTAAGTGACGTTAAAGTGCCAGCGCACGAGGCCTGTGCAGCACTTGGAAGCAAATGGCAGTGTAGCCTTGAAATGAGAGGCACTTGGAAGTGAGTGGCAGCACAGCACTCAATTGTGGCATGCGCCTCTCGCGTTCACACAATTAAGGTTGAACCGCATGCAAGTGATTTAGCGAGCGACGAGACGAGCGATGAAGATAATAATAATAATAATAGGAGTTTATTTACCAACAAAGTACAGGTTGGAGGGCGGCTTGGAAAAAAAGCTGTTAGCACAGCTTGACTAGTCCCAAGCCCCCACGACATCATGACATCAGCAGCGGCAAAACAGAAAAAAAAAAAATCAACATTATTTTTACACGGAAGAATCATTTGCACTTATATTAGAAACTAAGTCCAGCGCTCTAAGAGGACACTGCCGCAGTGTTTTCGAACGCAAACACATGAAATACACCCACAAGAAAAACATACATTGCACAAAACCACTCTCGTATAAGAAATACAACAAAACATTCAAAAACAACAAAACATTCAAAAGCATCTTTCAGTCATTGTCATTCCGGCTAGAAAGCATCATTTCCCGCAGACCGCCCACTGATAAGTTATCAAGTTCTATGTGATTTGTACAAAGGTGATTCAGAATTGTTGGAAGTGTGTGAGCTATGGTTTGACGACCGTAATCAGTTCTAGAGAAAGGCACTTGCCAGGGTAACATTATACGTGTTTGATAACTGTATTCTCTTCTTTTTAGATTTGATAACTCTTCAAGATGTCGTATGTGCATATTTTTTCAATTTTATATTTTAAGCATAGGCGATACTTATACAAATCAAAAATTTTCATTACACCAAGTTCATTGAAAAGCAAATCTGCCGGGTATTCCAGTGAAACATTGCAAATACTTCTTAAGATTTTTTTTTGCAATACGAATATCTTTTGAAAATTGGTAAGTGTGGTCTCACTGTCGCTCGTTACGCCGCTTGGTTTTTGGATTTCTAGAGAACGTCGTTCATCGCCTTGATCGCTTGCTCCCGTTGCTTTCATGAGGTTTGCCTCGTTGCGCGGATGACCTAGTGATAACGAAAAGGGTCGCCATCACTTGTCTCGTCGCTCGCTTTATGGTTGTTGGAGCTTGCGAAAATGTGAAGCGTGAATTTTATCTGTCCTTGCCGACTCTAAGACTGCTGGGATAATTTTGGGTTCCAGTGAAATACGGCCACATAATTTCTCACTTTTGCTTAGGAACTGAGGAGGAGGTAGTTGGAACATCAGTTCATAGTCTCTTCAAGAAAGTTGTTCGAAACACCTTGTTTTCTGTTTTCTTTCTAACTACTCAATGGCGTTTTTTTCTCCCCTACCTTCACAATAAAGTATTGCCAGAGGGCTAACAAATAAGCGCGACATATACAGCATTTTGTATAAAAAGTCTGTGTCCCCGTCGAAAAATAATTTTTTATACTCTATGCAAGCAACACATCAATACAGACCCCAATTATGCACGACCTCAACTCTCCTACGTAACGCCGCGGTGGTGGCGCGTCGATCGCACTTCCGGTCTGGGGTGGTGGGCAGAAGTCGCCGTGCGGGACAGGCATTCCTGTGTTCTCTCGGATGACACCAGACAAAAAACCGGCCTTCTCGTCAAAATGCTGCGACGGGGCTGTACCAAGAGAGCCTGGAAAGGTTTGAAGATCAGTTTTCATGTGTTTTCGCCCCCTCCGTTCGTCCGAGAACGTGGATAGTAGCCGTGAAAAGGGCAACCCTACCTAAAAACCCAGATTGATTTTTATCTGGAAACTATCTGGAAACCCGTAATCCAGAATGGAGAATCTGGATTCGGTTCTGGAAACGTCAGTTCCAGATTGGAGAATCTGGATTCGGTTCTGGAAACGTCAGTTCCAGATTGGAGAATCTGGATTCGGTTCTGGAAACGTCAGTTCCAGATTGGAGAATCTGGATTCAGTTCTGGAAACGTCAGTTCCAGATTAGAGAATTGGGATTTGGTTCTGGAAACATTAGTTCCAGAATGGAGAATCTGGATTCTGCTCTGGAAGTTTGTCAGTTCCAGAATGAAGTTAGTGGACCATTACCAAAAAATTGAAATCCAGTTACACCACGTGATATCTATTCTGGGAAACAAATCCTGCAAGAGAATGTATAGAGGTAACAATCTCGGTTTTTTAAAACCAGCTAGGTATCTGTATCTATACAATTGGAGCCTCCATTCAGGGGACCTGCTCTGTTAACTTATCACCAGTCAGTTTATGCAAATTGAAACGAATATTAAAAACAAATAGTGGTTCCGAGAAACCTGAATGTATCGTACAAGACCCACTTATCAGAAATCTGCTGGAAAACCCTCAGGCATGCAGGCAAAACATTTCGCTAAACAAAATATCTCGCATGTCGTTCATATTATTTTAGTCGTTAGGCTGTTTCCTATCAGTCTCTTGCAGTCATTGCGAGAAACATAGGGGGAAAGATTCAACCCCTCTCCCCCTCTTTTCCCTTCTCCTTTGAAGATGCCTGGCTGCTGTTGCTGGGAGCAGCTAGATGGAGAGCTTAGTTTCTGAGCAGTAAACTGAATACTGGCCCAACAAAGTGCAAATAGCTATGGAAATTTAAGTTATAGCTAGGTATTAGATTTGGAGGCAGATATATATATATATATATATATATATATATATATATATATATATATATATATATATATATATATATGCCAACCAAAGCTTACAGTAGACCTAGAAATGAAAATGCTCAGCCCAGTGAATAGTTAAATTAAGATAGAGCTTCTTAGCTAAACGTCGACTCAGGTTTTTCAGTGGCATCACCTACTGCTACTATGCCTTGTTAAGACGAGCTAAAAAAGGCACTTTCTAGGCAGATTCATGCAAGCTTGAAGAATGCAGCTGGCCCAACAAGTGCAGGAGGCATTTCTAGAAGCATTCAAATGAAAAAGTAATTGTTTTTTATAATGAAGTCACCAAACATTTCTACCTTACTGCAATTCATTAACAGCAGTTACCATCCTCTGCATCCGCTCTACATTTATTAGTATATTATGATTGACCTCAGAAAGAAAATTTATCACTAGAACCCCCAAGACACTGAAAGGCCATTAGACACTATACATAAATGTAAAACAACTTGCACAAATGCTTAATTCAAGTAATAACCTCAGGAGGGAAACTCCACCACAGAAATACATTGCTATACGTTTTAACGTTCACGTTCAAAACAATATTCATGTTCGAAAACTCAGTAGACAGACAGCAGTAACTATATTGCTGTCCAGTTTTATTTGTGCTAGAACAAGATTTTTACAGGTACTAGTAGGTGTTACAAGACAAATCATTAAATGACAGTACAGTAATTAAGAGAGTCAGGAACTTATAACCCTCATACATAACCTATAGTTACTAAAACAATTAACTAGTCAAAATTAACACAGAAGTATGAAAAAATCAAATCATAATGTGAAATGCTATCAACAAAAGCCTATTTTGCGGTTCACGAATACAGAAGGTTGTTAAAGCTATTCAATTATGATGCAATGTAGACAGAATAATGAAAGGTCCGAGTCCATTTAAGATTTTTCAACTTACATAATAGTAACAAAAAGTTATTTTCTTATATGTATGCTTGCAGTTAAAAACAAGCCTACCCTACTGCTACCCCTACAAGCTTCACACGTTTCTGTCAAAAAGGTTAGGGAAAGACACGTTAGCAGGCTGAGACATTGAAATGATTTACTCAAACAATGGCCATCTTCCACAGGTCGATAATCAAATTAGCCCGACTAATCTCAGAAGAGAAAATGAAGCACACAAAGTATAACAAAATGTAAACAAAGAAAATCACTTAGGAACATAGAGTTACTTGCAGTAACACATTAGGAGCAAAACAAGGTCTGAAGATGTGAAAGGCACAATCTCTATAGATTTCCCTTGTAGACACGAACAAAAAACACGGATAAATTATAACAGGATGTAGTTTTGGTTATTTTAACTCCTAGGGAATAGTTACTTTACTTCGGCACACCCTTGGTACATTACATCAATCGCGCTCAAGAAGGTTTGGCAGATCACAAACATAGCTTACTGAGGGCTGCCTGAAAGTGAGAAAAAGGCACGGTGCCTTCAGCTGCTGTGGTTTAACAGCCTGCAAGTTCATGTGAGAAAGAAAACAAGGCTTGATGTGCTGTGGGAAGGGACCTGCACAAGTGATGACAACTTCCCTGCACAGAAGCGTTACCTCACCTTTCAAAGACAAAACCCTCAAAATGGAAAAATAGCACATATCCTTTGTTTGAATGACAGAGGAGTCTGTCTTTTTACTCCTGGCATAGTTTCGGCTGTGAAAAATCTGCCCTTTCCATGCAAAGCGCTTGTACTCTGCAGCCTGATCAAAGGAGGCCCCAGACCCAGCGGAAAGACAACTCTTTTCCTCATCGCTCAATGATGCCTTCGAAGAGTAACCCAGCAGGCACACTTCGTTTGCATACTTGAAGTTTTGGAGCTTAGGGTATCCCAGAATATCACAGCACATCACTTTGACACTGTCACTTAGAAGCGAAGACGCCAAAGTTTGATCCAACTGCTGCGACATTACTACCCTTTCTACAATCTGGCACGGAACAGCATTTGATCCTTTCACCAGCTTCACGAGCTGCCCGTTACCGCTCTCAAATTCAAAAGCAGAATGGCCCCACAGTGGCCCCAGTTGCCGCACCGCTTCCGCTAGGTGGAGTAACTGGTGCAGGTTGAATGTCATTGCTGCAGCTCCATACAGCCTCCCAGTCATGCCCACAAAGGTCCAGAGGAGTTTCTCTGAAAGCACAATATGACATTATTAAAGGGATACTTCAACGAAATATACCCGTCGTGTTCAAAAATAGGTTGAATATGATCCACAATATCCGGAAATGACAATCGCACGTTTCTATTTTGAGCCTGGTGGCTGTATTTTTCATTATAAACGACCTACTCTGGCAAGCACTCGGAGAACAGCCAGCAGAGAGCACGTGACATCCCCCGCAATCGTGACGTAGTTCGTCTCGAGACGAGCAAAGCTACGGCGAGGCTGACGTCAAGAGGATGGCCTAGTCGTTCCAGCCACCGAAGCGGCTGCTTTTGTACGAATTTTGAGTGACGAGTTAATCTTCTATAATCTTGTAGGGGGAGAATAGCGACTTCTGGGACACACAAAAGAGATTCTCGGGGAGATGGGAGTTCCTCCTTCCCCTCTTCTCTTGTGGTGGCCGGAGGCGAGACAGCCATTGTCACTACTTGTCAAGGTTCCTAGACGAGCATTACAAACGAGGCGTTAGCGATACCCCCCAAGTGCTCTTTGCTAATCGTTTAATTTGTTTTAAAATTCCCTTTCGTGTCTTTTTTAACAGGATATTGGTGTGTCCGATGTGATACTGCTCCTTTGAACACATATAGACAAAATAATGAGCACCGTAATTTCGTTGTAGTATCCCTTTAAAGCTGGCCCGAAGCAGGACACAAAGAAACCGAAAGGGGAAGTACTCACCAGCAACATCAATGGATGCTGGAGTTACGGTGTCCCTCAAAAGTGCATGGATGGCCTCCACCAGCTTCTTTATGTGCAGCCAGTATTGGTCCAGAAGGACCCCGTACATGCAGGGAAGCCAGTAGTACAGGAGCCAATGGCGCCATTCGGAAGCCTTCCAGAATGTCCGTGTGCTCAGTGCCCTTGGGAGTCTCGTGAAGCTGTGTGGTGGCTTGATTTCAGCCAGCCGGCTGTTGATGACAGCAAGAGAGGCAGTGTTTCCTGTAAATAAAAAGTTAAAAAATTACTAAATAAATAAAAGCATTTGGCAGCCTGTTTTTGAAAACTGGAGTAGAATCTTTGGCACTTATCAATTAATATGAAACAATTGGCTTAGATAAATTACCCCTCATAGAAAGGGTGCAAATTCTATGTGATAACTCTGATAAAACATACACTTGGTTTTCTAATACAAATGTTTAGCTTTATGGTAGAATCCGCCCAATATGTAAGTGAAATCAGTGTGCTAAGGATTGCAAAAAGCGCAGCAACAAAGAAAATAGTTGAATCGAGACAAAGCACAAATTGCCTTGCGTGGTTTAGCTCCCCAGTTTTGCCCATGCTCTTTCCCCGCTTTAACTTCCTATGTTACACAATACAGCCCAATTATTTGTCTTATTGCTCAGTGCAGTCAGTCTGCAGCAGTCTTACGAGGCTTACCGCCGAATTCACAAACCTCACTCCAATGGGCCTCTTCCGCAAGGGTTGGCCGCTATCTATCGGCAAGCAGGAGAAATGTTTTTGATGGCCTGCCTTGCTTCCGGTTCTGCCCGCTCTAAGCTATGTTGGTTGTCTGAATGCGGCCAGTAAATGCACTCAGCGTTTGTTTTTCCTCTATCCAACGAGATCGACGAGCAGATTTGTTTTCAATTAATGCGTTAACTACGAATGACTTCGTCCGTTTGTACATTTTTCCCGACTGTTCGGAAGACGCCCGTTGTACCGACGGCATAGTTGAAGCTCTCTTCGACCAATGAGAAAGTACAAACGGTTACATTAAACTAGGATTCATGTTATATGCAGTACCGGCAATAAATTCAGAAAATATTCGAAACCAAGTTACAGTTAATTTTTTTTAATTGCAAGTTATTTGTATAATTTGCTCGAAAATTTTAAATGACAAAATGTATTCTCATAATTGTTAAGGCTTACTCTAAAATTGTCTGAAAAACTCGGTGCCTGCACGTACAAATGTAATTTTCAACAAAGGTGTACTTTAGTAGTGAAATTTCAACGCGTAGCTCCATTCCTATAAAAAAGGAGACCAACAAACTTGGCCGGGTCAACGGCGGACGCGTTTAGCGCCCGCCGCTGCCCCTGGCGAGTTGGTTGGTCTCGTTTTTTACTGTAAGGAAGCAACAATTCGAAATTTCACAAGGTCAAATTCACCACTAAAGTGCATGTTTAATAAATATCTAAGATGTATACATGCAGCCGCCGATTTCTGAGCGAGCTTCGTCATTAATGCTACCCCACTTCAGGCTACAGCTGTATGGGACTGTAGGTCCTGGAGAAGAAACACGAAATCGGCCACACCTGTACTTATTTTTTTTTTTTTTAGTCTCGCACCTGTAAAGAATGTTGCAATTTTTTTTTACTCGATACATACTTGAGGACAACACATCAAGACGATTGTTTCCTCTTTCTTATTTAACCACAAGTCCAGCAGATGCGGTTGTGGTAGTGAAAGAGCAGCTCCAATTTCACGTTCTAGGTGTGCAAGTAGCAACAAACTGTGCAGCATAGCCACTTTACCTCAATGCTTTATAAATATTTGGAAACTGTGGGTGATTCCAATGTTTACAACAACCAAAAATGCAGACCGGCAGTTTGCGTAGCAACGCGAGACCGTCACATTAATTTGCGAAGCGAAAACGTGTGCTAGTGAAACGCACCATCCCAGAAACGCCAACTCCAAGACGCTCGCTCTGCGTGGCACATAAGCAACACGACAGCATACCTAAGCAATCTGCTGACTTGCATTTACACCCAAAATAAATAAAAAATAAAGGAACAAAAACATAAACCTTCCTTGAAGTGGCAACTGCAAACGTGGGAGTGCTTTGAAAGCTGCCTTTACGAGCCATCCGCACTGTTTAGCTGGATCGCCCGAATCAAGAGCTGCCGCTTTGTCGGGTGCAGGCTAGTAGAAGGAAACCCAAAGAAGCTTAAACCGCGACAATTTTTACTGTCGTTGCTGCAGCAAACAATGAAACAGCGTTAAGGCACGTCGAAGAACTTGGAAAAGCGCGACCACCGCTGCCTCCAGCAGTCCCGAGCCGGACGCACTACGCCACCAAAAATGGCGGACTCCTGTCTGCTACTGCTGCGTATGCACCGTGGAAACCCCGGAAAAGGCCCATTGAGGCGCCCCTCCACTTCCTCAAGGAAGCCGCGAGGGCCGGCGCAGGCCAATCGTGGCCGCCTATCCGTCGTCGCGATTGGCCAGCACCGGCCCTCGCACCTTCCTCGAGGAAGTGGAGCGGCGCCTCAAATGAAGTGAGGTTTGTGAATTCGGCGGTTAGTCTTCACAATTCTTAGAGCTCTTTCACAAATTAATAAGCTAGTAAAGTACCTAAAAGCCACATTGACAGATGTAATAATCTGGTTCCGACTGGCTTGGTGTCTTTCACTGTTCTGTTGTGAAATCTCTAGAACTGTATAGCGAACTGACATAATACCTCCTCCCCTTTTTCCTTTCTTGTGCTAAAAGTTATTTAAAGTTTGTAAAAATAGTTTTGAAATTGGCACCCTGGATTAGAAAGAATGAAACAGGAGATTTTCGTGATGTTCGCTGCCAAAGTCTCTTAAGCTACCGTGACATACTGAGCATGCACCATTGTTGCATAACTGCCTACCCCATACTTTTGAAACGTTTGAGAAGTAGCAAAGAACATACAAAGGACTCCTATTAAACAAAAATGAAAGAAGCCATTCCCAACGAAAAAGAAAATGCCACTGATGCTGATATACTTTTTAGTAAGCTGGTCTCCTTCACTTCTTCCATGTGACAGGACTATGTAACCCTGGACGCAAATGTCATTACATGATGTAAGAAGAGCCTTGAAGAACTGACAGCTGCAGTTTGAGTTGAGGACAGTGCTCAAGTGACAAGTTTAGGCATTTTCTTATAAATGTCTCATGTAAATGCAGCCAAAAATTTGTTTCTAAACTTACCGACATAGTACCGCTCTTGAGAGTTGGAGGAGCTGAGGAGCAGTTCCGTGATCTGTCTGACCACCCCCAACAGCACGGCGTGCATGTATTCAACTGTGAACCCCCAAACAAGGTTGAAATGTGGCAGGTTCACAGCTGGTGATGGGCCAAAGTACCCATTGACGGGAAAGGTACCGCCCAAGCTCAGGGCCAATTTCATGTCCCTAAGGACACCTGCTGATGTCCGGGGGGTCGTGTCTTCCAGGTTGGTGTACCGCATGCTTCCTGTAAGATTACAATGGAGACAAAATTAAAATGTGCTATTTTTGACAGAATGTGATAGCAGATAAAGCCAAAATCTTGCCATCGACCGTACCCATTTTCACATAAAGTGTGGTTCGCAGCAAGCCTAAAAAACATTCAGAAGTAGCCTCAAGCAGACATGCTTCGATTGCAATGGGAGCATTGGCTACGTAGCTGCTCATGCTGTGGTAGTACATTTCCTTTAAACAAAAATAAAAGTGATTACATACTAATCTTAGTGGGTGTTTTTGAGGTCGCAAACAAATACATGCAGCGAGTTAGTACAGAGTTCATCGTAAGTTGATCTACTTTTTCTTGGCTTCGTAGTTGCGGCGTATTGAGGTGTCTGCTTCAATCGTAATTATGCATGTCAATGTATAATTTCGTTATTTACAAATTATTATTTATGAAACAATTGTTTCGTTATTTACTATCTGATACGGCCAAGAGAAAAAAAGGAGTGCTTACTGCATCAAGCGTTAATGTGGAGCAATGCCCGTCAACGTCAAAGGTGTTGCCGATATAAAAGCAGATGATAGATGCACAATGCAAGGAAATTGAAACCGAAATACTGCATGCTCCCGCTCCCAGGATGCACCTAGACGTTCCAGTTTCGCTATAGTCCGTTGAAAATACATGGTCTCTTTGTGCGTTCAAAATGGGCAAACAATTACATGTGAGTAGTTGATTGAGAGTACATAGCCGATGATGGCGCATCACAGTGATTTACTACTGGTGCACCCAGAGTGGGTTCAAAATTTCGAGCCGGATGTGACGTCACGAATAAACAAGGTCCATTTCCGCTGCATGAGCTTTTCGTGCATGCACCCCTTCGTACTTCATGTAAGACATTGTCACATCAAAATGTAGACAACTTAGCAACAGTCCTACCATGAACTCGATAGGACACAGACTCCACAGTCCGCTTCACAGTGGCGTTGGAAAAGGGAGAGGGGGAGGAGGGGGGCAGACATTTGTAATGGCAAAATGGAGAGACTTTCAAAGTTGCAGAAGGTATGTACAGGACATGACCCTAAAACCAGCATATCTGGCAGGCCTTACGAATTTCGAGTTTCTAACATACCTACTTCAAATTCGGCATGCGAATGTCGTTTCGCAAAAAGTAGAGGTGGTGAAGTCTAAGTAAAATTTATCGGCTATTTACACTTTTGTGTTCAAAGCTCGGGATCCGCCTGCTATCTCTCTTTCTTTTGGCGACAATTGCAAGAAACAATGATTTTAAAGAAATATGATTTTAACGAACGCAAGCCGCAACCTGTATGTGTGCATGTGTGTGTGTCTGGGAGGAGGGATCAAGGCAAGCTTAGTTACATACTTGGTGGCTCACAGGCTAGAATAGTTTGGGGAGCACTGGACGACAGATTAGTATGGCAACTAAGCATAATGGAACACAACACAACTTAATGCAGTGCAGTCAATGCAAATGTCTGAACCGGCCTTAAACATACTTCGTATGAATACTTGTCTTACCATCCAGGTGCTCCCCTCTTGTTAGGCACCACGGGCACCCGATGTACCCATTGAACAGGGTGCAGTTCTGCACAGCCGCTCTTGCGGGGGCGTCCAGGCACCAGCACAGGATGTACGCCCGAGAGGCATGACTCAGCCCGTCCTGCTCCCACACCACAGGATCCATGGAGTTGAGTCCATCAACAAACTGTTCCAAAAACAGTGCCATGTTAGGGTGGCCCTTCCCAAACCAGAGCCCCGCAAGTGTACAGTGCTTGAACCTCTCCGGTGCAGGCAGTTCATTCACGAGAAACTGAATAGGCCAAACTGAAGCGCCTGACGATGAGAACACTGGGCTGCCATCCGTGTTTACAGTTAGTGTGACATCATCATTGTTCAATGTCCCTGAACTTCTCATCTCCCGGCAGGCTCGACCTTCTGTGACATCAGAGATGTCACCAGGAGGAGGGGGAACCTTTGTCAGGGCGTCTTGAAGGAATGTCTTGGTCTTCGTTATTACATGCTGCAGCTGGTCATGCATATTTAGCGTCACGAAGAAGGCACCCTCATTCTTTAGTTGCCGAGCACTGGTGCGGTGACTGCAGGTTTGGCATGTCAATTCTTCACTGTCAGGTGTTCCAGTCATGCGGTCACAGCAGCATGTGCAGTAGAAATGATACTGGATCAGGGCATCAGTCTGTTTTGTCCATAACTTTCTGAACAAATACTTGCTTCGGGGCAGAACATCTGCAGCTGGTGCAAACATGGTATTTATAACTACTAGGAGATTGTCGAGGTCGGCCCAGCTTAGCCCGCCAGCTACCATTAATGACATCACCATAGCAACTGCCTCCCCCTTGGTGGTACAAGAGTGGGGCAAGCCTTCCCTGCCAAATTCTCTGAGGGCGGACGTCAGTGCATCTGTGGCTGTCGCCGCACCAGCTCGAGGATCGCCGCCGCTCGGTTCTGCGCTCGGGAAGCTTGTCGATTCGACATCTACGTCGCTCAATTCCAGCTCGTCACTTGCAATGTCACTTTCAGAGATATGCCCCACTGAAGTATCATGTCCGCTGGAGCCGACATCGCAGGCATCGGAGGCTGCATCGCCACTGTCCTGGCTGCTGCCTAAACTGCCTAAACCACTTAGTCCTTCCTTTCTCATGCGACACAACGTTGACTTGGGGATAGAAGAAGATCCACCCTTCTCCATGTACATCAGCCGCCTGCGTCGCGTTGGCGGAGCGTCCGCCATGTAGGTAGATGAATGAACCTATGTAAACAGACAAAAAAAAAGCCCAACTGCGATTCTTAAAAAAAACGTTCAACGCCGCGTCAGGCGCGTTGAGAGCACACACAAACAACCAACGGCTCACCACAGCCCCCATCAACACACCGCTGACGTCACGGTCGCGAGCATTGCTGGATAGATAAACCGTGTGCAGAGCAGAGCGACCGTATGCGTAGGGGTTAAGTATTTTTAAATTTTTAAATGGAGGACGTTTAGCGTCACCTACTAAATGACGACGAATTCAGAATACCCTGAATACAAATTTGTTTTTTCAAATGTACAGGGTGTTTCAAAATAAATTTTCGACTCTAAAATCATCCTAAAAAATTACGGTTACCTCGAACACGTCTTTTACTGGTCAAATTTGCCAAAAAAAAGTTCTATGCTTTTAGATGGGTCAGTTTGTTTAATTTTTTTTTATTTTTTTCGCACCTCAAGTAGATAATAGACTACTTCCATAAACCCCTGCATGCCCTGCATGCAACACTGCACGCGTTGCACGTTGGGAGCTCGTTGACCACGGAGGAGAGTGGTATGGTTTCGGTTTCGATCGACACATCGACAAGAGATTATACACAGCGTATTTCATGTTTTTTGGTCCCGAGAACGTCATTTTTGTTCTTTAAACTAACCTAAATGACCAGACCTCGAAACTTTAGCACAAGCCCAATACGTATAGCTTGTCTTAACACATGCTTGTTGTATTTTTGTACTCGAGCCTTTCTGTTAGCGTTTCGAGGTATGTGAACAAGCCAGTGCTGGGAATCTCGACTCTGCGAAGCTCGGAGATCTTGCTTGTGTACGAGTCAACAAGCTGTAACAACCAATAAGTATGCATACATCAAGCTCGAACCTTTAAATTAATGTTGCTGGTCAGGAAGTTTGTTTGTTTTGTGCGTCCATAGACGAAATATAACTTAATACGCCTGAGTATGCGAGGTAAAACTCGGAGGCGCCATTGAAAAGCTCAAATCGAACACACTTCTTATCTCTTATCTGTACTGACCCGCAGCACTGCACGAAGCGAAGTCCCCACCCGCTTGCATTCCACTAATATTCAGCGTCGCGTATGCGCATAAAGTTATCCTGCAATCATATAGGCACATTCACACATAAGTCGAGCATTTGTGTGAAGAATGTGGCACCGTTCGCCGGAAGTGCGCCGGACGGCGAACGAAATTATTCAAAGCGCATTTGACGGTTGCTAATGGCCAAAATATTTGTTATGTGTTTGCTTTCTTCCTGACTGAGTATGCCGAGATAATTTCAATTTTCAGACACACCGTTCAGACACAGATTTTGGGCGTCAGTAAAAGCTCGACCAAAAAGGCTTAGCAAGGAGTAGGGGACGCTTGTTAGGGCCCCCGTCGTGGCTAGCCGATCTCAGCGTGTGCGAAAACTTAATCCCCTATCAGCATAAAATTTCAGTGAGAGATACGTGATGACACGACGAAGACATCATATTAACCTTTGTGCAGTAGTGAGGTCGAGTTTATTGTGTTTCCCTAAAAGTTCACGTGCCAACGCTGGGCTCAACTTCGATACTCCTGTGAGGATGCTGCTGGTTTGTCGCCGAATGAAGTAACAAGAAGCGGATGTTTGGCAAACAAAATACATGTAGGGCTCATGGTGACCAAATTTCAGTTGCGGTTCACTGGTATTAGACAGGATTATTGAAATTGAGCTCAAAGATGCAATCGTGGGGTAAGGTGACTAAGCCACGTCTTACTGCGTTTGTATACGCACGCACAATATCCGTCGTTTCGGGAACCAAAGATTGTGCCCCAGTATTCGTTTTGTATCGCTCGAGGAGAATGAGAGTATTGTACATTCATGAAAAGTCAGATAATCGAAAACGCAAGCAGCGCATTCGGTCACGGCGTGATGACAAGGAATGAAGCTGCTTAATCGAAACCGAAACTGAGTGGTAGTCTCCAGGGTGCAATGTGAGGCATTTCGCCGCGATGGTACGCTTCGATGTTGGAAGAGTCTATTGAAATCTTCATGTGTAAACGTGACAGGAAAAATGCGTATTTGAGGTAAGTTGTGTAAATGGGACTAGTAAAATACGTATTCAAGGTAAGTTTCAACATGATACGTTGAGCCGCTTATTGTTTAGTGTCTAAAAACAAATTTACGAGCTACTAATAATGGCATGTAAAAAATCGGCGACTGAACGTACCTAGTTGAAACTTACCTCCAGTACGCATTTTACTACTACAATTTACATATTAAAATTCAAGTCTCTACTTTACGTGCGAAACAAATAAAAAAAAATCCATTTGGGGCATTTTTTATTTTTTGTATTTTTTCTAAAAGGAATTGAGACTTAAAATTTAAATGTGTAAATTCGACTAGTAAAATACGTATTCGAGGTAAGTTTCTATTTGATACGTCGAGTTCCTGATTTTAGCGAACGATTTTAGTGTCGGAACTTTATTTCCTGCGCTTTACAGGAAAGACAGAAAACTGAGGCAAATCAAAACCAATAATTTAGCTTAAAAAGTAAAAAAAAAATGCGCATTTAAGAACAATGATATAATTAACTTTTAGAACCAAGTATATACTTTTTGTAATGGGTAGTATTTAGTTTTTGAGATAATTTTTTACGCCTTTCCGTAATCTAGATATTTGCTTATCCAATCCAAGCCAAAGGCATAGCCCAATCCAAGCCAAAGTCATAGCCCGGTTTATGCACGTGTTGGCGCTTACGCGTTTGTTTTTGGCTGGGCAAGCTCTTTGTGCGAGTTACCTTAAACCATTCGCAATGTTTGCGCTTGTTAAATACAAAGATAATCACCGAGCGATAATGCCGGTTTCTCTAATAGAGAATTTCGCTCCAAACTGTACTTCAGACATACCTCAGAAAGTTGTTAGTGCGTATTGGTGCCGCAGTGATGGAGAAGAAGAGGGATATTACGATGCAAACGTCGTACTCCTTGGAGGTAAGAAATTGTCTTTTCTAACGACTAATTTCTTTGTTTTGCTTTGTTGCCTGGCCATTTAGAGCCTTGTGCGCCATCAGAATAATGCTCTTTTCATTCACTGGCGGACCGTAAGATCGAGATGTTCCCTGTCGGTTCCCTGCCGAGGAGGCAGCCCGGCATTTGGCTGTGAGGAAGTTGTGCAAATGAACACTTATAAACTATGAACCTATGTTCAGGCCGCGACCGACTTTCAGACGCGCGTTCGTGTAATCACTGACGCACGCGAGGAAGTCCGGGAGCGACCGTTGAGCACTGGCGAAATTGCCCCTCTACAGCTGAACGCCAGGTGGCTGACCTAAACTTCTTTGTTCCTATCCGTTCTGTGCATATTATAAGCCCATTCTTTTAAGGCTGTGTCTACAGTGCCGTCCGAAAGAGATTCGAACGACGCGTGTATCACTGGGGAGCTCGTTAACACACACCCCCGCCAGTGTTCACGCCGCTTCGCAGCGACAGTATGCGGCTGCTAATTAAAACAACTATCAACTATAATCCACTTGGCCCCGTCGTACACGCCGCTTCGCGGCGTTCAGCCAGCAACCCAAGCCCTGCCGTCACCCATGCACCTCCGGAAAGGAAGTCCCATATTATTTTGTTCAGCGAAGTTTCGTCGAAAACATTCGTTTATTTTCAGTGTTAATCGTAAAAAAAATAAAAAAATAAAAAAAAATGTCCGAGAAAATAAAAAAAAAGTAAGCCCGCACTGTGGATGGAACCTGGGACTGCTTGCGCATAAGCCATTAGTTTTAATTTGATTGACCAGCTGCTTATTGGTGTAGTAGAGTGGTAAGCTGGGCGAGTTGGTAAACGTTGAACATGGTTAAAATTCGCGCACAAAAAGACAAAAAACAAACAAGGAAAGAACACAGACAGGCGCGCCTGTCTGTGTTCTGTGTTCCTTCCTTGTTTGTCCTTTTCTTTTTGTGCGCGAATTTTAACCATGCTTATTGGTGGTTGGTCTTTGCCTTGCGTCGATGCCTCAAAGATATCTATTTTTGGATCGCAGATTCCAAAGAGACTCTGATTACGGAACTCAGCAAAAAGACCCGGATGGTGGTTCCGAAAATATTTGAGGACAAGGGAAGCAAGGTATGTTATTTGATTAGTTTTTGTTATTGTTGTACAGTATATTATACCATATTCAGTAATGTCCGCATAAGCCCCATTTACATGAATGCAACTTAGTCGCATCGAATCCAGTTGTCGCATTCAATACGGTCATGTAAACGGCATAATGCGCTAGGGAAGCGGATCGCATTCAAGTCGCTAGACAGAGGTGGATCGAGACGGCAAATACGCATTCACTCAACCCATGTAACAGCAGGTCGCATCGCATTTTGGAACGGGGAGGATTATGGGAAGCCGCTCGCTGCGGAAGCTAGTGAACAGCTGAGAGCATGGCGGCGGCCAACCTTGGCGGCGGCGGAGAGCGGTCCAATGTGGTTGCCCGCAGTTTCTCCCGAGAAGAAACGGGAGCTTTTATTGCCAAACTAAATGAGCGGAATATGAGCTGCTCGGAGAGGGGCGGCCTCCGTCCAAGCCTTGCGAAATACGACTTGTGCGACCGAGGGAGTGTCTAGAGGCTTCGGTGCAAGTACGAACAACGCCGAAAGCTCCGAGCACTGCATGGTAGCGCAGAACGAGCAGCTTTTACCTCGGAGTCATTCCTGGCTGCGCCGGAGTCTTTCGGCCTCGGGGTTCGGTTGCGGTTGGCAAGGTTTGGTGAGTCGAAGCGCGGTGGCGTCCTCGGGGCGGTTGGAAACAATTTTGCTCGCTAGGCCTTGCACACGCACATTGCCTCTCATCCAGAGTGGCCCAACGGCCCGACCCGGAGCCCAAAACGTTTGGGTTTTGATGTTCCTTCCGTCTCGTAACTCCTTGCACAGCATCAAAGACAGCGAGCATAATATTTTCTGCTCGCCGAAAGCGTCGAAAGGCCTTCACGTGCGATGCACCCGAAAATGTGGTCACGTGGTGCGGCTAAAGACGGAAACGCAGCTTTAACTTTGAGCTTCGACACGGCGTGGCGCTACCTTCGCGTTGGGCTTGGTGCGCATTCATGTAAACTTTGCCACATCGGCTTCCTTCGAAGGACGATTTGAGTCGTTGTGCTGAAGTCGTATTTATGTAAACGCGGCTATTGTCTACGAAGGTGCCCCAGTCGTCAAAGCCACCCGTGAACTGCCCCCAGAACTTTTCAGTGCCTTCGATGGCAGCAGAGTCGTATATGGGGAGAGTTTGGCCAGTCTATGATCTCGCCGCCGTATCGTCCCGCTCCCAAGTGAGCCAATCAGCCTGCGGTGCAGAGCGAAAGGCGTGAGCGCATGTGCGTGAACTCTCGGCTGCTTCCAGCTGAGCATGGATTGCCGCCATTTTCATTCATTCGCCCGGCGAAATGCATGGGATCAACATCCAAATTTCGGTTCTTTACTTTGATTTGGGAGGCTCTGGCAAGAAAATTATATAATGTTATTCCTTGGTGGCTTAAAAAGCTAACGAATTCAGTTTCTCTACGTTTGAATGCAAACTTTGATTCAAGCGAAAAAGAAATAAGCCCGTAGCAGACAACGCGCAGCCTCGAGTGCTCCGCGCCGACAGCGCTGCGTGAAAATTGCGGTCGGCTCCTCTTTGCTCCCTTCTTTCTCTCTTGCTCCTTTGGCGCTCTCCTCTCTTTCCTTCGTTTTTCTCCTCTCCGGCGCCTCCGTCGCCACTCCCACCGGCCAAACTGTCCCAATATACGGCTCTGGATGGCAGCTGGCAACATATATCATAAGCGCTTGTCTGGGGAGGTACCAGCAACCGAACAAAACACCTCCAGCTTCTCGAGATATTCTTTGGGAAGCTGCTTTTCCTTGTAGCCGACAAATTTCAGGAGTGGCACGTTTAGGTACTTTTGTAGTGTGACTTTTTGCCAGGCGGTATGATATCCTCTGGATTTTCAACTGGCGTTTTCATGAGCATTTTTTCCCCGCGTGGCCACCCACCCACTCACGATCTATTGTGGTCCGGCTCAGTAGGGCTACGAGTTCCCGAACTAAACAGGACGCGATTGAGCGAGAAACGCGACAACGCATTTCTCGCTCCATCGCATCCTCATTTTCCACAGGTACGGCCATCCATTGAGATATTTTTATATGAGTGATGTTTTGGGGTTTGTGGTGCCCCGTTAAACACTTCTGCAGACTTATTTTGTTAAATTCAAATTTTGGTTCAACATCCCTTTAATGGAGTGGCTAGCTTGGCATGGGCTGGTGTTGACACCGCACTCCCAAGCATGCCAAACTGGGTACTTGGTTGATCGGCCAGTAAAGCACTGAATACCCCTGGTTTCCCTTTTGACAAACTGCTGCATTTCAAGCACATTCAGATCACAACTTTCCTTACTAGAAGGCTGGCTATCGTGTTTCGATAGTCAGACTGTGGTCTGTATTCGATACTTTTTTGTGAAGATATGTTTAAAAATGTGCCTTTATTCTTACATGTTCAAGAGAGGAAGGGTGGACAGAGTGCCACCAAAAACACGGAAAACCTTGAAGCTGGCGGCAAAGCTGAGGCGAATGGACGGCTTTTTAAGGAAGAAGGCAGGGAGTCCCTGTGGGACGGACAGCGAGTCGAGCGGAGACGAACTCATCACCAAAAGCAGGATGAGGGAGGTGATCAGGGAGAACCGCAGCCTAAAGAAGAGGCTGTCTGAAAAGGAGCTGATGGTTCAGCGTCTCACAAATGCAATGCTGCAGAAGCTTGGTAAGTTACATTTGGCAGGTTTTTTTTATTCAAGTTTCAGAGTGCCCTACGGATGTTAATTTTGTGTATTGGTTTCTTTCATTGTGATGTGAAAATATTTTAAGAGGTGAGCTTGTACGTATGTCATACAGAGTAATGGATTGTGAACAGTGTGGCTACTTTTTTGGTAAGTGAACTTTCCCCTGAGCGTCTTTTGGATGTGGGTGGCACTTCGTCCCATCTGGAGGTAACTTGACAACTATTTAGCCCCTGAGATAATTTAAGGTACAAGATTCAAACCCGGGTATTTGCTGTGTCTGCGGTTGAAACAAGCTTCATATCATCTCTGTATTGGTCAGAGATTGGGGCCTAATCTTGTATGCCGGTCCTAGCCTTTACCAGAGGTTCTACTGTTTGTATCAGTACTATCGTGGACTCTGTTAGCTGTAACACGCCAGCGGCGGCCGTTCCGCACCTCGAGCGCCGCATAGCAAATGCCGTCCAAAGCTCCGCACTTGCGCTGTGTGGCGGACTTGCTATTCCCTCCTGCGATCACACCCTCGCTTTATCGACTGCTAGGCTTAGAGCAGACGACACCACAGCACTTGCCAATGTTCGCTGATCACGGTTTCGTGGGTACCTCTTTTAGGCGCAAACCTATTATCAGCCGTCTCCGCTCGTCTGATATCCTCACCACACCGAGCGGGTCTCGAAATCAATAAATACAAGCGATGTATATTGGCGTAGATTGCACAGTCATTGTAGCATAAACCCTGTATAAGTTTACTTTTTTTATTTTTTTTTTTAGAAAAAGTTGTACGCAATGCATGCTTCAATCATACGTGTTCGCCAACGGGTATGAGCGCAGCAGGTGTGAATCAGAGATAGCTCTTTAACTGCAAGTTTTTCCGAGAGAAAAAGCGTAATCCATTGCGATATATAAAATAAGTGGCGATGATTGCCCTCAGCCCAGCGGACGCTTATCCGTGAGTCAGGGAATCAAGCACCATGTAAGAGGCGCCCACGAAAGCGTGGCTGCCTCTTACGCGGTGGTTCGCTGAATACGAAACAGTGTTCAGCGAACATTGGTGAGCGCTGTCGCGTCGTCTGCTCTACGGCTAGTAGACGACAAAGCGAGGGTGTGCTCGCAGGCACGAAGAGCGAGTCCGCCTCACAGCGCATGCGCGGAGCTTCGTACGGCGCCTGCAATGCGGCGCTGTGGTGCGGGATGGCCGCCGCTCGCGTGTTACAGCTAACAGAGCCCACGATAGTACATCTGAGGCCTGATTCACAAAAAGTGTCTTCTCTAAAGGTCCTGTTCAACGAAATATTGTTGGACAAGGAGCATAACCATAAAGTAAAGTGTACATGCCACTTGTTGCTAAGACAATCCGTATGCGTTTATTTAGCTCCATGCCAAACAAAATGATGCATCCAAACGGCGAGGCGTAATACCGCTTCGCAATGACAAGCTGCGTCCACCACCTAACAGATTCTTCAGAACGCCACGGCCGGCCACTACCACTACTTCGAAAATCGCAATAGAATGACGAGAGGACATTACTAATTGTATAATCAAGTCATGCTACCCATATGAAAGAGTCCGCTGGGTACACAGACGTGTATTACGGGCACCGCCTGCATTGGTTCATCAAGGCGTGTCACGCTGGCCGTGTCTATGCCATTGGGGAATCGAGACGAGTTCGGTCGCTCAGCAGAAACCTGGGCTGCATCCTGCCTGTGTAATTTCACACTCTTCATTCTCTTCTTCCCCTGTTGAAGTCGGGACGCATGCGAGCAGCACACATAACAAATGCCCCTTGATTGTCGCGGCAAAGCATTCAAGTCACTCGGGCAATGTTTGGCTATGTTGATCGCTAAAGAGTTCCCAAGACAGCTCGGAGGCTGTCGTAGTGTTCTTATGCACGTTTTTCATCTCAAGACTGTTTTTCGATCTCGGCCTCGGATGCCTCTCTCGACTGGCATAATGTGGTGCATATATCTACCTACGCATTTGATGAGGTGACAAAAAGCTCAGCCACAATATCAGTGGGTGATGCTGTAAATAGCATATGGTGCTATTTGGGGCACCTAGGAGTCAAATAGGCACCACTCACTCCCATAGCATTGTTACACTGCAGGCAGATAAAAAAAAATGTGATTCAATATTAATTTCCCATGCCTTTCCTTACAGAAACCGTAGAACCCTGCAGATGCGGGCAAGGGGCATCGAGCTCAAATGCCTCGGGTGTTACAGGTACGTGTAAATACATTTATAGAATTTGAAGTGGTCGTATATCAGTGGATGTCCTGCATGCAATAGCATCTTCCTTTCGTGAAGATATTCTGAAGATTCATTCTCTTCCAAGGTTACTCGCCCACATTCAGTTCAGTCGCAATGCTGACAATGTGGTAAAAGCTATGTGCTTACCTAACCAATAAATCACCTGCGTCTGACCCTTCTCACTATGCCTGTGTGTGCACACAGAGTCTGATGATGTGGTGCAAGACCGTCAGTTGCTTGTCCAGCAAGCATGCAGCCTCCGCTGTCTTGTCAGCTCAGCGGTGTTGAGTGCTGTATAGTTACATGTTTCACTAGGATTTTTTGATGGCCTAGGCGAAGCTACAAAAAGGGTTGCTCGGCGTGATGTGTCGCAACCACTTTCCAGTCAGTGCGCACTAGCAGATGGCAAAGATGCAAACCCAAACAAGTCTTGCATTGTAAATATTGCTCCAATTAATTTTTTCTAGGGAAAAGGCAAATTGTGACATGCATGCCTTAGCAAGGCTGTTTAAAAGAATGCTTTGTTTTTAGTTGCAGTGTATGTTTAATGTAAGAAATACTATAGGGCAGCGGTGTTTGAGATCATAAGAATATAAACCCACCTCCCCCCTATAAAAGAGTGATAAGGTTTGAGGGTTTTAAACCTTTGAGCACGAAAAGATAAGTCTTAATAACTGGCATGTTTCAAGTTTGTTTGCATCAATAATTAATAGCATGGGTGCACCTCTAAAATTTGTTATGAATAATTTTTATTACAAAAAAGCAAAATGATTTTTCATTACAAGACTGAAAAGTTTGTTATAATCCATGCTACTCCATGATAGCAACTTTTTAATTTATTTTTGTTTTTTCAGAGCCTTCAAGGGGCACTGCACCAGCTGTCCGGAGGTCTCTCTTTGACACTGTGGAGCCGCATGGTTTTGCCAGTGAAGAAGAAATCGAGGGCCAACTAGTGGAAGCTGGATGTTCATGTAAGATTGCTTGCAATGCTGGGAACATAGTGCTTACCATCCTTTGTCTAATTTCAACTATTTGCCTTATATGGAGAGTAAAAAATAGTTGAGGTGTGCGAATATCAACATTTTGACTGTGAATTGAGCCAAATATTTTCAAATACGAATATTTTACGTTTAATGTGACCTCCGCACCTCCGATACTGCCTTTATTAGGATTTATACATGTACAGGTCATTAAAGATCTTTTAAAGAGTTTACGTGGCAGAATGCCTTGGGCTTCTTCAGGCATTGCTACCAACCTGAGCGCGAACCGGCTGCTTAATCACCGTGTCGCCACTTCGTGAAGTGGCGAAATCAACGAGACTAGCGTGTATGCAGAAGGCATGCGCCAATGTTGGCATCGTCTGCTACGCTGTTACCTCAAGCATGACTGCCCCTGCCCTGTTATCCGGTCTGCAGTCTCTCCACCCCGAATCGGGGATAAGAGGAGTGCGGCACCTCGCACTGTTTACATTTTTTTCTCCCTTGAAATGGCTTGCCGCTTTTAAAAAATTTTAAATAAAAAAGGGTGTGAAAGTGTGTGCTACATCGGAAATGAAAGAAACCTTCCACTTGCACTTTACGAATCTCCCACGCTGCATAGCTGGTGTTGGTCAGTCAGCTTGGGCCTTCCAGGGTTGTTGAGTAATGTGTTAATACCTAACATTGACTGAATGTTTTTGTTAACCTAAATTTAACCCATGACATTCGCCAATAAATTATTCATGAAATTAGAATTTTTTTTCTTTCAGCAAGCAGCGTAATTTGATGCAAAATACAATAAACAAAAAAGTTGTTCTGCGTGATACAGCAAAACTCGCTTCCACGCCGTGTTCGTTACTTTTTTTTATTTCTTTGCACATACAGGAAACTGACCGGCGATTACTGGTAAGGGGACGGAGCTGATAACAGGAGCAGCGCTTAGGTTTGGTTAGGGAACAGCCTCGCAGACGTTCCCCACTGTGGCATGCGGCCTCTGCACACGTGCCTACTTGTTGATAACACCACTTCATGCTGTGATAACGCTCTGATGTAGCGGCTGGTGGGAGGTCGCGTTATATTGTTAAAAAATCTGGAGGGTTGTACACTTCGTCTGCACCCCATCCTCCTTTGTTTAAATTTTATTGCTGAAGCCACCCCTTTTGCAGTCTATTCCATGGGTGGCCTGACTGACATGGCCTAAGAGCTGCAAACATAACTACTGAACTTCAAAGAGCTGTTAAAAAAAGGGGGGAAGGGGAGAAACTTTCAACAGCAACACTTTCAACAGCAACACAACAACTTTCAACAAGGCCGTAGTCCTGAAATTCATTGCGTCACCAAGAAAGGCCACCACAGGGCATGGATTGAATACAAATGCTGTATCAGGTGTTTGTCTGGGACTCGCGACTAATCAGCGCGAGCCCGACTACATAGTCTGGTTCCTTTCTTTAAATCACTTTTTATTTTTAGCTAGGTAATTATAATATTATTCTATAAATTTATATAATTGTGTAAATACTCCCCAGAGTTTTTTTTTTTTTTTTTCAGCATTTTTGTTATCACAGATGATCCTGACAAATTCATTGTAGCTATTCCAATTGATCATTGATTCAAATATTCCCGGTTGTACAACTTGGGAGTGACGACGCCATTAAGCTACTCAACATCGGTACTGCATGACCAGTATTAGCTTCTGCAGTGCAAAGGTAGGCTCAGATAGAAGTGTTACTGAAGTAATGTATCTTGTGTTTTAGAAATTTATAGTACTTTATAGCATTCCTTCTACATTTGCATGTCTTGTTCTAGCTGTACTGACATTAACCTGCTGTGAAATTATGCGGTGGCTATTGCAGATGCTGCACCGCCTCAGGCTGGCGCACGGTCCAAGTCTGTCGCAATGGCTGCGACGTTTCTGGCTTGCGCACGGCCTGGGATTCTTCCAGAGACTGGACAGGCACAGGCTGGTGCTCAACCAGAGTTAGTCGCAGCGGCTACACCGCTACCATCTGGTCCTCAACCTGAGCACATCGCAAAGGCAAGGCTCCAACCTGGTGGAGCACAGCCTGAGGAACTTCTGGATGTTGCACCGCGAGGATCGGGCGGTGCACCGCTACGGCCACTGCAAATGGCCCCAGGTGCTGCAGCACAGCAGCAGGAAGGCCCTCCTGACTGTCCTCCTGAGCTGGCGGAGGTTGATGGCATGGTAAATATAAAGAAACAAATCATTGCTAGACTGATTTCTTGTATATTTCAGGTGTACTGGACACTGCCAATCCCTGTAATTTTCTTTTAGAATGCTGAGGCAAATTTAATAAAACTTTGTTTATATGTCTTTTTAATGGGGCAGCGTAAAAAAAACCTATTATCCGGGAAGACATAATATTCAATAATGCTCAGCAGGGCTACAGATGAGATAGGAAGCAAGTCTAACATGACAATTTAATTTGAATAGAATTTTACAATCGTGGGGAATTTATACCGCATTACAGACGGCTTATGATCGCTACCCGGCGCTTACAGCAGATGGTCAACAACACGTTTCTTATCAAGCAGTTGCAGCATCTAACCAGAGGTTGTGATTGCTACTTGGTGCTTAGATCAAATGTTCAACAAGAACAGTCTAGAGCACTCGGGGGCCCATCCTCACTTTCTGTGCAGCCGTGGATATTGACATTTTTAAAGTATAGAGGGCCATGATCCCATTTGCAAACGTGAGCTTTGCGTGATTACTGGTTTTTTGTTCATGTCCTCTTTGCTTTCAACTTCTTTAGTCATAGTGAGATCGGCGATGATGTCCAACATGCTTTTGCAGTTCTGAGCTAATGACATTCTCATTAAATTGACACAGAGTTATGAGTGTCGTGGGCTCCCATTCGTGTTAAATAGCGTCGTCTAGATCTTGCACATTGAAAGATCCGTCGGCGGTCATATCTTGCACATCTTCGGCATTCTACTTCATTATTGCTCAACCTTGTTCTGAATGTTGAAGCCATATAATGGGTAGTGCACTACATTGTTACCTTGCACGAAAAGCGCCATCTCGGAGCACAACATAAAACTACACTTACAGAACTGAGCCAGAAAGCGCAACTGAACAGTATGGCGGGCCTGTACACATTTTTGGTTCATCTGTCAATGTCCTACACTGTTAACCCTTTCATGGTCATGTTTTTTTTTTCAAAAGATGTGCCCTAGTGGTCAGGTTCTTCCCCAATGCTATTGCACAAAAAGCATACCAGCTCATTGCTGGAGGCAGTAACCTTTAATAATAAATTAATGGCTGGTACAAACTTCAAAACGCTTATAAAACACTTTCTTCTTTTGTCTTACTTGGAGGCGAATGTACTTTCCGAACATTTCTTGATAGGGCGATTAGCTCTTATCCTGTCATGTCCCAGATGAGTCAGAAGTATGAATTGGAAGAACTGTTGCTTTAATCGCCACTAGTGCCCAGGTAGCCGAGGCACGCGGGACGTGTGATCGAGTCATTGGTGCTCAGTTGTGGTGTTTGCAAGCCTAGCCTATAGACCTTTCCAATGTTTACAAAATCACAGTCCAGCGTGCGATCTTCACAGTCCAGCACGTGCGTGTTCGTCGCTTCGGAAAGCGACGAACCGGCCACAAGCTCGTTTTTGGAAAGGTCTATAGCATGGTGATGTCAACATTCTGAAATCTAATCTACCAACGTGCGAACATAACTAAACATGACAAACGTCAGTTAAAGTAGACACTAGGGCTGGGCGTCGATTAAAAAGTTTAACCCGATTAATCGCCACCCTTTAATCGATCAATTAATTAATCGATTAATCGGTGGCGTTGATTTTTATAAATAATATATTAAAAAGAATGCAAGAACTCGTCTTGCCTTTGAAGACTTATTTTACTCCCTGTTACACTGCGCAAAGGACATTTAGAATCGAGGATACATATAGTTCAACGATTCAAAGACACATATTTTTGCTCCAGCTCCGAAGACAAAGAAGTTTGTCTACATTCTCTGACAGGAAGACAAGAAGTCAGGGCTTGGGCGATGCTTTTTTCTTTTTTTAGAGAAATGGGCCTTGATGAGAAGGCGTTGATTGTTGTCTGCGTTTTGGCGGATGGTCCTTGCTGCAGCGGCATACATGGGTGCTTCGCTCGTAGGTGATACTGAAGCAAACTTACACTTCCACTGTACGAATACGGCTTGTTGCAGACGATGCGGTGGACTTCCTTCGAGTTGAAAACTTCACGGCTGGAGTTTACTTTAAACCCAAACTTTCCAGCGAGATAGCCTTTCATACTCGTGAACTCGTCCATTTTTACGGGCCGAATACTGGAACAAGTAACCATGGCGTTCTTAGCTTCCCAGCTTGTCTTTCTGCTTGTTTGTCTTGCCTGGGCAGGATGTGTAATAGATCCTCAACACGTGAGGTTTCGCGGTCGCGCGGGGATCGATTGCGGGCCCGGCTTGTTTGTCTGGCCTCGGCAAAACTGTAATGTATATCCATGAACACGTGGCGCTTCGGGAGCGCGAGAATTGAACCTTGCTCATAGCACCTGGTTGGGAACGGAAAACCGCTCGGGACAGAACGAGCGGATACACGCCACGCAGCGTTTTAAGGGAGGGGGGGAGGGGGGGCATGAGTTACCCCTAGTTCGGGCAGGTCGTCCAGGATAGAGCCATGCGTGCATCCAGTTGACATCTTTGTGAGTACCGATTAACCGGTTAAAAAGTTTGATCGCGATTAAAGCCTTAATCGATTAATCGGAAGGTTAATCAATCAATTGCCCAGCCCTAGTAGACACATGCTTGGACTTCAAAATGCCACCTTACTTCCTGACACAGCTATAGAAGATTGGCTTGCACAGGTAGATCCCTTATCCCTTCTTTCTTGTATCACATATGCCTTGACTTTCTCCTGCAATAGTTGCTTTCTGCAGTCGAAATACATGGCCATCTACACGAGCACAGTTTGCTAGCACAATCGCGGCAATGTACCGGCAAGCCGAAAGACCTGCATCCTTTATAGGAACTGTCATGGTCTTTTAATCAATTATTCAATTATTGTCCCGTCTGCCCAATTTACACTAGCCTGTCTGTAAATGCAATATCTAGCCAGTATCGCTATGCAGCCCATTTTAACCCGTGCGGAGGACGGTGAATATAAAAGTGGGAGGCAACCTTCTTGCACTTTTCACCAGCTTTTTCTGAGTGCATTCTTGCAAACCTAAGTTGACATGTTTGTATAATTTTTCACAGGCCAGCAAGTGGCACTTTAAGGAGCTTAGGCTTCGTATTGTCAGTGGCAGGTCAAGAATGGTGTATTAGCTCGAGAGGAGGAAGCTCGGATGAGAGAGGAGGAACCTTTCCTGCACACCAAGTTTCTGCCTGCTTCCTCCTCTAGCTCGTACACTGTTCTTGACCTGTCACTTCCCATAAGTCTGAAAATAGGCACTGAAAGATTTTCCTTTGTACTGTCGACGAGACCAAGCAGAGGAAACTTTCCAATATCGGTTTTGACAAGTAATCAGTTTCTGGCAAGAAATTTGCTCAAAATTTGTTTCTGGTAGAAAATTTTTAACTTGTCATATGTTTTGCTTTTGTAGTAGCACATTATAATAGCCAATATAATTCACATACAACAGACATAAAAGGGCTCCTCCCTTTCTGGTTCTTGGACACCTTTTACTGGATGATGGTGTATCTCTCGAATGTTTTTTTTTTTTTTACATTTATTTGTAGACAGCTTTTTTTTACAAAGGGCCAACACTTCTTTGCTTTTCTTTAACTTCTTTCAGGTGCACCTGAGGAATGGAATATTCATAACGAAGAGGCGGATGGAGCTATCCCTAAAGAGGGGTAAAACTGACTCGAAGTTTATTGCCTGGATTGCCCGGAGTCTGTGGGAGCCGGAGGAACTCTTGGACAGGAGTGTGAAGGGGCTGCCCTGCCGGCGCTTGGTGAAGGATGGGGCCACAGCCAAGAAAGAGCTGACCCCTATAAAGGTTGATGCCATGGAAGGTGGGTGGCTTAAAACAAATCCTGGTACAAACTTGAACCATGTAAAAGGCATGCTTGTATTTATTGCAGTGCATTAAGAGTGTGCCTGCAGTTGGATAGGAAAGCTTGTACAGTGAAACAAAATAAATCAATAATGCATTCTAACAGGCGGAGAAGTGCTGCAAAAGAAAGTGGTCACTTTTGCTTGCTTGCCGGTGTGCAACAACTTTAGGCGAGTCCTGCCTAGCTGTCGCATTTTGAGGAACGCTATGGGATTGTTGGTAAAGTAATGTGCAGCGAGTAGAGACATGGACAGGCTCAACGCTGGCGCTTGGCTTTTTGAAAACGCTTACAGGTTACAAGAACTGCGTGCACCTGCTATTTACAAGGCGCTTGCAGGCGAAGCTTACAGGCTTTTTTGAGAGAAATAAATCTGTCGTTCTCTCAAGAGTTCAGGGCTTATTTCCGTTTTATGCCCAAGTGGTGTGGGTTGCTTTTGATGATTGATTTTATAAATGCACGGCTGATATTTCCAGTGTGTGCAGACTGTTCCTACAGGACCGCGGTAGTTCTTGGAGCCGCGACATTAAACTTTGGAGTTATCCAATCGAAACACCGAAAAACTAAATTCTAGATTTAATTGAATAGTTTTCAGCTCCCCGGGACTTTATCACATCGAGATTTAACTGTAATAGGTTTAAGTTTAGAGCCTTTGCCATACTGTATTTACTTATTGCATGTTTCCACGATAAATTTTAAACAGTGCTGGTGCTTCTCAAGTAATTAGTGTCCAGACAAGTAGAGTAGAGTGCAGTGTCATCTAGGAATAATTGGCTTGCTTATTGTTGATATTAGCGAGATAAGCTTATATTTAGGGAATATGTCAATTTAATTTTGAAAAAAACAGCAAATAATTGAACCTTACTGCTATGTTTTCCTCAGTCAGTTTCATGTTAACTGTTATGTATATATGAAAGTACAAAATATAAATTTGACGTTTTTTTGTTATTTTTTTAGTTGCACTGGGTCTGCGGATCGACACACTCGAGATGGGGGAGTTGACAAGGACTGAACGATTGGAAGCAATGCGGACGAAGTTGTCTAACTTCCTATGCGACAACAACCGGGCTGATGAGAGGGCAGCAGCTCGCAGGGCAAAGAAGGAGAACTAGCTGAATGGGCAAGTGCAATAAAAAGCAATATTTTGTACTGTATTTTATGTAGTGAGAGGGCAGCAGCTCGCATGGCAAAGAAGAGAACTAGCTGAATGGGCAAGTGAAATAAAAAGCAATATTTTGTACTGTGTTCTATGTAGCGCGTCATGGTTGTGCTATTGTACGCTTGGTCGTCAGCATCCTAGTACTGGTTTGCTGCCTTACGACCTGGAGCGATTTGAGCTGTGATATTCCCCTATCCGGTTAGATCATCATATATATAATAGGAATCGGCATCGAGAGGCCAGCAACCCGACCCGATTTCCAGAACACACCGTTCCAGACTGAATTCCAGTACTACGTATCCGGCTGGATTTCCGGAAGACACCCTACCGGAATGGATCCAGTAGTACATACCCGGATTGATTTCCAGAACGGTTCCAGTAGCTGTCGATCCAGATGGATTTACAGATGGATTCCCGGTTCCATAATCCAGACTGAATTAATCTGGAAAAATGTCTACCGGGTTTTTAGGTAGGGAAAGCAGACGCTATCGAACTACAATTGCTTGTGCGGGCAACACTTCGTGGTCGCCAGATGTATTTGTTTTGTTCCAACATGAACGAGAGAAAACTGCCAAGTTGTCCGGACCACCCACGGGTTCAGTGCGTCTTCAAATTCACACGGCCGCCTGATCGTTCGAACTTTCGTCCGCTCTTTCAAACTTGTCTGCTTTTTGTCGTCTGCTCGTTCAAACAAAAGCGGCCCGTAGTCCAAACTTTGACCCGGTGATTGCAATAAGAAGCAATTGCAGGCCTCAAAAGACTTAAGTAGGCTCGGTGTAAACAGTAGATGCAAGATGTTGATCATTGGTACCAGTGGCCATCACCGACTTGTTACGCTTGATCTGTTCCCGCTTCCGATTTTCAGTATTGACGTCGATCATCGCCGCTTCTTCTACACTTTTGCAGCACGAGCGACGTCGCCACCGTAAATAGCTAGAAGAATCTCATTATGGTTTTGACGTCCATTCTGCGGCGTTCATGCGAATGAATCGCTGCTCGTCAAATTATTTACGCAAAGTTTAGCGGCGTAACGAGCCTTGATAATTTCGCTCAGGTGATTGAAGTGGTAAGACATTGCTATGAGGATGTAAACTCGACAATTACAACGCGAAAAAGAGTATGCATACTCACACAGACGCCGACAACGTGACATTCCAATGGTTTGTTGACGCGGGACGCGGTGCTTGCCCGCACTCCATTGCGCATCAGTTCGAACTGTCGTCTGCTCTTTCAAACTTGTCTGCTTTTTGTCGTCAGCTCGTTCAAACGACAGCGGCCTGTAAACCAAACGTTGACCCGGTAATTGCTCTAAGAACTAAGTGCAGGCCTCAAAACACTTTTGAAGGTTGGTTGGGGTAAGTAGGCTAAGTGTAAACAGTAGATACAAGATGATGTTGATCATTGTTACCAGTGACCGTCAACGACTTGTTATGCCCGATTCTACTCTACGGTTTTCAGTATCAACGTCCACCATCTCAGCTACGGTCCAAGCTTTTGCAGCTTGAGCGACGTCGCGACTGAAGATAGCGAGCAGAATCTCATCCTGGGAGTCAGGCTTTAGCGCCCATTCTGCGGCGTCCACGTGAAATGAATCGCCGCACGTCACATTATTCACACAAAGTTTTGCCTCGTTAATTTTGCTGAAGCCGCTCAAGTACTCAGACATTGTTAGGAGGACGTAGAATCAACAATTCCAACGTGAAAAAGAGCACGGGGGCTCCCACCGACGCCGACAACAACGCAATTCAATGGTTTGTTTATGGGCGACGGCGGGCTTCCTGCCCACCGTCCACCACGCATGCGCGGCGCCGGTGGCGTCCGCTAGGGGCGCTCCAGTTTGTTTGTAAACATGAGTTGGTGTATAAAGGCGCACGGCACGCAATATTTCGAGTAGTTTCCGGGGACAAAAATCGAACCTGAATCGGAACACCCGCAGCGGAAGCAAACGGGGTGCAAATACTAACGCTAGCACGTAACGGGTACCTAGCAATCACAGGTTCCGCAAAACACACCGCCACCCAATTTGCAGAACTCAAACCTTGTACTGCGATCCACGAGATTAAGCTCCCCGATACACTTACCAAGTCCGCCTTCCCCCTTCCTGCGCCTTCGGTGGGACGCTTGCCTCTGGGTGCGTTCCTGCAATCCGACTGCTCGCTCAGTGACAGGTCGGTTCCGGGACTTCCTTAGCAAAAGCTCGAGGGTCATCCAATGCACAAAGCACGTGTACGACAAGGAGCCGTACGCGTTCGCTTTCAGGCTGCCTGCACACACAAGAACACGTCATAAACGCTCCAAAAAGAAAGGACTGAAACAGTAAAACAAATGGACGAGCACTCACCAATTAGGCTCACATCCACAGTTGGCTGCGTGGGCACGCCGGCACCTGGGACACCTCTTTTTCTTTTCTTTTTCCCCAAGAACGGTCTTCGATGAAGTTTGTCACTCGCTTTGTTTTTTAGTTTTTTTACGATGGCGATGGCGATGCGGCGATGTTCGTTGGTTCGACCACAGTGGTTCCAACGAAACTCATTTGACGCAACGTAAAACTGCTTGTTTTAGTCGACTTATATTTGAACTTTGAAATGTAAAAATAAACTGTTTTAACCTTTATATAATTATTTGCAATAAAGCATGTTGGAGTGCATTGTGTACTAAACTGAAGCTTGGCCGGCTTAGCTTCGTTTTATTTTAACATGGCGGCGACCACAGTTGTGGATCCCATGTGAATTGCTCGACCTATTTGCTGCGCGTTGGTTGTCCTGTTATCCACCTCCTGCGATCCGCATCAGCCACAAGCATGCCGTCTAAGTATTGTGTGCCCGCCGGAAAGAATATCCAGTCTTCTCGGAAGCAAGTTCCCCACTAGGGCTGTTTGAACCGTGGCTTGGACGTCGTCGGCACCCACGAACCGCGTCCGGGAGACTCACGTCGTTTGCTTGTCTCCTGTACGTTTCCGGCGACGAATCCGCCAGCCCTGACCCCATCCATACAGGACCTAGATGGTGAAAAACAATCTACGACAGCGCGGCGTCTTTGAAATGCGATAACTACGATCAGCGACTCTGGAAACGTGTCTTCGACATGAATGCGTTTTGGCTCTCGTATGAGACTAACTTTCAAAAGGCGATTTTCAAGTTGTTCCGTAGCGCAGTGGTAACGCCTCTGACTTCCACGACGCGGTCTAGGGTTCAATTCCCTGTGGGCCAAACTTGCTTTTTAGAGCGCAGCTCTTAGGCGCCCGTTCCCGGCATGAGCGGCGTCGACGTAACCGCGCGGTGCATTATGGGAAATGTCCCATAATGCACCGCGTGACCCCCCCCCCCCCCCCAGGATCACGTTGTGGTATCAGTGTGATAACAGTGTGACAGTGTGACAGTGACAAAGCTACACGTGGTGTGCTCTGGTTATCGGTGACGTCTGCAGGATCGCCTATAAAAGGGCTGACGAAATAAAACACTGGCTTCCTTTTCCCAGACGTCTCGTGCGAGTGGTTCATTCTTCGTTACTCGCAATCGCACGCCGATAGTATGGCGGCGCGACATGGTATCAGAAGTGGGCGTATCATCAGTCTAGGTTTGCGAAAGCAAGCGTAAAAGACTATGGCGAAGGAAACACCACCGGCACCTACGGGAATGTTTGGACTTCAACAGCCACCACAGCTGGACTTCGACAACACAACAGAGTGGCCGGCGTGGATAGAACATTTCGACGATTACCGCTTCGCCACGGGCATCAACGAAAGAACCGGTGAGGCGCAAGTCCGCACGCTATTGTACACAATGGGCCGGCAAGCAAGAGAAATTTTTGCTACGTTCGACCTTTCGGCAGAAGAGGCAAAGGACTTCGACCTTGTCAAGCGAAAGTTTGACGAGCACTTTGTTAAGGAACGAAACGTCGTGTATGAAAGTGCGTGTTTTCACCGAAAGCTACAGAAGCCAGGAGAGTCCGTGGACCAGTACGTTACGGCACTGCACGTCCTCGCAGACCGCTGCAAATTTGGTGAGATGAAACAACGCATGATCCGTGACCGGTTTGTCGTGGGGCTCCATGACGAAAAGCTTTCCAAAGACCTGCAAATGGACGCTAAGCTGACCTTGTCATCGGCGTTAGCAAAGGCACGCCTCAAGGAAGTGGTGCACCAGCAGCAGCGAGAACTTCGTTCAGGAGAGCCCGGTCCACAGGCCTGTTCTTCGACGAAAGAGGACCTGAACGTGGACGCCGTGAGTCGACGCCGGGATGCACCTCGAGGAAAAGTCTACGGGTCGGAAACATCACATCGGGACAAGCAGTGTTCATTCTGTGGAGGCGACCAGCATCCAAGGTCGGTGTGTCCTGCAAGGACACAGAAGTGCTTCAATTGCCACGCCAAGGGACATTTCAGCCGGGCCTGCAGGAAGGAGTCGGCGTCGTCTCTAAGAAAGGTACAAGTGTCATCCGTACAACAAGAGACTGGCGAACTTTTTCTGGGGGCGATAAATGTTCCGGACGCCAAAGCGCGGTATGTCCAGATAACCCTGAACTCTGTACCAGTGTTTGCTAAAGTCGATTCACGAGCAGAGGCCACCCTTGTACCGTCGACGTTTCCAGGCATTCCGTCTAGGCTGGAAACAGCAAGCGAAGTACTGACGGGTGCGGGAGAAAATCGCCTTACGGTACTTGGAAAGTTCAAAGCTAACTTAAACTGGAAGGACAAAGTGTCAATGCAAACTGTCTACGTCATGAGTCCGCTTCGTCATGTACTTTTAGGGTTACCAGCCATCGAGGATTTGGGAGTTGTAAAGTTCATCGATGGAGTGTCTCTTGATAAAAAGAATTATGAGGTTCTGTACCCGCAGGTGTTCAATGGTCTTGGAACTATTCCGGGAGAATACAACATCCAATTGAATTTGGATGCGGTCCCGTACGCTATACACCCGCCCCGACGAGTCCAGATTCCTATGCGTGAGGCGGTAAAGCAAGAAATCGAAAAAATGGAAGGGATGGGAGTCATCCGGAAGGTCGACGGTCCTACAGACTGGTGCGCCGGGATCGTTCCAGTCTTAAAACCGTCCGGAGACGTACGCGTGTGTGTTGACCTCACACAGTTAAACAAAAATGCCCAGAGTGAGCGACACGTGCTCCCAACGGTAGACCAGGCATTGGGACTGTTCGCAGACGCAGCGTATTTCTCAAAGTTAGATGCTAATTTGGAATTTCACCAGGTAAAACTAGCGATGTCATCCCAGGAACTAACTACGTTCATAACGCCCTTTGGAAGGTATTGTTTCACTAGACTGCCCTTCGGCATTACGTCAGCGCCTGAATACTTCCAAAAGAGAATGTCTCAGATCCTAGATGGCCTCCCTGGCGTAGTTAACATGATGGATGATATCCTGGTGTTTGGTTCGGACAAAGCACAACACGATGAGTGTGTGAAAAAAGTCATGGACAGACTCGCAGAGTCAAACATGACACTGAACGGGGCGAAGTGTGTGTTCGGTGTAAAAGAAGTTAGTTTTCTAGGTCATCTTCTGAGCGCAGATGACATAAGGCCTGACCCAAAAAAGCTGCAAGCGGTCAAAGATATGAAATCGCCGACAAACGTGTCGGAAGTACGAAGCATTCTAGGTATGGCCAATGACTTGGGCCGTTTTCTGCCTAATCTCGCTCAGAAAACTGCACCGTTGCGAGAGCTGCTAAAAAAAACCACGGATTGGGCTTGGGGCCCCGCTCAGGAAAATGCTTGGAACGATATAAAAAGCATGATTTGTTCTTCCGAGTGTAAGGCTAAGTATGACCCAACCTATCCGACAATCCTTTCGGCAGACGCGTCGTCATTTGGGCTTGGAGCCGTCCTCTTACAAGAACAGCAAGGGGTACGACGGCCTATCGCTTTTGCATCGCGGTCTTTGACCAAAGCTGAGACACGCTATGCGCAGATTGAGAAAGAGGCGTTGGCACTGACATGGGCTGCCGAAAGGTTTGACGAGTACCTAAGGGGCTTAGACACGACGTTCGAGACCGACCAAAAGCCTCTAGTTACGTTGCTGGGACAAAGTCCGACAGATGTGTTGCCGCCTCGAGTTCAGAGATTTAGAATGAGGCTAATGCGCTATAGATTTAATGTTGTGTTTGTACCGGGCAAGTGCATTTCAACCGCCGATGTTTTGTCGCGGGCACCTCTCAATCAAATGCCAATGGAAAGAGAACGTCTCACAATTCAAAAGGTGTTAAAGTTCTCTCAGGGATGTTTGATGGGTCTTGAAACAGGATACGATTTCTTGTCACGTGTAAAAACTGGTCAAACTACAGACGCAGTGTGTAAAACGCTGGCTCAGCTGCCTCGTAAGGGCTGGTCTAAAAAACCGTCAGTCCCTTGCTCCCTTTGACCTTACTGGCAAGAGAGGGCCGCCATAACTGTCTGTGATGGGTTGTTGTTAAAAGGTACAAGATTAGTTGTTCCCCAGGCACTTCGTGATGAATTGTTATCTCGCCTGCACGATGGTCACCAAGGAATCAGCAGATGTCGAGCTCTTGCACAAGGGTCTGTTTGGTGGCCTGGCCTAAGCAAGCAACTGGCAGTGATGGTAAAAAACTGCAATGTGTGTACCGAGTTCAGTTTTCAGAAGGCTGAACCGATGATGCCGACATGGCTCCACGTTTTCCATGGGAAAGAGTAGGGGTCGATTTGTGCAAAATAAGGAACTCTGACTATCTTGTGGTTGTAGATTATTTATCAAGGTACCCGGAAATATGTGTTCTCCCTTCGACTGGCGCAACTGTTGTTATAGAGAGGCTTAAAAGCATATTCGCTCGTCATGGGGTGCCAGAGACTGTTGTCTCCGACTATGGTCCGCAGTTTGCATGCTGTAATTTTGAAGAATATGCGATTCTATACGGTTTTCAACATGTCACTTCGAGCCCGAGGCACCCTCAAGCCAACTGAAAAGCGGAAAGAATGGTGCAGACAATTAAGCGTCTGCTGCTCAAATCAGCCGACCCTTACTTAGCTCTCCTAGCCTATAGGGCCACCCCAGGGATTACCGGCAAAAGCCCGTCAGAAATCCTTATGGGCAGACGTCTACGGACACGCGTACCAATGCTTCCGCAGCTGCGCCTTCAAAGAAACGTTGACTTTAAAATGTTGGCGATAAAGGATCGTAATCTAAGAGAAATCAGCGCAAAAGCTTCGATAGGCGCCATCGGGCTAAGGAGCTTTCTGAGTTGAAGGTGGGCGACAAAGTGTGGGTTTCTGACAGAAAGGCAAGGGCAACGGTCGTGGCCCCAACAGAAAAACCAAGGTCTTACTTGGTTGAGACCGAGCCAGGGGAGAAGTTAAGGCGAAACCGCCGAAACTTAAAGGTACTGCCAGCGGAGGCAGAGGACGATGAAGGCTACGATATACCGGACAGTGAGAGTGACGTAAGGGTCGAAGATTCGGAAGCTAGAAGCGATATAAGTTCCGATCCTTCTCCAGTGACTACGAGGACACCGACGGCCGTCGTAACCACAAGATCGGGTAGAGTAGTTAAGAAACCGATCAGACTGGGGATTGATGATTAAGCGGTATCTTGAACAGTGTTTGAGTTCTAACGTATTTTTTATTTGCTAACATGTTATTATTTTTCTACCAAGAAAGGGAGGTGTGGTATCAGTGTGATAACAGTGTGACAGTGTGACAATGACGAAGGTACACGTGGTGTGCTCTGGTTATCGGTGACGTCTGCATGATCGCCTATAAAAGGGCTGACGAAATAAAACACGGGGCTTCCTTTTCCCAGATGTCTCGTGCGAGTGGTTCATTCTTCGTTACTCGCAATCGCACGCCGATAGTACGGCGGCGCCACACACGTAACCCCCCCTCCCCCCCCCCGGGGTCACGTTACCTCGGGGGTGGGTGGGGGGTCACGTGACCCCCCAAGGTCACGCGACCCCCCGAGGTTACGTGACCCCCCGAGGTCACGTGACCCGCCGAGGTTACGTGATCCCCCCCCCCCGGAGAAGATTGAAGAATGAGGGGAGGGGGAGGAGGAGGAGGAGGGGTATACCCTCCCATGAGTAGCCTTCCCCCCTCCTCCTCAAGAGCTGCGCTCCGATTCGGCTTTACAGGGTGTTGTAAACGGCTTTTTTTTTCTTTTTGAATATTTTGTTTTATCGAGGCATTTGGCCTTATTTGCATTTCTTTTTTTAAGATTACCTCTAAAATAAAACAAAAAAAAATCGCATATTTTTTACGAAACTTTGCTTAACTAAATAGTATGGGATTCTCTGGGGGTTCAGCGGGGCTCGGGTTGCAGGCTGGTTTATGCAAATCATTTCTCAGGTTTCAGGTTTGTTTTTCAAACGGTTTTTCTTTTTTTTTTTTGGTAGGGCTCTATTTAAAGATCTGTGAAGCAAGTTAGCAACAAGCAAATAAAAATATCTACATAAAAGTGCAGCACGCAATAAAAATGCTTGCAATGGTAGTTTCTGTATAAAACAAAAGTTAAAGAGTATATATATATATATACTCTTTATAACCCGCGAATAATTTCAGATTTTCAGCTTTGGCCCGATTCGCGAAATTTTGAGCCCGCAAAAATTAAGTCGTTTACAGTATATAATAGGAATGAGTCAAGATTGACAAGTGCAGCCGTAGTAATATTGTGAACGAAGAGGGGAGAAGGTGATCATTGAATTTATTGCATTAAAGTTAGGGAAAGCGAAACGGAAAGAGAGCTGGTGAAAAATTCGACACTAACAGTATTACACAGAAAGCTGGTCAAAAATTGAGTCCGCCGAAACCAGTGGCTGGGATGGTCTAATCGGTTAAGGCGTCGCCCCGGACAGGCGAAGGTTGCGGGTTCAATCCCCGCTCCTGGCCCAATTATTCGCCGGCTCTCTTTCTGTTTCCCTTTCCCTCACTTTAATGCAATAAATTCAATAATGACCTTCTCCCCTCTTCGCTCACAATATTACTACGGCTGCACTTCGTTCACAATATTACTACGGCTGCTGACGATCCAAATATTTGGATCGTCGAATAATGGATAGTAGTTGAAATGTCGTTTTACCGACCTGCATCCGTATAACAAAAAAAAAATATAGAAGCTCTCTTTTGTATACTTTGAGATTGAGAGTGGTTCAAAACACCACACACGACAATCGTAAAAACCCACCCTCGGCATTTGCTCTTTTTTAGAATATTTAGAGGCTTAAGACTCAAAACCAGTGCAAATACCTCTAACGGAATGTATTCTGGGTAAAAGAAGGGTACAAAGAGAACGCGACGCCAGAAAAAGAAAAAAATTGAAAATGTTTTTTTTTTTTTTATACAGCGTGCTGAAATTGAAGGAAAAGTGAAAACTTTCTCTGTTTCATAATTTATTTCTCAGTCCTCATAGATGATAAAGGCACGAATTTCATTTAATTTGGAAGGCAATGAAAGGTTCTACACGTGGTATTATTTTAACAGCGATACTAAACATAATCGACTCATAAAAAAATCCTCAATTTAGGTCACAGTTGTTCGCGGAGGCATGTTTGGGGATTTTCACAAAGATTGGACCGACAAATAATAAATAGTAGTTATAATGTCGTTTTACCTAATTTTAGATATATATCACACTAAAAAAATATAGACGCTCTCTTTTGAATACTTTGAGATAGAGAGCGATTCAAAAACGCCACACACGACAATCGTCAAAACCTTGTCGTTCTTTCCTGCTTCTTTGAAATGTTTTTTTTCTTAGAAACTAAACATGTCAGGACATTAAAATAAAGAGGATTGTTCTTCTTGGAGCATGCTCCACAAAATATAAAAGTTCGAAGCAAAATAAAAAATACTACTGCCACTTGTTGCCTGAATCCAAATGAAACCGCCCATATATATGGGTGTTTTCAACTCAAATCGTGCAGGCAAAAAGGGTCGGATTTTTAATTTCGCTGAAAAAATGTATGTTATGGCGTATTCTCTAAAAACGCAGTAGCTACATACCGCAAGTTCGTCGCATTTTTTTGTTATCGACTTACGAATTTTAAAAGAGGCCGCGGCGGAAAGCAGTGTTTTTCACATCCGTCGTGGGTCGGATGTTTCGCTCGATCTCCCGTCGTGGATTTTCAGTCCACATTACATTAACTTTTTTCAAGCACTCTGAGGGCACAAGTAAAACGCTCTAATACCATGAAATAATTTTAGCCGTTTTTCTTTTTTTCTGTAAAAATGTCAAAACCGCCCCCTCGGTCAATTGTTGACGAACTTTGACAATTAAATAATGGCGATCTACTTGGGTTACATCAATATTTTTTATGTTTATAGAGAGCCCAAAACACGCTCTTTATAGATATTATAAAATGATTTAGTTGTATTAAATATCCTTTGCGGGACGTTTACACTAATGTTATGCGAAAACCAAAAAGTATCAATTTTAAAATCAATTTTCTCAAAAAACCCATTTTTTTATTTTTTTTATTTTTTGTTAAAATGTAGATATGACAGTTGTCTACTCCAAAAGCAAGTCGAGAAACTGTGTATTTTGTTTGTATGTTCTATATTTAAGCATCAATATCGTACAAAGACGTGCTTTTTACGGCTTGAAACGGACTTGCGAATTGCGCGTCTTCACAAACTTGGAAATATTTTTGCCTTTTTTCAACGCTCCCACATAAAAATTAAATACAGTAGTTCCACCCTGTTATATTTATTGATCATTTAAACTTTATTATAGGCGGCAAGCTACATTGGAGCAGTTCAAAAGAGAAAGCAACACTTCTTAACAGACCAGCAGGCATCGTAAATTTTTAATGTATAGAAATCGGCAGACGTCGTATTTATTCGGGGTCTTCATTGGCCTATATGAACGTCCCGCCCTTTCGGAACCAGCAGACGACCCCGGCCTTTCGCGCTCGTTGTGTTAGATAGGACGGCCCGTAACAGTAAAGCGAACAGCGCACCCTGTGTCACGAGGAGTGAAATGGTACGAATGTGTCGTTAACGCGGCGAACACTGACGGCCACCCAGGAGGAGTCAGTGAGTCAGAGTATTGCAGAAGGGAAAGCAAAGTAACTGTTGCCTGGGAGGATGAGAACACCACGGCCTGCAATATCGACGGTCAACAACAGTTCTGCCTGCCAAAACAACGCCGCGTGCGAGCTAAAACCGGCGGCGCGGGACAAAAATCCCGCAGACGCACACGAAGATGGGCCGGTTTCGTTAGGGATGTAGGAAAATTTTGAAACCAGCCATCCGTGCACGCGTGAAACGATACCGCGTATTTGCCCAAGCTTCGAACGCCCTATCCTAGAAATGGCCAGTGCTCTGCAAAGTGGTTGTCCTGTGCATGTCCTCCGTGTTTTATTCTTTCAATTTTATGTAGTCTATCTCCCTCCGCGGAAATCCGATAGCACCGAAGGGTTATCTCTTTTGGAAACAGCAAAGCCCGGAAACTAGCATCAAAAACGAGCGTGTTGGTAAATATACTTGTGTCTATTTTGGCCGGAGACTAGTAGGGTCGAAGTCAGCCTCCTTGTCAACTATAACCGTTTGTGAAGAGTGGTCTTCTCCCGAGATGATACGTTAGCGCCGGCTGACGTGCTCTTTTGAAAAAGGGAAGGGGAAAGAGAAAGTTTGAGTAACTGCTTGCAGTAACTACCTCGAAAGGTCGTCTCCCGATATGAAGCTCGAGGCATTTTACGTCTCGGTTACCTTCTCGCGCACCGCTGCTCGAAACTATTCTTCACTTTGTTCCGCACTGCCGCACCGGATGTGCGGAACAGAGTGAAGAATAGATTCGAGCATCATCTGGACGCCATCATCCTGCCAGGCTTCAGTGTCGTGGGACTGGACTCGGCGTCGGTCAGTTGAGACTTTCTTTTTATTATTTCGTGTGTGTTTCTTTGCCCCGCTGAACTTTGTTTCTCGGGTGCGGTTCTGCTGAACTTTTTTTTATGTTTCGTTACTAACTGTTTGTTAGCATTGTTTACTTGTTGGGTTTATTTCTTCATGGCGTAGCGGCCTGACGGTGCTGTAGAGAGCGTGCTCGCACGCATTTGGGTTGTGCCCCGTTTAGGGAATGCCCGGAGGAGTTGGTTTTTGTTCTTGCCGTGTGCGGCTGAGTTTTTCTGTCTTCATTAATTTTTTTTTTCCTTTACGTGTCGTTGACTTCTTTGTCTGACTCTCCACCAGGCGTGAACCTATCGCCTTGCCACCGCTCGAACCTAAATCTTTTTATTCTTTTTATCGCAATTTTCGTTGAGATCGGAGTTGTGTAATTTTATTCTTATTTATTTATTTTTATTCCCTACCCTTCTCCGTGACAATCTCTCCGTGTGTTTCGGATCGTTTCTGTGTCATCACTTTTGTGTATTACGAAAGTGAAAGGCCATTCCCTGGTGATCTGTGCGATGTGCGGTGAACAAACCCTAGCGTTTGGTTTCGGAAATAATTGTATATAATAGATCAATGATGTGGTGACTTTTTATGTCTTAGTAATATGACAGCTAATAGCTAGTCATGCTAGTTTACAGTGAAAGTTTTATAAATCGAAAAAATACAACGTCTTTGCCTCTTCGATATGGAAGGTCTACTAGGCCTGCTGATTTGATTAGATATGTTTCTCGTGGTTTCCCACTCTTTTCAAAACATAAATAACTATTCAATACCACAAAATGCGTTTATAATTGATTACAAAACGCAGACAAAAATGCAAGAAAACGTTTTTACAATTCATAGAAGAGCACTTTTTTTTTTTTTTTGTCTTGCAAAACGAAGACGTCTTTTTCCGATATTGAGGCTTAAATATAGAACATACAAACAAAATACACACTTTCTAGACTTTCTTTTTGAGTAGACAACTATCATATCTACATTCCAACAAAAAATAAAAAAAATAAAAAAAATGTTTTTTTTTAGAAAATCGTTCTTAAATTTTGTGGTTTTTGGTTTTCGAATAACATTAACGTAAATGTCCCGCAAAGGATATTTAATACAGCTAAATCAGTTTATAATATCTATAAGGAGCGTGTTTTGGGCTCTCCATAGACATAAAATATATTTACGTAACCCAAGTAGATCGCCAGTATTTAATTGTCAAATTTCGTCAACAATTGACCGAGGGGGCGGTTTCGACATTTTTACAGAAAAAAAGCAAAAGGCCTAAAATTATTTCATGGTATTAGAGCGTTTTACCTGTGCCCACAGAGTGCTTGAAAAAAGTTAATATAATGTGGACTGAAAATCCACGACCAGGAAAATCCACTGAAAATCGAGCGAAACATCTGACCCACGACGGATGTGAAAAACACTGCTTTCCGCCGCGGCCTCTTTTAAAACTCGTAAGTCGAGAACAAAAAATCCGACGAACTTGCGGTTTGTGGCTACTGCGTTTTTAGAGAATACGCCATAACATATATTGTTTTCAGCGAAATTAAAAATTCTACCCTTTTTGCCTGCACGATTTGAGATGAAACCACCCATATATATAATACCGGGTGTTCATTTTTAATTTGAACAGATTTATTACAAAAAATCCGTAAAAGATGCACTATTACGGTTTGTTCAAGTGAGTTATACGGCTAGGGGGACATTATGTGGGTGCCTAATCCTTCTGAGAAGTTGGCTAATTAATTAAAATTCGTTAATTAACTTTTTAATTAATGAAAATACATATGGTTCGAATTAGAAACTCGCTCAGCGTCATCGAAAACCCCTAATTCAGTCATTTTCTGAAAGACTTTGAGCGCGTGAGAAGCGTAGTAGTGCACTAAAGTTACCACTCGTGGAGCAGGTACAAGGCTGGAGCTAGATAAGAGACGGAAAAATCGCACGGGCGCCTTATCGCAACCTCTAGCTTTGTACCTGCTCCACGAGCGGTAGCTTCAGTTCACTACTACGCTTCTCACGCGCTCAAAGTCTTTCTGAAAATGACTGATTTAGGGGTTTTCGACGACGCTGAGCAAATTTCTAATTGGAACCATATGTCTATTTTCATTAATTAAAAATTTAATTAACAAAATTTAAGTAATTAGCCAACTTCTCGCAAGGATTAGCCACCCACATAATGTCCCCCTAGCCGTATAACTCACTTGAACAAAAACAAACCGTACTAGTGCATCTTTTACGGATTTTTTGTAATAAATCTGTTCGAATTAAAAATGGACACCCGGTATATATATATATATTGTCACGAATGACAAGTGATGAGGTGGCGAATGACTGAGTAAACTGAACGTTTAATGGGGCGAACTTGTGCCCAGAAATAAAAGCGAAAAGAAAGATAACAACAGAGCGTCGCGGGCGTCGATGTCGGCGAAACCACAGGATCGAGCGCTGGGGCGAGACTGACTCGACAAGGTCGCGGGTAGCTGCTTATCTACAGTGCGTCACTATCTCTAAAGTTCGGCAAAGAAGGCTCGAGCGTCGCGCGCTCGGGGCGAGGATGAACTGGCACTTTCGAGAACAACAAAGCAGGTGGAAAGTTACGTCTGGTGCGAGAATGAACGCGAATCTTCTAGATGTCAGTGACCAAACGTTGCTTTGTCGGCCCTGCGGGCGGCATTATCCCCCCTTTTAAAAGTGCATCGTCCCGATGCAACGCGAAAAGAAAACAGAAATGTCTAAAAAAATTTATGGTGAAACGAAATGAACATGCAGTGTCGCAATCCTAGCGCGCGTAGAACGGCTTGAGTCGAACTACGTGGACGACTTCGGGTCGTGGCTGGCGGCGTAATGATGGTCGGATTCCGTCGGGGAGCACCTCGTAGTTCAAGTCCCCAATGCGGCGGATGACCTTGTAGGGTCCGAAATAGCGTTTTAACAGTTTCTCACTGAGGCCGCGGCGGTGAATGGGCGTCCACACCCTCACTCTGTCTCCGGGCTGGAACTCTACGTCGCGGCGACGAAGGTTGTACCGGCCAGCGTCCACACGTTGCTGGTCCTTTATTCGAAGACGGGCTAGCTGGCGTACTTCTGCTCGTTGGGTGACCAGCTGGGCGTCGTCGGTGCCGTCGTCTGTCGGGTCGTGGTGCAGCATGGCGTCGAGCATCGTCGTCACCTTTCTGCCGTGCACCAGCTGAAAAGGTGTGATGCCAGTGGTTTCTTGAATCGCCGTGTTGTACGCCAACGTGACGTAGGGCAACACTTCATCCCACGTCTTGTGTTCCACGTCCACGTATATCGAGATCATATCGGCGATGGTCTTGTTTAGCCGCTCCGTCAGTCCGTTGGTCTGCGGGTGGTATGCGGTGGTTCGGCGGTGGTCGGTTTGGCTCAGGTGGAGTATCTCTTGTGTCAGTTGCGCCATGAACGAGGAGCCTCGGTCCGTAATCAGGACTTGGGGAGCGCCGTGTCGGAGGACGATAGACTCCACGAAGAACTTGGCAACTTCCACGGCGGTCCCCGAGGGGAGTGCTTTTGTCTCGGCGTACTTGGTGAGATAGTCAGTTGCCACGATTATCCAACGGTTTCCCTGCGTCGACGGCGGGAACGGTCCGAGAAGATCCATTCTAATCTGCTGGAATGGTGCAGTCGGGGCCGCGATCGGTTGCAGGAGACCTGCCGGCTTCGTCGGTGGTTTTTTGCGTCGTTGGTATTCGTGGCACGAACGAACGTAGAGGTGGACAGTCTTCTGGAGCTTGGGCCAGTAGTATTTTTCTTGGATCCGTGTAAGAGTCCTACTGTAGCCAAGGTGACCAGATGTTGGGTCGTCGTGGCAGGCTTGGAAGATCTCTTCTCGAAGACTAGCAGGAATCACCAGGAGCCACGTCGAAGTGTTGTTCCCGATATTCTCTTTATAGAGGATACCCCTCCGGACGGTGAATCTTGGCAGGTCACGTGCGAAGACTCGGGGAATCGTACCCCCTCGTCCCTCCAAGTGGTCAATCAATGCGCGCAGTTCAGGATCGTCCAGCTGGAGCGCTGCCGTACTGGGAACGCTCACCGCACAAAGAAAGTGATCGTCGTCGTCGTCGTCGTCTTTGGTACAGCTGGTAGCTGACTCGACGGGGGCTCTGGAAGGGCAGTCGGTGTCGCTGTGTTTTCGGCCTGACTTGTAGACCACGGTCACGTCGTACTCTTGCAGTCGTAGGCTCCACCGAGCGAGGCGTCCCGATGGCTCCTTCAGGCTCGCTAACCAACACAGCGAGTGGTGGTCGGTGACCACTCGAAAAGGAGACCCGTACAAGTACGGGCGGAATTTCGTGATGGCCCAGACGACGGCCAGACATTCCTTCTCGGTCGTCGAGTAATTGCGTTATGCGTTCGACAGCGTCCGGCTAGCGTATGCGATCACGCGCTCCACACCGTCTTGTCGTTGGACCAGTACCGCCCCGAGTCCTGTATTACTCGCGTCCGTGTGAACTTCCTTTTTCGCTGATTGGTCGAAGTGACCGAGAATCGGTGGTGACTGGAGCCGTCGCTTTAGTTCTTCGAAGGCCTGTTGTTGCTCTCCACCCCATTGGAAGTTCACAGCGTCTTTTGTAAGATGCGTGAGCGACGCAGAAAGCTTGGCGAAATCCTGAACAAATCGCCGGTAGTATGCGCAAAGTCCAAGGAATCTTCGGACGGCCTTTTTGTCGGTGGGCGGTGGAAAGGCCGCTTCGGCGCGAGTCTTCTCAGGGTCAGGACTTACACCTTCGTTGCTCACAACGTGGCCCAGGAACTTCAGTTCATCGTAGGCAAACCGGCTTTTCGTCGGCTTGAGGGTGAGTCCTACGGTCCTGATTGCCTCACGAACGGCCCGAAGGCGTCGCAAATGCTCGTCGAAGTTGGCCGAGAATACCACGACGTCGTCGAGGTATACGAGACAGCTCTGCCACTTGAGGCTTGCCAGGACGGTGTCCATGACACGTTGGAACGTTGCCGGCGCCGTGCACAGTCCGAAGGGCATTACCTTGAACTCATACAGTCCGTCGGGCGTGACGAAGGCAGTCTTTCCTCGGTCCCGTTCGTCGACTTCGATCTGCCAGTAGCCATCGACGAAAAGTATCGGGAGTGGCGCAGCCGGTCCAGCGTGTCGTCGATGAGGGGGAGCGGATACACGTCTTTCTTCGTCACCGCGTTGAGCCGCCGGTAGTCAACGCAGAATCGAAGCGTTCCGTCCTTCGTCACCAGCACGGCTGGAGAGGCCCACGGGCTGCTCAAAGGCTGAATTATGTTGTCGTTGAGCATCTCTTGTACCTGTTCCTGAATGGCCTCTCGTTCCTTTGGGGAGACCCGGTACGGCGGCCGATGCACAGGGAGCGCTTCCTCGTTGCTAACGATGCGGTGTTTCGCAACCGTTGTCTGGCGCACCTTCGACGTCGTCGCAAAGCAGTCGCTGAACTCGGTGAGGAGGTTTCCGAGCTGTCCTCGTTCCGTGGCACTGAGCTTGGGGTTAACGTCGAGCTGCGGCGGTGGTGTACTGTGCGGCTGACACGGCGAAGGCTCGTCGGAGATAGTGGCGATTTCGGCATCGGCCCGGAGTTCCTCAACGTGTCCTACAGTGGTACCTTTCGTGAGGTGCTGCGCCTCCGGTCGAAAGTTCGTCACGAGAACCACAGTACGTCCATCCTGCAGCTCTGTTACGCCCCTTGCGACGCCTATTCCTCTTTCGAGAAGCAGTTGGACGTTGCCCTCCAGAAGTACTTTCCCGCGGGCAACTGCATCGGTCACGACGGGCACAAGAACACTCGACAGTGGCGGCAGGTTCACGTGGTCCGCAATGACTCGGACGGCGGCTGGCGTCGTTTTGGATCCCTCCGGAGGTAGAACGGGCTTTCGCAGCGTCAACCTGTTTGCTCTAAGGTCGATCACGGCACCGTACTCACAGAGGAAGTCTATGCCAAGGATGACGTCTCCCGAACACTCCTTGAGGACGACGAATTTCACGGGACAGGTCTCTCCGTGGATGTCCACGCGCGCAGTACACCTTCCCACTATTGTGATGAGATGTCCGCCAGCGGTTCGTATTTTCGGGCCATCCCACGGTGTCATCACATTCCGAAGGCGGCGAGAGAGCTTCCCACTTAAAACGGAATCTGCTCCGGTGTCGACGAGTGCCCTCGCGTCGTGGCCGTCGATGGTTACGTCGAGGTTATTCGACACCGTCGCAGAACCGTCGTTCCTATGCGTCTCGTCGCTAGTGTGGGAGCCCTCCGACGTTTGTGGAGGATCTTGGCGTCGGTCGTCTTCGGGAACTCCACCTCGGGGTTGCCGCGCCTAGTTTCCCCGGCGTGGCAGGGGAGACAGGCTCTCTCGGCGTTGTCGTGGCGCTGGAGACGCGGAACGTCATGGCGATGGCGTGCGAGATTCACGGCGGAGAGACGGCACTGAAGAGGGCGAGCGTCGGAGGTACTCCTCGATATCGCGAGGGCGTTCGCCGTACCTCGGGCGTGGGTCGTTCGGGTGGAAACCACGCAGACCAAGTCGACGGTAGGGGCAGCTACGGTAGATGTGGTCGGCTTCCCCGCACTGGTAGCAGAGCGGGCGTCGGTCGGCCGTTCGCCACACGTCGGTCTTCCGGGGTGCGCGGGGCTCCTGGCAGGCGTACTGGACCTGGACGTCGTGGCGGCGGTCGTGGTGCGGCGCAGGAGACTGACGTCGGGGCGGCGCGGCATAGGCTTAAGGAGGAGGCGGTGGCCGTCGGGCCACTGCGGCGTAGGTCAGGGCGGGCTCCTCGAGTGCTGCTACGCTGGCAGGAGCCTCCGGTTGAATTGCCCGCTGAACTTCTTCGCGTACCACTTCGGCTATCGACAGCGGAGCCGGGTGGTTGGCAGCAGGCAGCAGCTTCCTGACATCTTCCCGGACGATGTCGCGGACAATTGCACGAAGATTGTCAGCGCTGGTGCCGCCCTCGTTGAATCGGGAAGATGTCAGCGTCGAAGCAGCAGGCGTGCCGGCGAGTCGGTTGTAGTGGCTGGCGCGGATTGACAGGGCCCGCTCGTTGTTAGTGGCCTCGGCAACGAATTCATCGACAGTAGTTGGTGGGTTGCGAACAAGGCCACCGAAGATGTCACTCCTCACTCCTCTCATCAGGACGCGCAGCTTCTTCTCCTCGGTGGACTGAGGGTCGGCGCGGGAGCTCAGGCGCAGGACGTCTTCGACGAAACTCGTTACGCTCTCGTTGGGGCCCTGGGTCCTGGACTGCAGCAGATCTTTGGTCCTCTCTCTTCGGTGTTGATTGACGAACGTACGCGTCAACTCGCTCTTGCAAAGCTCCCATGAAGTCAAGGAGACTTCGTGGTTTTCGAACCAGCGCCTTGCAGTTCCCTCAAGCGAGAAATAGAGGTTCTGCAGGCGCTGCTCGTCACTCCACCCGTTGTAGAGAGCCCCACGTTCGTACTGTTTGATCCAGTCTTCAACGTCCTCGTAGATCTCGCCGAGGAATGGAGTAGGCGTCCGCGGAGCGACGGGCAGGACGACGATGGGCGGGGTAGTCATTGTCCGGATCTTTTTCTTCGGCTTTTGCAGCAAGGGTCCGGATTCCTGGAGTTGGACTTTGGCACGGCGGCTTGCTCGGGCGTTGGCGTCTTCTACGAAGGGTAGCCTTCGGGGGCTGAGCACGTCGCTTGGCCGGGATGTCTTCGGAGGGGTACGCTGAACGGGCACAGAATGCACTACCCCGCACATCCACCAAAATTTCACGAATGACAAGTGATGAGGCGGCGAATGACTGAGTAAACTGAACGTTTAGTTGGGCGAACTTGTGCCCAAAAATAAAAGGGAAAAGGAAGATAACAACAGAACGTCGCGGGCGTTGATATCGGCGAAACCGCAGGATCGAGCTCTGGGGCGAGACTGACTCGACAAGGTCGCGGGTAGCTGCTTATCTACAGTGCGTCACTATCTCGAAAGTTCGGTAAAGAAGGCTCGAGCGTCGCGCGCTCGGGGCGAGGACGAACTGGCACTTTCGAGAACAAAGCAGGTGGGAAGTTACGTCTGGTGTGAGAATGAACGCGAATCTTCTAGATGTCAGTGACCGAGCGTTGCTTTGTCGGCCCTGCGGGCCAACAAAGCGTATATATATGTATATATATATACAACGGGCATGGTGGCGGGAGGCCGAAGGCGTGGGTATAACTGGTAAGAAAAAAACTTTGTTGAAGACAGCAACAACGGACGATTTAATCTTCGACGTTTCGGCCGGAGTCCGGCCGAAACGTCGAAGATTAAATCGTCCGTTGTTGCTGTTTTCACCAAAGGTTTTTTCTTACCAGTTATATATATATATATATATACCCTTTATCTTTTGTTTTATACAGAAACTACAATTGCAAACATTTCTATTGCGTGCTTCACTTTTATCAAATGCGTCAAAATCAGTGTAATAAAACATTTCCGTTTTTCGCGAGTCACCGGCCTTATCGCTTTAGTTATGCGTCTTCGCCGGTATGACGAACTGATAAACCGCCACAGCTTTCCCGCTTATCGGTAGAGTTGCCGGGTGACTGCTGTGACAATCTGGTTCACCGGTTTAGCACACCGGACGACCGCTTTGCTTTCCTGGAATTCCGGTAATGTCCGGTACGACCGGAGCCACAGTCCGGTACACCAGATAGGGCCACCGCTATCAAGCTACCGGGGCTCCGGACTAAATGAACCTGTCCCGGTGAAACACTCCGGGCCGCCGGTATGGCGTCACCGGGACTCCGGACAACGTAAACCGATCCCGGTAAAACTACTCCGGGCCGCCGGTAGGATGCTACCGGGACTCCGGTCTAAATATACCGGACCGGTATGGACCGGTACGATACGGTATAACTTCATATGGGTTTTTTCAGTAGGGTATAGCCCCCGCGTGACCGGCCAAATTATCCAAAAAAGGAGGAGGAAGGAGCCGAAAGAAAGTTTCTTGTTCAAACCGGAAGAAAATTCCGTCTTTAAGTTAAAAATTAATCTCTTTTCTTCGTTTTTTCCGTGAGGTGGGTGTATGGAAAGCCTGATTTGATGACGCATATTCGCATGCTAAGTTCAGAGTGATTTGTGGAGGAGAAGTGTTTAGATACGTGTGTGGAAAGGTCATGTTTGAGTTGGCCCGCTCTTTCCAGTGTGACGAATCTGCGGTGTTTCTCTGAAGCGTTCGTGGAGTCGGCGGTCAGTTTCACCGATATACAATAAGGTTGGACAGAGTGTGCAGGAAATGATGTATATCAGATTAGATGATTTACAGGTGTGATTCTCAGGGATTCTCATTAGCAGGTTAAGAGGAGGGCCGGTGTGTTTGCACGTAAGGCATTCAGGGGCGCCGCACGGCGTGGTACCGGGAAGTAAAGTCTGAGGTCGTATGGAACCTCGTAGTTCAGCTCGCGATTCGACGAAGTACGTCGTATGGTCCAAAGTACCGTTTCAGCAGTTTCTCACTGAGGCCGCGGCGACGGATGGGCGTCCACACCCGCACCCTGTCTCCGGGCTGGAAGGGGACGTCCCTACGACGAAAGTTGTAGCGGCCCTCGTCGACTTGGTGTAGTCCTTGAATCAGGAGTCGGGGGAGCTGGCGGGCTTCTTCGGCCCGTTGGGCAACCACCAGGGCGTCGTCACTCTCATCGTTAGCTGGCTCATGGGGCAGCATTGCGTCAAACCTGGTCGTTACCTTCCAACCATGTACCATCTGGAAATCCAGTAAATCCAGTTGTCTATTGAACCGCCGTGTTGTAGGCGAACGTGACGTAAGGCAACCCCTCGTCCCATGTCTCGTGCTCTACATCGACGTACATAGAGATCATGCCGGCGATTGACTTGTTGAGTCGCTCCGTCAGCCCGTTGATCTGCGGGTGGTATGCAGCGATACGACGGTGGCTGGTGTGACTGAGCCGAAGGATTTCTCGGGTCAGCTCTGACGTCATCCACGTGCCTCGGTTTGACCTTGGTGCATGAAGTTAAGTGAAAAATAGTTTACCACATTGTCTGGTATGAGTGATGACACCTTGAATAAATATAGAAAAGTGTTTGTTTAGTTAAGCATTTGCACTACAATGTATCCAGTCTTCAATATTATCTTTATAAGGTTCATCCGTTTTATAACAATGAACATCGCTCATTATGCTAATATGCTATTTTGCCATAGCTTTGATGATTTCTGAACAACTTAGAGGTTAAGGGCGTTCTTAATTTTTATTACTCTTAGAGCACCTGTATCCTAAATATTCCTGTGATAGAGAAGAATGTTGGAATAAACTATTTTATACGAAACTATGAGTACAACGCCATGAGATGAGCTATTTGGTTTTACATGTTCATAATAATGAAATTTACGAAGAAACATTGATATATACCTTATATCGTAAAACAACGCGTTTTATATACTTACAACAATTTAAAAAAATAAAATGTCGTGCATCGTTATGATTTTTGTGCAATCATGGTGCTTTCATTTTTTAAATAGCCTCTTTTAGTTTGGTCGGTGAACCTTGGATTTTGCATTAAGTACAATTTTGCAGTGGCCTTAGGGATACCAAAGTCACAGAAAATCCCAACTCATATTTTTTTTTCATTTTAAGTTTATATTTTAGTTCTAATTATGAGAAATTAAATAAGGATGTACATAATCATCTTATCAACATATAAATATATTTCTTTCAAATCAATCGCATCAAAATGCCGGAAAATCAAAACGGCAGCTTGGACGAGTAGGTTATCCTTGTCTCAAAAATAACAGCGCAAGTAGGGTATCCACACAAACACACGTCACCACAGGCCACAAAATCAATCACACTTAGGGACACATTCACAGCAGACTCACACAGCGCTGACTCACAACCCAATCTCTATTTTTGCACTTCTTTTTCTTCTACGCCTTTTCGATACATTCATGAAAGTTGGCTTCTTTTTCTTCTACATCCTATTAAATGATACTCATGTGAGCTAATAAGATAAGCTACTAAGATAAGCTAATTCTTTTCCTGAAAAAGTGAGCGATGGAGAGCTTACACATTTGTCGTCATCCCTGGCAATATGTTCTGCTTCCACTATCTCTCTAGTCAGTTGGCTACCCCTTCTGCCTAGCACTGTACACCTATCTAGATGTACCGCACATCCGCAATCACGGCAATGTAGGCCTAAATATCCTTAGTTGGCTCTACGGGTCACCCGGCTCTACTTATGTTGTTGCTGGGTTCCCGGAGTCGATCGGTTAAACATCTCCCAGTCTGGCCGATATATCGTTTCCCACAGGAGAGGGAAACGAATACACTACCCCTTCTGTGCATGGAACGAAACTGGTCCGGTGTTTTTTTTTGTGCAGCTCGCTGGATGTTGTCGAGGATTGTTCACTTTTTTGCATAAGCTGGAAAGCTTGTTTGGAGCCGAGAAGATGACGTCGATGTTGACCCTGTTTGCCACTGTTTTAAGACCATCGGAGACGTTATGGGTGTAAGGCACAACAATGGGTCTGGTTGACCTGTCTCTTGGTTTTCGTCTGATGACATCGTTCTTTTGTTCTCTGAGAAGGTTCTCCACCACTGATGTTAATAAGGAAGTTGGATATCCTGCTGATGACAGGTGACAACTTACAAAATCGTGCAAACTTCTGAGAAAAACAAGCTTCTGTGCACAAATTTGTCGCCTGTCATCAGCAAGATATCCCACTTCCTTATTAACATCAGTGGCGGAGAACCTTCTCGGAGAACAGAGAAACAATGTCATCAGACGAAAACCAAGAGGCAGGTCAACTAGACCCGATCTTGTGCCTTACATCCACAACGTTTCCCATGGTCTTAAAAAAGTGGCAAACAGGGTCAACAACTACGTCATCTTCTCGGCTCCAACCAAGCTTTCCAGCTTATGCAAAAAAGTGAACAATCATCCGCAACATCCAGCGAGCTGCACAAAAATACACCGAACCAGTTTCGTTCCGTGCTCGAAAGGGGTAGTGCATTCCTTTTCCCTCTCCTGTGGGAAACAATATATCGGCCAGACTGGGAGATGTTTAAACGATCGACTCCGAGAACACAGCAGCAACATAAGTAGAGCCAATTCAGGGCATTTAGGCCTACATTGCCTTGATTGCAGATGTGCGGCACATCTAGATAGGTGTACAGTGCTGGGCAGAAGTGGTAGCCAACTGACTAGAGTGGAAGCAGAAAATATTGCCAGGGATGACGACAAATATGTAAGCCCTCCATCACTCACTATATCAGGAAAAGAATTAGCTCATCTTAGCAGCTTATCTTATTAGCTCACATGAGTATCATTTAATGGGATGTAGAAGAAAAAGAAGCCAACTTTCATGAATGTATCGAAAAGGCGTAGAAGAAAAAGAAGTGCAAAATAGAGATTGGGTTGTGAGTCAGCGCTGTGTGAGTGTTTGTCTGCTGTGAATGTGTCCCTAAGTGTGATTGTTTTTTGTGGCCTGTGGTGACGTGTGCTTGCGTGGATTCCCTACTTGCACTATTCTTTGTGAGGAAAATCAAGTATCATTGACAGAGCCATGTTGCCTAGTGGTTTATTTTGATAAAATGATCCCGATATGCTCCTAGCCCTAGGAGAAAATCTTTATTCTCATCTTATTATAAATATGCTCTCTTAGAACTTTGAACAGTTTTTTTTACATAGATTAAAAAAGTATTCATAGCGCAATAGTATGTGGCGTTTACATTTCGGTGGTTTCCGTTTTGTGTTATAAGATACCAGAATGTTTTCTATTGCCTTTCATATTAATGTATGTTATGAGTTCGAGCATGTTTTTCTTGTAGAACGGTTAATAGAAAAAGAAAACATTTAGGCCTTTGAGTGTAACGCACGAGTACATTTTAAAGCCAAACATGCTTTTTAAGAAAATGCAGAATCCGTAAGACTTGTTCGTTTTTCCGTCTTTTCATCCGTACGTTCGTCCATCTATTTGTCATTCCTGATTAGCACGTAGACTGTGTCACAAACCGGGAGCGTACCTTATATCGATAGAGGATGAGCATAGAAACGAACGACTTTTTTTCATTCAGGTGTCTCTGCCCACTCCTCGTGTCCTCGTGACCAGTGACATCATCTTTTATTTTTATCACTGGACACACCATCTTTCATAGAAGTAGTGCGTATAACGAGTCGGAGGTTTACAAACCCATCCACTTCCCGTAACATATGTGTCGTGGCTTGGAGATAAAGTTGGTCGTTCCTAGTCTGCTATCGCACTGTGCATGATTTCTTATCCGATTTGTAAGTGTCTGGTTGTGTGACGTAACCTATCCTGCTCAGTTCACCCTTGTATATGGCACCTGCAATCATCCACACCACTGATCTAGGTGTCAGATTGGCTCTGTGTCTCCTCTTGTGACGCTTCTTGGGGTTTATTTACAGTATTTAGTTTTTAGTACAGTTCCCAGAAAAAGACAAAAAGGACGACGAATATAGATAAAAAACATTATTCAGAGAAGAGAATGAACCTTAAAACCTATCGTGTGAGTCATTAGGAACCTTTACGCTTGACGCAGCCGACAGAATAACACTGAACTAGCAAAACTTGAGCAAGAAAATTATTGATCAACATTGAAGAGGAATTGCGACACAACACAAAAAATTGTCGTTCAAGTTATACAGCGGCGGCGACATAATTTTAGTACATAAAGACCTGCAGGGTTTCAGGATGGCCTTCGCTGGTCCTTACATGTTCAACGAGACATGCAAGCTACACGTTAGAATGAGCGCAAAGACAGGAAGAACGTAGACTGGATAGAGCGCTACTCTCTTCGTCCTATGTTTGCTCCCGTGTTTATCTCCTCTCTTGCCTTTTTAGCGCTTTTAACCAGGGTTGAAAATGTTCACCACCAACTAGTCCCAAAATTACTTTTAGTCCCTTGTGTTGGTTCTAATTTTAACACGATGTATAACCAACTGGCCACCAAATGATTTCAATACAAGGTGTCCCGAAAAACTACAGGGTTTTTATCGCCGCAAAAAGAAACTACGCATTTCCGAACGCTCATTCTCCGCCGAAAGGTTCCGCCAGAGGTCTGAAGCAGATGCCGATGTTTTATCACGAACCTATATCTATTTCAATTTTCTTTTCGAAAAAAAAAATGAATGAAAAAGTCAGGCTTATTTTAAACCGTTTTCGGTTTCTGCCGCCATAGAGCGAGACATGTACGCAACGCGTTACTAGGAACGAGTTACTTCTACCTTGTTACTTTTTTGAGTGCCGAGTAACGTATATAGCTGTTTTTCAAGAAAAGGAAGGGAAGAAGTTACGTACTTAGTTACTTCTAAGGCGAAGAAACGAGTAACGCTATTTTCTTACTTTTTTGCGTAACGTGTTGATGTCTGAATAGCTCCGTCGTTTTCCCATTACAAATTTGAAAAAAAAAATTATAACTTTCGATAATATATGAATTCGACTTGAAACTTGTTCGGAGCTTCGGCGCGACACTTTGGCGGAGAATGAGCGTTCCACGATGCATAGCTTATTGTTAGGATGAAAAAGCAAATAAAATAAAACATCGTAAGCCCGTAGATGCAGCAAGAAGGAATCCTTAAGACGCTGTACTCCATGGGACCGAACAACAGCACCAAAATGGCTGTTATTACCGTTCCCTATCATCCCTGGAGTGTTGAGGAGAAAAGTCACGGCCTATGTACCGTTCAAAGAAAAAAGAAGACGACGAATATTGATAGAGAAAGAAGAAACAGAAAAGGGAATCAATCTCCGGTTCGGAGGAACATTACCTTTCATTTATATAGCAATACTGCCAATCTCAAAAAGCGATTCTGGCAGGCAAGAAAAAAGTTAAAGCTGTTGACAACTCCCTGTCACGCCGAATTAGAGCCCAGCTCTTGAGGAGGAGGAGGGAAGGGTACTGGGACGGGGTGGGTCAAGTGACCTCGGGAGCGGGGGTCACGTGACCTTGGGGGAGGGGGGGGGGTCACGTGACCTAGCGAGGCACGTGACCTGGGGGTCACATGACCTCGGGGGGGGGGGGGTCACGTGACAATGACGATGCCGATGACGTCATCAGTGACGTCACGCGTCCCATAATGCACCGCGCGGTTACGCCGACGCCGACGGCGACGCCGACGCCGCTCAAGCCGGAAACGGGTGCCTAAGAGCTGCGCTCTAAAAATGACCTCGCAATGCATAAGGAATGATGACATAAGCGGATACAACGTGTATACGACAGAAATAAAAAACAGAACAAACAACACTGAACAAACAATGCAAGACTCGCAGCGAAACGTTCAACAAATGTTTTGTCAACTGTTTCTTCTTGAAGCCAGTTCCACTCCTCTACAGTCCGTGGAAAAAAATCGATCTTAAAACAATCATTACGGGTCCTAAATTGGACTACAGTGTAACAATGACTTTGTCTAGTGGAAAGAAATCGGTTAAAAAAATATGCATCCGTGTAGTAGAAAGAACTCTAAAAAAATATGTACTCCTTATGTTTAATTTTACATTTATTGTGAATTATTTGACATAAATAAAACTGAAAGACGTTTCCAAATTTGTGTAAAGCGAAATTAGAGCGCAGCTCTTGCGGTATTTTGATTTTGTGATGTACCGTGCTAAATAAATTGAGGAAGAAACATCTATATGTACAAATATAGACCTTTCACTCCAGATTACATAGCACAAATATATATATATATATATATATATATATATATATATAGGAGTCGAATGTTTAATTTCAATAAAAAAAATATATTTCATGGCGTCATCTCTATATACGCAGTAGCCACAAAACGCAAGTTCGTCGAACTTTTGTTCTCGACTTTCGAATTTTAAAAGAGGCCGCGGCGGAAAGCAGTGTTTGTTACATCCGTCGGGGGTCGGATGTTTCACTCGATCTCTCGCCGTGGATTTTAAGTCCACGTTATATTAACTTTTTTTCAAGCACTCTGCGAGCACAAGTAAAAAGCTCTAATACCATGAAATAATTTTAGGCGTTTTTCTTTTTTTTTCTGTAAAAATGTCAAACGCCCCCTCGGTTAATTGTTGACGAAATTTGACAATTAAATACTGGTGATCTACTTGGGTTACATAAATATTTTTTATGTCTATGGATAGCCCAAAATACGCTCCTTATATATATTAAAGAATGACTCAGCTGCATAAAATATCCTTTGCGGCACGTTTACGTTAATATTATGCTAAAATCAAAAAGTACCAATTTTGAAATCGATTTTCTTAAAAAAAAACATTTTTTTTGTTTTTATTTTTGTTAAAATGTAGACATGATAGTTGCCTACTCGAAAAGCAAGTCGAAAAGTGTGTATTTTGTTTGTATTTTCTATATTTAAGCCTCAATATCGGAAAAAAGACGCCTTCGTTTTGCAAGACCTAAGTGAGACATAGCGACCCGTGCGTTTCTATGAATTGTGAAAAAGTTTTCTTGAATTTTTGTCTGCGTTTTCTAATTCTTTATAAACAAAATTTGTGGTATTGAACATTTATTTATGTTTTAATAAGAGCGGTAGACCACGAGCAACATGTATAATCAAATCAGCAGGCCTAGTAGACCTTCAATATCGAAGAGGCACAGACGTTGTATTGTTTCGATTTATAAAACTTTCACTGTAAACTAGCATGACTAGCAATTAGCTGCCATATTACTAAGAAATAGAAAATCACCACATCATTGATATATTATATACAAGTCTTTCTGAAACCAAACGCTAAGTTATGTTCATCGCACGTCGCACATATCACAAGGGAATGGCCTTTCAGTCCCGCAATACACAAAAATAAAGACACAGAAACGATCCGAAACACACGGAAAGATTGTCACGGAGAGGGGAACGGAATAAAAATAAACAAATAAGAATAAAATTACCGAACTCCGATCTTAACGAAAATGCCGTGCAGCGGTCCCACGGCGGCCATGACATATGACGCTTTCCGCACGTTTTCGAAATGCGATTGTGGCGTGTTCAAGCTTGCTAAAATTATGTGTTATATATCATCTTGTACTGTACAACATTTTCTTTCCTCTGATGTAGGATTTGTTTTCCTAGTGCAAAATGCTAATTCAGTGGGCACCCGCGAACATTGGCCTTTTCGGCAAAACATGGTTTCGTAGTACAGTGGTACAGGGTGCACCATTGGAGCAATTTCTTTCAAATTTTAGAATGTTATAGAAGAAGAGTGCGTTCATTGTCGACAGAGGCCCTTTTTTGTTTTTTTATTTTATTTCGACAGATATTTACTTTAAAAAACTTTACCTCGCGGAAGCACATCTAGTCGCGAATTTTTGGCCGCCTACTTGGACATTTTATTTGAAAGTTTTTACATGTGTTTGCAACTCTGGTCGAAAGAGCTACGCTAAATTTCATTGTAATATGGCCTAAACTTTTTTCGGAATGTTCACGTGAAAAGTGACAAAAACACTTAATTTTGGCAAACTTCATTTGGTAGTACAGTGGTACAGCGCTTAGGGATTGGCACATTTGAATACAATTGTAGACCCGCAAAGAAAAACCTTTGTCAACAGAGGCCCTTTTTCTAAATTTCACCTTTGATTTTCCGTAAAAAAAGTTTGAATATAGGCGAAATCACGAATTTGTTGATAGTCAAAAACGAGTATTTTGACCCCTTTTGGCAGACATTTAGGTAGATATTTTTAGTACACAATAGAGTTTACTGTCCCAGATCCTCATTGTCAGCTCACACTTTCGATGATCGTGCCTGAATATTAAATAAATCATAAAAAGACAGGAATTATAAATTCGATGTCTTGTTGCGCCCTCTTTGTGATGGCGGACGAAACGTAACTATGCGAAGTTCAGGAAAAAACCAAGGATGGCGCTGCTTGCAGCTGTGGTTGCCAGCATTGGAAACTAATTGTACACTTGGTTTCTCGCAAAAAAAAAGTGCATAGAAAACCCGGCCTTGTAGAATGTGCTTAATTCTTACATATAACACGGTACTTTTTGCAAATAGAGCTTTTAGCGGGATTTTACGGTCGCTGTTTATATTTTCAAATTATTTTTTATGCCCGGTTCCGCCGGTGCACACTCTGCTGAATACAATCGTTCACGCGATCGATATCGACGTTTCAAATCAACAAAATTGCCAGTTCCCTGCCGATACGTGAGCGTGATCCACGTGCTTTTGGTGCGTGTGCGCGTACACGTGTTTGCGGCGTGGTCCTTCGGTTGCTGCGAGTTTTCGTGTATTTATTGTACACTGCTTGCCTTCGTGTGCGCATCCCTCTCATTCTCGTAACTATCTCTGCTTTGTTTGTGTGCCTGGCATGAAGTGTATGTCTGTCTTTTTCTTTTCGTTCGCTGAGCAAGCTCGTGTAAGTATCCTTCCTGCTGGCTGCAATTCGTGTTTGAATCTTGTCTGTGTCGCTTTGATTACTGTTCAGGTCGCCTGTTTATGGGGGGCGGCAAGCGGTGGGCGTCGCGCCGGCACAAGACGCCCAACTTTCGACAACGTGGAAAACCGCGGCAGTTCTGGGCCCGACAATAATTTGTTTTCTTCGGTATTTCAACGGTTGTTACTGCTTTCGGAGGTTTATCTCATTGTTTTGCGCGCTATTGCGACCGGGGAGAATGGTTGTGCGTTTTATAAAGCTCGTTTCTAAACCGGCGGGTCCATCCGAAATGTCGTGTGCTTCAGGGAGTGACGCCTGTGAGGCTTTACTTTTTTGACGGTGAGCAGGTGTGATCATTAAAGATTATATTGAAAACATTATGATAGATAGTTAAATGGCTAAGGCACTTGTTTTGAGTGGTCCGAAGGATGGCTTAGGGCAATAGCAAGGAGGCCTCGCCTTTAGGGCGGCTAAAATCCCTGAATGGAGCAGGGCGAGCAAGGGGCTCTGATCAGGACGTGGCTTAGTCGCAAGACGTTCGAAGTGCAGCGTTGCCAAATTGTTATACGATCGTACTCGATAGAAAAATGCTAGAATTGCAACACGGAAGTCCGGAGCTGTGTTCCGCTAAACGCAACAACATCGAGTCGCCGATCAGTTGGTAGCCATTTAGCGGCGCCGGGCCGTTGGAGAAGATCATGTCTGCGACAGATACAAAGTTTGTAACACTGTGCACGAATTAAAAAAATCTAAACTCTTACGAAAAATAAATCTTTCTACTCACCTTCCATTTCTCGCTCGAGGAATAAACACAAAGACCTCCAACTAGAAACTAAATGTATCCATCGTATTTTGTTTATATAGGTGAAGGGAAGTGAAGGAAAGAGAAAAGGGCGAGAAGGTGAAAAGTCGAGAACAAAGAAACACCTCCCAAGCTTTCGAGTGCTCCTAAACACACAGACGGCAGCCTTAGAGGCTGTTAGGAAATAGACAAGACTACACAAGACAGAAACCCAATACGTCCATATATTCTTTTTGTGTGTATGTTTTCCTTCTAACTAATAGGAATATTTTAATTTCTACGAAAAATTTCGAGAGATTGCGCGCAGTACTGTGAAAGCCACTTGTGGGAGGGGGAGGAAAGTCGCTTTTGTAGAAATGTTGAGTGACGATACGACGTGGCGACACACAAAAGGGGAGCCTCTTCTAATCCTCCCCCTCATCTTCACCTGCTTGTGTAAAGGTGCGTTCACACCGGCGATGCGATCTAGTCGCGCGATAACGTTTATTGCAAAAGCGACCATCGCGGGCAAAAAGCGACGCAATTTGAGCAGTCGCTTGCTGACCCGACTTTTTGCGATGCGATCTCGTCGCGGATCGGCTGAGCCAATCAACGGCGTTTGGAGCGAGAGTTTTCGAGAAACGACTCGCCAATGAAGGCGTTGGACTCACTCATCGCGCACGCCGGTGTGACCATCTAATCTTTTTGCTATGCCATCTAGTCGCGTCGCGCGACTGCTTACATCGCCGGTGGGAATGCTCTCACCCCTGTACCTTTGGCAACACTGCGCGCTGACAGTGCGGTGGAAGCCGCACGCTCCTTAGACCACTCAACCGAAGCCTTCGCGACACGTGGTCACCCCCTCTCCGCATACTCACGCGGAGAGAGAGAGGTCAGGTGATAAAAGGCAGGCAAGTGATTGGTCCGGCGAACACGTAGCTCGCATCGGGATGCGGAGCGCGACTCGTAAAACGCGTTCTAGTAGACCGTTTGTGGCACCGGCTCCGAGTGTTGTGTAACCACAGGACAACGCCAAACACATGTGTGCTCAAGTTTATGCGTACGGATCTAGCATCTGATACAGTGTCGACTAGGATGTTTCTTTTGGCCGTGACTTTCTAGAAAAAAAAAAAAGCCGTGGTCCTGTTTTGCTTTGTGCCCCGAATGAAAGCTGACCGCGTTCTGGCGATGATTCAAGCGACCAGTTGTGTCCCCGGCTCCCCGGACCCTTTTTCCTCATTTTCGTCCAGTTCCGTGTCATTCTTCTTTTATAGACGTGATGGCCATAGGTTTGCAGCCGGAGAAATATTTGTTCGATGCAGGACGGTCCATTCGTCACATGACGATTCATCACAGGCCGACTGGTAACAGGCCCGCTCCTTACAGAGGAACATGCGTCAAGGAGAATTCGTCACAAGGGCAACCACAATAGTTCGTCCTCTAGAAAATGCTTTTTTTTTTTTGAGTGGGGGTAGGGGGGTGGGGGGGAGGGGTCAACCTGGCAAAGCCCCTACAAGGTCAGCATTGCTAGTCGATCGATGGTGAACAAGCTGAAAGAAACGTAGCTCCGGGTTCAGTTCTGATCGAGGAATGCTGCGGTTACCTGGGCACGATTATTTTCGAACGCGTACTTCATTCTGAAAGATGGAGGTAATCGCAACGGTGAGAAGGAACCATGCACTGTGTTTTCGGAGTTGTCTCAAAAGATCGCAACCCAAAGCAGAAATAACATCTCATACAGCCAGTCTTGTACGCGTTACTGAAAAAAAAAAAAAAAAATTCCGATTACAATTACAATTACTTTAATGAAAAATGTGACTGATTACGAAGATTCGCCCTCTAAGGGACGTGGCTCCGTCGCTACACCCGATGATTAGATGTTTCAAGAAATGTCAAGTTTGTGTTTTCTGTTTTTTTAGGTCTCGTACCTTCAGAAGCTACATAAAAAAAAATGAGAATGAAAGAAATAACGGGAAACAAAAATAAAGTTTTTTTCTTATTAGTTCCGCTACTCCGTTGAAAAACGAAGTCTAATAAATTGAAATTGGTATTATAACACTGCGGTCCTCGCCTATTATTTATACTGGTCAACCAGGCGGTGTTCGATGAAACAGCTCTGATGAAATGTCCGGACCCAGTAATACCTCTTAGCCACTCGTGATCAGAGGTGCCAACACATCTGGCAAATTGAATGTAACGTTACCACTATACAGAGAGAACAACATCGCTTCCGTTATTATTATTATTATTGTTATTATTATTATCACGGTTATAGCTATTACAAACACTCTAAATTCACTACGTTAGACGCCACCATGTTGTTGTAGGATTTGTATTTATTGTGCCCATGTGACTTCTTTTACACTAGTTCTTACTGGTGTGTCTTCGTAATTCGGGCAATGAAGGAACTTTTGCTTGCCGATCCTACCATTGTTTTTACCCTTTCGCAGCAAAGGGATATTATGCTGGCATTACACACGAAATAAGAATGTAGCCACACCGTCCCAATCTCAAACTACAGCACAATGGCTTGACACAGATGTTGTGCAGCAGTACGATGAGCAGGTTTGTATTTTCAAAAACCCTATGAACCTATCCGGTGGTAAAAATAAAAGAACCGCCCATGGCCAGTGCGTACAAGAAAAGGCAGTGGTGACAGGAAGCGCAGGGCGTCTCTGTCGTACGGCCGGCACCCAGGGCGCACTCATATGTACCCTGTTGCTCTCACAAAGTCGGGAGACGTTGACGCATTATCGAAGGTGTACCCTTTTTCACACATAGGCGTGCGACGCTGGAGAATGGGGGCGCGTGGTTTTGGAAAGCGCTTTCTACCATTTCTACGCTCGAGTGCTCCTGCAACCCAAGCATTGTTAACAGTTACACACTCGCGCCCGTGCCTTTGCCAGCCCTGCACACAAGTTGTGCAACTTCGAAAAAGCATAGTTCAAATTATCGGTCCTACTTTTCCATACCACTGCAAAACCCCATCTCGCTCAGATCACTTGGCAGCTGGACAAGTTGGGACAGGGGGCCTTCAGGTGGGGATTATCCGGTACATTGTCCTCTGAACAATGAACGGACGCGCGAGGCGCAGAGGGTGAACACGTGAAAGGAGGGGTGTAAGAGCGGAGAGGGAAACTCAAGGTCGCAAGCGACGGGAAAAAGGGTTTCGAAATTGGCGCGCAGGTTCCGCAGCATTTCCTCATACGGACAGCCAACGCCACCCTGGTGGTTCAACTAATGTCTTGTTCAAGATGGCCGCCGTGGTAAAAATTTTTTTTTCCTTTTTTGTCAGGAGATTCATTATGGTGTCGGAATACTACCCAATTAATATTTTGCTACAGAGTCACGTATTTTTTTTTTAATAAAGCCAAAAAACGCAACTGGGCGAAACCGAAACCGAAACGGAGAAGTGGAGAGGATAGTGAGGATAGCTTGAGTGGCGGAAGTCACGTGGCTACACCCGACCGTGCGGTTTTTTTTGTTTGTTTTTCTCCTCTCTTCGCACGTAGCAGACGAAAAGCGTTCGTTCGCCGTGGGATTCCTTTGCAGTTATGTTTGTTCCGCTCGCTGTTCTGTACTTCAAGATTAAATGTTTTGTACATTTAAGTGTTGGCAATTAGTAGTGAGTGACCGAGTGCCGTGGTGAATTCCCGTGATCAGCTCCGAAAAGAATACTCCCAAGATGTTGCGTGAAGAGTTGCCTCACATGTCCTGCATCTGAAATTGGCATTCTGTGGCAGTGTGCACAAGTTCCCGAAAGATCAACGGGTCGGCATCAGTGGCTGGCTGCAATTCCTGTAGAACCATCACGTGAAGCTCGGAAAGCGGACGCTATCCGATTCATATGCTCCTTGCATTTTGTGGAAAGTCATATTACATTAATTTCGCAGGTGTCAAAAATGGAATCCATAACCATTTAGTTCGGCGACGTATCGTCCACAACATTTTTTTTTCTGTGATAATTGTAAAAAAAGAAGTGTAAACAACGCAAAATGCTTGACAAAAAAAAATAAAAAATAAAAACACCAGGAATCGAACCCGTGCCCTCTGCGTGTGAAGCGGACGTCTTTCCACTGAGCTACTGAAGGAACTCTATCGTGCGTAGTTATGCAGCGGGTAGACTGTATGTCGGAAGTTTGCTGCCGATTTCTCTTAAATATACATGCACTCCCGGTTTGAAGTCGGGCAGCACCACGCATAGGGCACATTCGCACCTCGTAAAGTAACCTTACGCGTGCGTATTCAAGTCGAAGTACACACTTCGTGCTTGGTGTTTGAGCGAGCGATGTCTTCAGCCAGGAGAAGGGACGACGGCTCGGCGACGTCTTCGTGCAATCGGCTTGCTGGTCGGGCGTGTCGTACGGGATGAATATCAGTTCTTTTGATCGGTCCGAAATTTCTCTTTCGAAGAAAGACAGAATTCGCCAGTACCGTGAACGACAGTTCTGAAGTAGAGTTCCAACGCCCGTCGTCCGCTGCCATCCGCTAGTGCTAGTCCCACGATACGCGAAACGACGCCATGTTGAGAATTATGCAGTGAACGCACAGAAAGCTTCCGGTTGTCTGTGCTACCTTTTTTTTCAATCAACGTATTTGCAGCTTTTTTGAAGCCACAAAAAATGGGTTTCATATTTTTTTATATTTTTAATATTGACTGTGTGCCTTCGATGACCCACGACTTAGATTAAATTTGGTGGTCGCATCGATACCTTAGAAAACGGCCCGTGACCACGGAAAAGAGAGTGAGCGAGACTCGAACCGGCCAGTTCTTGATCGGCGGTTTTGGGGCGGAAAGAAACCGAATTTCGAGCCGCAAATTCTGTTCTGGGTAGTTGGGCTCTCATATGTCACGTACAACTAAAAACCTCGGCGAGCATAAATACCCTGTCAGTGTCCCTTTAAGGTTCGAGCAGTGGCAAGGCGATAGGTCCACGCCTGGTGGAGAGTTAGACAAAGAAGTCAAAGACACGTAAAAGTAAAGCAAACAAAAAATTAATCAAGACGGAAAAATTCAGTCGCACAAGGCAAGAACAAAAACCAACTCCTCCGGACATTCCCTGAACGGGACACAACCAAACGCGTGCGAACACGCTCTCTACAGCACCGTCAGGCCGCTACGCCATAAAGAAATAAACCCAACAAGTAAACAATGTTAACAAAAAAGAAAACATTCCAAAAAAAAAAAAACGTTCAGCAGAACCGCACTCAAGAAACAAAGTTCAGCGGGGCGACGAAACACACACGAAATAAAAAAAAAAAAGTCTTAAAGGGATGCTGAACCGAAAAACAAAATCTAAATTCTTTGTCGTTTTGATATTTACAGCACACGAATGGCTCTTAAATGACGGTACTTGAAACAATAAAATAGTCTAAATTATATGATTTATGTAAATAAATATTCTAAGGTGCACCTGGTGAGTTTTTTGAAAGCTCGTTTCGTGACGACAACAATTTGGTAGTACGCAGAACGCGGCTATGGTGAGCCATCAAAGTTGGCTCGGTTGGCTCCGACCTACCTCGTTGGCTCCGGCGTGCGCTCACGCCGCGTGGTGGCGCGACGAAACGGAAATGCGACGTGCGAACTCCGTCCAGAAACGATGAGATATATTTTTAAAAGAAATGCAATTTTATCTGATAAATTTGTCGAACAGTGTTCATCATGTCGTTTTTGACACGACACCTATGCGGCGCCGAACGGCCTAGCGAGCGTCGCGAGCAAGTGGCATCTTGGCGGCATCAAACATCAGCGCTGTCGAAGTCTCCGTGGTCGCCGTGGTCGAAGTGTAATCACGTGTAAACGGTGTAACCAGTGTAACCACGTGTAGCGGCGGCGCGCTTTTTAGCTCTGCTTCAGACCAAGGCACCGAAGCGACCGAGGTCTGAAGCTCGACACCTCTTCGGTTCTTCCGACCAGCGCCGATCGTTCCGGCGTTCTCAGTCTGTTGAAGCGGGTGGCGAAAGCGACGATGCAGCGGGAACAGCGGTCATCTGAGTTGGCTAAGCGTCTGGCCAGGTCTGGCGCTCAACTAGTGTGATCCAACAGTTTCGCAAGATATGCCGCTGCACTGTGCAGCGCAGGACTGTATGAACTGCAGTTCTTACAATGGCAGGCCTGTGTATAGGTTTCCAAGCGAGCCCACGTTGCGAAAGTTGTGGATTCGCACCGCCCGCCCTTCACAGCCAACTTGGCTGCCCTCGAAAAACGACTGGCTATGCTCAGACCACTTCGAAGACGAAGACTATCACATGAGCCCGACGCTACTAGAGAGCCTCGGCTTGCCGACGAAACATTCCAGGTTGAAACCTGGCGTGGTGCCGTCGCTGTTTACACGGAAACGCAAGCAACAACAACTCGATGGGAACGAGGAAAAACGGCGACGGGGAGAGGTGGGTTATTTTCATAACGGCTGAAATATATTTCTGTACTCAATTGCTCAAATAATACAGCGGCTGGGATTCGATTCCGAAACGTTTTTGTTTTGTTTTGCTAGCAATAGCTGTCTTGTAATATTGATTTTGTAAATTCCACAGCATAGATACACTATAGAGGGCCCTGCAAGTATAGTACTGTGTTTGTGGTGTACAATTGTTGCACGTTTCCTAGAACAGTACTTTGCTCTACTTTGCACCAAGCAGCTCTGGGTACTTACACACGCGAGGTGCTTCTGCTTACCATTTCTAGATTATTGATGACCTGTTGGGAACGCTGCCACAAGCAACAGCCACAGACACTGTTGAATAAATTGACATGCCATCAACATCTTCGACTACCTACAAGACAAAGCAGAGCCCTGACCCTCGACATGAGCCACCACATAATGAAAGTGCTGGCATCGAGGAACCTTGTTTCAGCTCAGGTATGCATGCTGGCTGAAACCGCTCTGCTGCCGCCTCGTTTTAGACATTATTCAGTCACCTTTATATAGTGAGTTGGCACAGAATGCCAAATTGCTTCATTAGCCAACTAGAAGACACTATACAGTAATTAAGAGTGTTTCTACGACCAGTTTTATTCTTCCTCTGGCTATAGACCCTTTTCGTGTTTGCAAACAAAAGCTGCCTCCTGCGTCCCAATGAACTTCCGGTTTGTCATTTTGGTGAACTGTCCAGAGTTTCATTATGCCACGAGTTCTAGGATACACAAACGACACCGTTGGAGATTTAGCGAGGGCATTCTGCCACTCTAGTAAGCGTATTATAGGCACCCGGTGACTTACAAGTGTATTGAAAAGTCTTCTTATGGAAGTCAATCATTTATGTGGACATCGTAATTATAAGTTGTTCGGCGTTTCAAGGTGCCTCGTTAGGATAGGAATTGTTTCGCTTCTGTATGACTGGAAGTTCGCTGGGATGTCAACTAGCAAAAGCCCCACCTTGCAGAGTAATGCAGGATAGGGTCTATACTTCCAGTGGTGTCAAAAGTGTCGGAGGGCTGAGCTCAGCCCCGCCCCCTTCACCCACATTGTTTACAACTGTCTGAAATTTCGGGGGGTCTAGAGACCACCCGCCCCCCTTGTTCCGACGCCACTATTAACTTAATTTTTGTGGAAACCTCATACTTTGTTTCATGCGTCTGGAAATCAACCCTAAAATTTCAACAGGCAACATTTATGCAGTGTACATGATTACGGTCACAAAGAGGCAATTAGAAGATTGGTGGGAATTATCTAGGGAAAATTGAATGATGCACAACTAACTAGCACAGCTGGGGACAGGCGGGACAGAGAAAATTGGGACTCCCACCCGCGTGGCTCCGGCCCAAAGTCTCAACCTTGTCTCCCAGTGGGTCCGGTGCAGAAGTAACACCGACATGGTTTTACCAGAGGAAAATTGGTGACTCCCTCGCCGGGGGGAAGAGGTGGGGGGTGATGTTTATAGTTTTTTTGCCCGATCCCCCAAAGGTCATCCTGGTGATATCCCACACTACCTGGTGATAGTTAGGGGGGAGAAAATTGGCTTAGAAGGGTGGGAGGAATCAAATGTTTGTCTTTCTTAGACTTAGGCTAGATAGCGCAAGCTACCGCTTGCTACAAAGGGTATAGTTAGTAACATCCATCCATCCATCCTTGGGTAAATTTGAATCTCTTTTCAGTTAAGGGCCATATGCACATCAGCGTTTGAGCGCGGTGCGTTCCGTAGCGGCAAGCGGACGCGTTGCGTTGCGAAGAGCGCTTGCGCCAAGCTTGTACACACATTTGCGCTGACACGCAGTCAACCGCAGTCAAGAGTCAATAAGAACGCGCTATCGTTGCTAGCGGCTCACCAATAGTAAGCGAAATCCACGGCAACATGGCGGCGCCCAGCGACAGCGCCGAAGTGTTCGATCTTGGGACAATCCCGCTGGCTTCCCCGACATTTTGTCGAACTTGAACATCGCAGCCTTGGGAAAACCAGTCACCACCGCTCTCCAAAACGAAAAAGCAAGCACTGCGAGCGGAACCGGATACGTCTAGCTGAGTCGGCCGAGTGGCGCGAGCGAACACGTCGCCCTCCTCTCCTCTCTCAGCTTCTGATTGGTCGAACGCACCGCAACGCTTCGGAAAGTTTAGCGAGTCTCTACTCGCTTGCGTCGCGCTACCGAGCCTTGCGGGAAGGCGCGCGTCGTACCGCAAGCGACCGCGCCTGGTCGCAAGGACTCCGCAACACACTCAAACACGTTCAAACGCGAATGTGCGTATGGACCTTTGTAGCCACACTCCCTTTGGAACAAAATTGAGATTGCCTAGACTTTTGCTGAGTGAACCAGTAAACAATAGTTTTGTTTTGAAATGCACACTTTAATTTTCTTTTCTACTGACAGCCTCCTCCCTCAGTAAGGCTGCACGGGCTCGACCTGATCTTCTGGATGCTGCTGCACAGGCTCGACCTGACCTTCTGGATGCTGCTACGCAGTCCTCAGACCTCTACTTGCTCAGAAACGCAAGTATGTATCTATAAAGAGCAGATGAACAGAAGTTAATGATATTGAGACCATTGTAACACATTCTCATGAAACTTGCAGGCACACAAGTCATCATCAAGAATCCGTCGCGATACAGCCAAACGGATCCTGTCCTTGTGGAGCCACGTTGCTCATCACCAAATCACCTCCCCCAGGCACAGTTAGATTGGACGTTGCCTACAGGGCTGACACAGTTGCCACAGCCTCCAGTGCCGCCAGAACCATCCGCGCCACTACAGCTGCCAGTGACACTACAGCCAGAAGTGCCACCACAGCCACCAGCCGTCCCAGAAGATTCCGACGAGGAGTCTTTCACAGAGCTGCCAGAGCAACATTTGGAAACGGACACAACGTACTTTCCATCCGACACAAGCCTTCTGCATATGTCAGGCACCGGCTTTCTAAGGTTTGTATCTGTACAATACATGTTATCTGTAGTATGGAGCATGAAAGCATGGCACTTGTCGTGTATTCTTTCATATACATCTCTTTATGCAAATCTTTGTTTTGCACTGTAGGCCAGCATTCTACTCCACTTTAGTAGTGAGGTTATCCTACAATCTTTTGCATGTTTTTCAAATCTGACTTCCAGGGATCACCAGACAAGCACATCTTGTGCCAGCCCGCTGGACAAAGACAACAGTGCTGCCATAAACGACCACATCTTAGAAAGAAAGTTCTTGATTTTTGAATCTTGCTTGGACGAGCTCCTTGCTAAATGTCCGAAGTGTGCTGCACCCTGCCACACTATAGATAAGAAGGTCATGGGGACATGCCTCACAGTACGGAGAATCTGCAAGAATGGCGATGTGCACTGCTGCAGCAGCCAGCCCATTGTGAACAGGAGGCCACTGGGCAACATACTCGTCGCTGCAGTGACCCTCTATTCTGGATGCATTGTGAAGAAGGTTCTGCGGCTTTTCACCCAGATCGGAGTGCCCTGCATCTCATATAGAACATTCTTCAAGATCCAGACTGCCTTCCTTCTGCCAGCCATCAGACAGGTTTGACATGTTTCTAGTTGTTGCTGACTTCATATTTTTCGAAATGGGAGTTTTTGTCCCAGATGTGAAGAAATGCTTAGCCATAATTTTGGGCTTGACAGTCCAACTGCGAGGTTGTAGGGGAGAAAACGGGCTGGAAACAGTCGGGTCGAGATGCATCCACTACACCTACAATGATGTATCAGGTCGTCTTGGCCTCTGTAGGAGCTGTCTGCACAGGCTTCGCCTGCAACAGTTTGAAGCGGTGTCTTGAACTGAGTCCGCTTGCAAACTATCAGCTTACCTATGAGATGAGACGTTGGAGAAGGAACACCTGTACTGCAATATAGATTACCTGTTTGGATTTTGGAGCACCATGTTTAACTACTATAAGACTTAACGAATAGAAATATGTTCTATTTCACTTGAAAGGACCATGCCAAAAAAAGATTTACCAAGAGCTTTGATGCTCGTGTTATTAGCATAAATGCTGAAACATGTAACACAGCATTCAGATTCCTCAGGTGCGTTGACACGGTCATAACTTTTTATGATACAGTGGACTGTAGAGTGGTAGCGACGCCTTGACAGTACAAATCAAACATTGGCTGTCCTCGTGACGGCGATCTTCGGAGTGTGTGTTTTTCCACCAGACAAGCAAGCCAGAAGGAATACATCGTTTGCTGCAGAGCTGCTGTCAAATAGAGCCTATGGTTGTTCCCTAGCTGGCTATTAATGTCTCATAATTAGAAGGAACAAGTTCCCCATTATCTTGAACATTTACCTGCCACATTTATGGTTTGAAAGCTATTCAGAAAAAATAGAAACTACAGCAGTCTATCTCGTAACCGAGAGTAGGTGTAAGCATGAAGTAATTTGCAGGGCCACAGGTGCTAGTGCAGTCCGTATATTACCGAGCGCTCCCTCTCCCCAAGTGCCCCCCCCTCCCCCTCGGGCACGTCCCTAGCATTGTCAAGAACTAGGCGCCCAAAATCCAAGGCGAGCTTCCATCGAGTGTCAGCCATTGAATCTGAATGTATTGAGCCCGCATTCAATCGTCTTCTACCTCGGGCCCCCGTTTCGCGGTGTTCGTAGAATCCTATACTCTGTTTCACCCTCAGTCTGACCGCGTTGAAAGCTGAGCCAATCCAGCGCCGCGAGAGTATCGCGCGACCTTCTGATTGGGCGGAGTGGACCCCTGTCTCGTGGGTGGACCTTCTGATTGGGCTAGATCACATGACACTTTTAACGCTGGATTAGATTGGATTGCTTGTAGCGTCCGCTGCGCTGGGACTGAAGGTGAAACGGAGTATAGCACACGCGCCTCGTGGCGCTACAGTATCTAAAATCTATGGTGTGAAAAGCTCTTTCCACACCAGCAAGCTCTCAGGTCATGGTTGCGCACAGTTGACACGAAATCGATAACTAGGGCACTCAAAATCCCTGGCAAGCTCTCATCGAGTATCGGTCATTGCATCGGAATTTATCGAGCGCATATTCATTGTCTTCTTTCTCGGGCCCCTGTCTCGCGATGTTCATAGCATCCCAGAACACGCACCACAGTAACAAGTAGAGGGTGTACCACCCTTGTAGCGCTACGGCCACCAAAATCGCCGGTGTGGCGATCTTGGTGGCCATAGCGCTACGCATCTTTAACACATCAGCAAAGGGACCTGCACACCAGCAAACCCGCAGGTCACAGTCAAGCACAGCTGACCCGAATTCGTAAACCCTTGTGAAGTACTCGTGGGATAGTGCACTGAATTGAGCGCTCGGCTCCCAGCCAGCTGACCCAGGTTCGATACCCATTAGGGGATGAATTATTTTTACTGCTTAGTGGGTGAACACACAATTCGAAAAGGTTTCGGATATATTTCCAAAGGGTTTTGGAATTACTTTCGAAAATATTTCGTGAACGGTTTCAGAGGAGGTTTGGCGATAACGAGAGCTATAAGCATTTCATGCTTAATATATGTCTCTTTGCTGTTGGCAACTCCCTCTTCTAATAAACTGGAAGAACCTTTGTCTGATATTCTAGATGCTGCCGTTTGTTGTTCATTAACAAAAAGTTTATTATATGTTGTCCTGCCAGGTATGGAACAACCAGAGGACTGAGCTCTTCAAAGAAGCCACTGGGCGAGGGCTGGTCCTTGCATGTGATGGGCGATCAGACTCCCCTGGGCACTCGGCCAAATATGGTACATACACGGCGATCGACTCTGAGACGAAAAAGGTTCTACATGTCGAAACAGTGCAGGTAAAGTTCCCCCGGGGGTGCACATTCATTAGAATTTTTTACACTGACATAACCTCAACCCCTTTTTATTTTTTAAGAAAGAAATTGTAGCTTATGTTAATTTGGCCGATGCGACGCTAGGTTGTGCATGTTATAGGATTATGTCACTCTCGCTGAAACTTTCCGTCTGATTCTGATATCCATGACAGGTACAGGGGAAACATAGGCTCATTTGTGTTTGTGAAAATAGTTGAAGAATGAAATGCTGAGAACAAAAACATAATAGGGAGGCAACATCTGACAGGTTGTCCTGTTTATCAGCTTTAGTTAAGTTGGTTTGGATACCTAAACGCTCACTGTGAGGGCGCAATGTGTAATTTTTTGTTGCAGTCCAACGAAACAAAGGGGAGCTGGGCTATGGAGCTCGAGGGACTGAAAAGAACCCTCGTGATCTTCGAGGCAAATGGCCTAATTGTGGATTGCGTCATCACCGATCGCCACAGCATGATTAAGTGTTTTCTGGCCAAGGTCCATCCCCACATTTTGCACAGGTTTGACTGCTGGCACGTTGCAAAAGGCAAGCCATAGGTAGGGAGGCCAGTAATTTGTTATACAATATCCTAGCTCTGCCTGTCATTAGTGCGAACATGAACGATGACAAGAGAGTACAGTAGGCTTGCATTTATTAGTGTAAACTTTATTTCACTCTAGCCCGTCCTATGGCCATAGAACGTATCAAAGGCCAACAAGCTAGTTTCGCACGTGAGATTACCATACGTTTTTTAAATATAGGCCTACTTCCTTCTGGCACTGTTCTTTAAAATTGGGGAACGACCTGCAATTGTAAATGTTCTGACCGCATCGAGCTAACAGTTGACGTGGGAAAGATGCTCCCCCTCATCAACCACTTCTCTGAGCGCGCCGGTGCGATGCGGGGATGCTTCACACGAGCAGTGCATTGCAATTGCCGCAGTTCGGAGAGCTATCTGGTTGATTGTTCTGGGACTCCGTATGTTGTGCCACCACTGTATGAACGATAAAGCTAATACAACACTGCATGGTGACATGCCACTCACCATGGATTGGGGGGGGGGAGTTTTTTTTGTAACATAAAGCTTCAGTTTCAACATCTCACAACTGTTGATAGCCTCCTGTTTGAGCCAGTAGCGAGCAATACTAGACCCTTTCATAAATTAAGTCTGGTCACTTTGTTCACTATCACCATCGGTGTTTCTATACATGCTAATGACGGCTATGACGGCCTTTTGATACTAGCATAGGCTACCAGCACGAGATTGGCGCTTTGAAGCGGTCTTTTCTGGTACGATAACTTGCGCTAGAAAAAGATATTTCAAACGTAAGGTGCATGTGACAGCTCATGTTTATAGCCTTTGTGGCCCAGTACTGTATTGTTACACTTCATAACATTACGTGTTTATGTCAAGATTTGAATGTGAGTCACCGCGGCATTTGTGCTTTGTATGCCGCATCGCAATTGATTCAGGGAGTGACCTGACACACAACATACTAAACATGTATGTCGTGGTAACTCGCGTTAGAATCTCGACATATGTGTCCCTTTACAGTCGGGGCACTTCGTAAAGGATTTTTTTTTTTTAGAATGCAGCTCTTGTCGCGAAACGAAATTACAGCGCTCCTTTTCTAGATTAAATGTGTTCCATGTTGCACCCTAACCTCAAAAACACCAGTCTTCCGTTGAAAGGCACAAGAAAACTAATTTTGAAGCTAAATAAACAATCTTTCAATGTGCACCTGGTGGATGCATGCGGAGCCTATTTGGGAGGTAATCTAGGAACGTTAGGGAACTTGCTACGTAGTCGTGACGTAGCAGATGCCTTCGGAGCAGCGCCGCTCTTTGGCATTTCAACATTTTCCTTCTTAGCTTTCCTCCTCAACTCACAAATCGCGCATTGAACCAAACAGTCCAAGAAGACGGAAAGGGTGGACTCCCCTCTTTATCGGACCCTAGTTTGTGCACCCGGATACAGCCATTCTCCCCCTAGAAGATTAGCCAGTCGCTCAAAACTCGGACAGAAGTTGCTTTCCCCACCCCTTTCAGCCCTAAGCTGACTGCTGTGGAAGCTATGTGCTCCTTGGGTCAGCCACACGATCGTCACCCCACGAGTATTTCGAACGGCTCGGTTGTAACGCGTTGACGCTATTGGCACCGCCACAACGCTGACAACGCCACCAAGGGCAAAGCTCATAACCCCGCCAGCCTTGCTAGGTCACGAATGCGGGGAATCTTTTCTTTCTGTTTTTGTTTGCGCCGGATATCTCATGACGCATCGCGCTCTCCGTTCGCTTCTCTTCGAGCGCTTGCTCGAGTGCACCGTTTGGAACGAAAAATATAGCCAATCGTTCAAAATACAAACGTGCAATTATCATTTACGGTTATTATCCGTCATGCTTGACTCATTTCCAAACGAAATTTGAATATTTCAATTTTTGTTTCCGTACCCCTTTAGGTGCTTGTTTACGGCTTGAGCGGCGTTGCCGTCGGCGTAACTGCGCGGTGCATTATGGGTAAATTTCCCCGCCAAATTTAGCGGAAAAATTTCCCCACTAAATTTAACGGGAAAAATTTCCCGCTAAATTTAGGGGAAAAAATTCCCCGCTAAATTTGGCGGAAAAATTTCCCCACTATATTTAGCGAGAAAATTTTCCCATAATAGGGAGGAGAGGAGGGGGGGGTAGCCTCCTCTCCGTACCTTCCCTTCCTCCTCCTCAAGAGCTGCGCTCTAATTCGGCGTTACAGGGGATTGTAAACGTCTCTCATTTTTTTTATGTCACTATCGAAACTGAAGTTAATCGAATATGCGCACGCTAAATAAAACACCGTCCGCTAGTGACGAATGAAAGTAACAGTGCTCAGTTAAATAATGCAAAAATTTTATTACCGCATTTAGAATGTATGAACTAGTATCCCGGCCGAGGTGCCCGCAATCTGACGGAGGCTTATTGCGGAGGAGGCGCCGTGTAACCGAGCTTTCGGTTGCACGTCAGAAGATCCCCAGGTGGTCGAAATTATTCCTCAGTCCTCCGCTGGGGCGTGCCAGATGCCCGTCGTTGGTTTGGCACGTAAAACTGCCGAATTTGACTTTTAGAATGTATGAACTTAGACTGCTACTTCAGCTGCTAGATGAATTTCATTTTTCAAGCGGTCTATTGTTTTCTGTAGATTTTGACGCTGAAAACTCACATTTTTTAAGGCATAAAGAAACGTCTTGTGGCTGCCGGCAAGCTCAAGTCCCTTGCGGCACTTCAGGACTGGGTGCAGCCCATCGTAAAGCACCTCTACTGGTGTGCCGAGTCTAGCGAGGAAGCGCCAGACGAAATCCTCCCCAAGTGGGTATCTCTGGTGGGACATGTGGCAAATCTCCACGACCATGCCGATCCCATCTACCCCAGATGCCAGCATGGAGACCTCGGGAAGAAGAAATGGCTTCCAGAGGGTAAGGGAACCTCGGAGCACAATGAAGGTTCTGATATGGGAGTGGTTGATTCCGAGATATATATTGTGAGGCAGAGGTGACGACAATGTTGGCCACCGGGTTTATCTGGTCAAACAGAACAGCAAATTACTTGGGCATCTATAAGCAGGGTGTCTAGCAACCAGGAAAAACTGAATTGTCAGGGAAACTTTACTTAGCGGGAAAAATCGGGGAATTGTCTGGGATATTGTAAACAAGCGAGTCCAGTCAGGGAAAACGAGCCAGCACCCAAGCCCTGAGCAAAGACTTGAGGGCTTGGGTGCTGAAAAATAGGCAATAAATTCTGCTTAGAGCGAAGCGCAGGCTCTGCTCACCCGATGTAGAGTGTGCTACCCGATGCGAAGGGAACAGCCGACAAATCCAGTCCAAGCCTTGGATTGGATTGAGGGCGCAACACTAGGCTAAATCCAGTTAGAGCTACTAGATTTAGTAACGAATGGGAAAGCCACAGCCCAATCCAAGCCGAAAGTGTCCATTTGGCGGCCATGCTGCCGTTCGGATATTAACAAGGCGTGTGTGGTTGAGCATAGTGTTTTCATCGTGTTTCGGGAAGTGGCCTCTTCACTGACGATGTCGGCGGCAAGAAAGGGCTCATTTAATCCGGACTGGACGAACCCGAATATTTTGAAATATGGAAGTTGGATTAAGCCCGTGCAAAATGATCCTCGCGGTGCTCAATGCTCAATGCCTTGTGTTGTAATGGTCTTATATACTTAACCGCCTCTACTGTGGTCAGGAAATTTCACCTGCATTTGTCAGGGAAAACCTGGAAAAGTCGGGGAATTTCAAAATAATAATTTGCTAGACACCCTGATAAGGGTCTGAACTGGCCATAGGTTGACTGATGGCTAAACCCTTGCAGTAATAGTAGCTTTCAGTGTCTAATACAGTCATCCTCAAAATGAGCGTGAACAGGCCGCCGTCGACCGATTGGTACTGCCAGCTCTAGCTAGCAGCACTTCCACGATTCACTGCGAGAGTAAGCGCCTGCGCAGAAAGAATGGATGCGCTGTTACGAGAATGCAACTGTACCCACTTTCTCATGTTACTTTGGATAAAGCGGGGCGTGCCGCTTCATATATTTATCAAGATGGAGCGGTCAGTGTGGATGCAACATGACACACGCACTCTGTTCTTTTGATCTCGCCTCGTGCGTTACCTTTTCGTGATTGAGGAACTAATAATCGTTTCTTTTCTTTCTTTTAGGCGGCGTCCAGGTGTTTATGAATAGCTATTTTATTGTATAACACGTCTTCATTGATACCGACTTCAAGACCTATTCATAATGCCCCTGTTCCCTACTTCATTGTCAAACAGATATTGCTTCTAGTACTATCAAGAGTGATTAGGATCATGCCGAAACGCGCAAACTACACAGCAGAATTTGTCGTTCGAAAGCGCTGCCCGTGGCAGATAGGCTATCGCAACCAGCATTTGCAACTATCTGTAAAACGAAACAGACGTTCTGCGGGTGGTTTTACAATTCCAGAACGAGGGTGACACACGCTAATGCAACAGTGTTTCAGTCTTTACTGCGAAGGTGTACCAGCCGGCCGATGGCGGCCTAGTTCACGCTCATTTTGAAGACGACTTTACCTTTGCTGTAGTAAATATTGCTACTCACAGGGATTGACGAGTTTATCGTGTAGTCATTTTCAGTGTATTTTGTGATTTCCCCTTGTTCTTCCTATTGTATTCTTTGTTTTCTTTGGAAGTTATAGATTGTTGCATTTAGCTTAATCAAACTACTAGTTATTGACTTTACTCTTATTTGTATTAATATTACTGTTGTAGGGACAACATTCATAACAAAGCATCTGTAATAAAATTTTATTTTATACAGGGCTTCCAGCGCATGACAAGCTCAAGAGCATTGCGCTCTCGAAACCACTGCTTAAAGACATACCGCACCTGTCAACTTCAGTACAGACATTCTCTACAGAGTGCTTTCACAGCACATTAATCCAGTTTGCGCCGAAATCGACGCACTTCGGATACAAGAGCATGATGGCAAGGTATACAAGCCCATCACCTTTCTCCTTACAAATGCTGAATAAAGCCTTTACTTTCCAGAACGTACGTGGCAGCACTCCATTTTAATGAAAATGGAAGTAGGCCACAAGCCACCACAAAAGAGGGCATCAAAAGGTGGCTGCTGAAGTGCCCCAAGCAAACAAAGAGAGCAGTTGTCGCTCCCACAAAGGGGCCCTGCACGTACGGTGAGCATGTCCAGAGAGTAAAAGTGTAGACTGCTAACACGTAGCCCCAATTTCAGTCTATGTCCGAGAGCTGCTGGAGGAGGCCCTCAGCTTGAACTCCACCTACACATCATACAGGGTAGCAAGAGAGGCACATACCACAGAGACTCCCCCACCTCTGTCGAGCGGATATGACCGACCAGACAAGGAGACCCTCATCTTGAGCCACCAGTCGCGGTTCAACTGCTGAGAGCCCAACTTACAGTGGTGGTGCAATGGACCATTTGCTATATCCCCCAAGCGCCCCGGCCCGCACTAAAAGAATGATGGGAACAATGTTCCTTCAGCTCTTTAGTGATCGGTAATTTCGACCCTATCCTTGGTTACACAGGTTTTGAGCGTATTTCGGAGTCACCCCGGACAAGCATCCCATAAAGCTCAAGGACCTGTCATATCACTTTTAAAATTTCTCCTCAATGTCTGTGTTTTTGATACTGTGCATGCTGTCCACCCTTCAACCTGGATGGGCTGCAGAAATCTGTTAGATTATTATCATTCTCAGGGGTGGAACGGCTGTGCCATTTTGCGCCAGACGCATTTGTCTGCGCCATCCTGCGCCATTTCACGGAAACTGTGCCACAGCCAATACCTTGCGCCATTATGCACCAAATCGCAAAACGTGCGCCAAAAATTTTTTTATTGTGTCTTGGTGTCGATTTTTATTGATTCGACCGGCAACAGGAGCGCGTTTAGCTTGGTCGGCCTCGCAATCCTTTCTTCTGTTTATTATCCCTGTGTATCCCAAGTCGGAAGCGTGCGAAAAAACTCCGGGGTCGGATTCCAAGCGCTACACCACCTGCGACTGGATTGTTATTCTTCAACCATAAGCGGTTAAGCAAGTCGGCCGAGGTGAGGTCGAGTCATTAAGCGTCAGATTGCCTGAGGCTCTGCGGTCCGGGATCCGGACGTCAGCCAGTTGAGGACACATGAGCAAAATATTCCTTTTAGTACTTCATTGTTAGTACTTCATTGTTCTAACAATGAAGTACTTTTAGTACTTCATTGTTAGAAGTTGAAACCGCATTCCCAGAAGATAAATCGTGATTTCATAGAACTGAAATGCGGTCCGATCCGAAACCTTGCCGGTCAGCAGCTCTCACACGAGCGGTAGATCTGCTCGGCGTACTTTAACCTTGCTCCTGCTTATCGCTTCGCATATGATAACTCCGCTAATCGTAGTCTGCTGCTTCGATATCGAGTTGCACAATAGCTTAAACTCGAAATTTGTTGCCCTGTTCCTCCGCGCAAGTGTGAGTCTGTTGCTTACGCACGTCACGTGGCTCGCACATATAATTACTTTGTCGAGCACATGTGGATTGTGCGATAAGCAGTGCTGCTTTGCATTTTGAGCAGCTGAAAGCCACTCAGAAAATATCAAGGGCACTATCTTCAGAAACATATGATACTTGACAAAGTTTCAAGTTTTCTCATCTATTACACTGTTATCCCATCTACCTAGGTTCCTAACCACTCGTGTTCATCTGTGCTGCTAAGCACAATTGAAATTGCTTCCGTGCTTGTCTAAGACACAAGCTGACTTGCAATGAAAACTGATATTTCATGAGTTCCACCCCTGCATTCTCGTACAGCTTCAAAGACGCTGATATTAAGTTAGAAACGCTAAAAATGCTATAAACAGCCCCGCATACTCCGAGCGATATCCTGGTTTTTGTTGTGAATTCTCGGCTTTTTAAGCAATTCCCGCTAAAAGAACAATCACAAGAATGATAATATTGTAAGAGATTTCTGCAGCTCAGCCAGGTTGAAAGGTGGATCGCATGCGCAGTATCAAAAATGCTGACATTGACAAGAAATTTTAAAAGTGATATGAGGGGTCCTTGGGGTATATCAGGTACTTGTTCAGGGTGACTCCAAATTACGCTCAAAAACTGTGTAACCATGGAATTGGTTAAAATTAGCGATCACTAGGGAGCTGAAGGAACACCGTTCCCATGATTTCTCGAGTGCGGGCCGGGGCACTTGGGAATATTGCAAATGGTACACGTGCTGGCATCTGTTGCAGTTATTTTTTTAAAGGGATACTACAATGAAATTTCGGCGCTCATTTTTTTGGTCTATATCTGTTCAAAAGAGCAGTATCACATGGAACATACCAATATCTTGTTAAAAAGTCTCGAAAAGAAATTTTAAAACAAATTAAACAATTAGCAAAGAGCACCTGGTGGATGTCGCTAACGCCTCGTTTGTAATGCTCGTTTAGGAACCTTGACAGCTAGTGACGGAGGTTGTCTTGCCTCCGGCCACGACGTGAGAAGGGGGGAAGGAGGAACTCCCCTCTTCCCGAGAATCCCTTTTGTGTGTCGCAGAAGTCGCTATTGTCCCCCTACAAGATTATAGAAGATTAACCCGTCACTCAAAATTCCTACAAAAGCAGCCGCTTCGGTGGCTGGAACGACTGGCCATCCTCTCGGCGTCAGCCTCGCCGTAGCTTTGCTCGTCTCGAGACGACCTACGTCACGATTGCGTTGAATGTCACGTGCTCTAAGCTGGGCCTTCTCCGAGCGCTTGCCAGAGTGGGCCGTTTATAACGAAAAATACAGCCACCAGGATCAAAATACAAACGTGCGATTGTCATTTACGGATATTGTGGATCATATTCAACCTATTTTTGAACACAACGGGAATATTTCAAATTTCGTTGAAGTATCCCTTTAAAGCAACAATCTAAATCAAGTGGGGCATTTCACGAGTGTTCATCATTGCATTATTTTTGTTATTTACTTTGAATATTTGCTATACGCAAAGCAAGCGCATGTACCTACACTTGCTGTGTGCCTGTTCATGCTTCTGAAATTAGCAAATCGCCTATGTGCCATTTTCATAAAGTCCTATTTGCCTAGGCCTCACTGCACCAAAAGAGACAAATTAGCCAAAATTTCGCTCTACTGCGCCAAAGAAGGCTTGTTGATCCAGGAATGGTTTGTTTTTGTAAGAAGTCGCGTTTTCAGCTGGCAACCTGCTCGAGTCTTGTTGTCAGTTTACAACCCAGTGATTATTTTTGTTTGTGTAGTTGAACCTTCAATTTTACGATTTTCCCGATTTAACGAACAAATTCGGATTCCCCGTGCAGCCTATGCACAAGGTCTTCCTTCCTCAATTTTACGAAGTTCCCGATTTAACGAAATAATTAGCGGGTCCTGGTGACTTCATTAAATTGAGGTTCAATTTATTTAAATTTCACATATTTGAGTTTGCTTCTTTCATAATGTACCTAAGAATACTATGGCCGGTCACAATCATTGACTGTCCGTGTATTTTGTTCTCTCTTGTCTCTACAGTGTTTCTGAAGGTATAACAATAATCTCAAAACCTAAAACAAATGTATTTATATCAAGTTGGATGTGCACCTGGCACTTCTACAATCCGAAATGGATCTCTCACTGTGCTGGCGTCCTGCCAGGTCAGCAGAACCCGAAGTTGATGGTGTTTCCATTAACAATTGTTCCGCGGTGTCATCTTCAATTTTCGTGCCGGATACTAGGCAGTATTTTATCGAACTCGAGAAATCAACATCGCAGTTGCTGTCTTCCCAAGTATTTTGCAGCAGCTCAGCGATTTCTTTGTAGGTCAAGGGACGCACCGACATTTGCTGGACGCCATTCTCCAAACAAACAGTCAAAGATGTCATACAGGAGTCGACCTTTATTCGTGCTGCCATGTATGCATCGTTCTGAAAACTAAAAATGTTTTGATACACAAGGATAGATGGCGCATCCCACCGACGCGCTAAATTGAGTGAGCGTTAAAAGACTTGCTTCCCAACAGCAAAGAAGTTGCTGCGCGTCTATAGACGCGCCCCCCAATCTGCGGTCGAAATTGATGTGCGTCTAAAGACGTGCTCCCTAATTAAGGGGTTAGGGAAATTTTAATCTAACGTCTTCAAAGTCAAGCGCAGTTTCAGCCACAAGGAAATGCTAGTTTTAATTAAATGTGGACAAAAAGCATATTGTCGTTATGATTTATGTTGTAAATAAAAAACTGATTCACGATGTGCACGATGTCTGTGTATAATAGAAGATGAACACTATACGATGATTGTCAGTAAATGACACTGGGCTTACGTAAAGCCTGGTAACTTTTGTCCATTGGCATTGATGGGAAGTAACAAAATCAACTCGGAGGCGTGCTAGACTGAAATATAGATTTCACAAAACAGCGCAGGAACCCTAGGTGGGGCGCTACAAATCCTACAACACCACTCAAAGCGATATCTCAAATGGATGGCCGTATTTTGAAAGAAAAAATTGGGATTGAATGAAGCAGATGCGGCATGTGACATCTCATTTTTTCTTCTTGCTTCGCCTCCTCTCTTCAACTCTTCTAAAGAAAACATCACTCACCTCTCTCAAACATACCTTTTTTTTTTTTTTCCAAAAATATGGAGACTTGTTGGAGATTTCGCCTTGACATGAGCGACGCTTTGGTATTTGTTACATTCCGTCACAGAGTTTGGGTGCCATTTGTGAAAAAAGCCTATGTGCAATTAACTTACTATGTGTATTATCATGAACAGTATGAGAGGGAACACTTGATCTGACTTGATAGGTTTCTAGGTTTACGGGTCCCACAACCTCCATTATCTCCCAACCTGTCGAAGAATACGTAGGTTGGGATCTAAACTTTGCCATCTCTAACCTTCGTCTAGACAATAACTTGTTCAGAACTTGCAGGTGAGTAAAAAAGCGTAGATGTCTGTTTGTGATAGCACTTGGCAACTTCTAAGCTTGGGTGCGTACACACATGCAGTAGTTATCAGACAACTGCACTCCAGTACAGTCAAACGCCGCTACAATGAACGCTTCTACTACGAATTAGCCTGTACAACACTTTAATAGCCTGTACATCTGCTTTATTGGGGTCATTAAAGTGCGCGACGGATATAACAAAGTGACGTGTATAACAAAGAATTATCGCGGTCCCACACGCTTAGTTATACAGGCGTTTGACTGTATCACTAATAGGAAACTGTACCGAAGTGCTACAAAAGTATGCTGGCACTGCTTCAAAACTTGAATACCCCCAATACAATAGCGCTCCAGTGCTCCAAAACGAGATCTTTCATCCTCCACATAATGCTCGAAAACAAAGAGTCTAACCAGTTTATAACGTACGGCAGGAAATGCTACGATCAGTTCGATATAGCAAAAAAACATTTTCAACAAACTTCCACGATGCGTTCGTTGTAAGGCGAGAGCCTTCTCTTCTTTTCTCATCTCCTCGCTTCCACCTTGTAACAACGCTCTGGAGAGATTTTTTTTTTGGCATGCGTGCAGACTGTTTTTTTAGCTTATCTCTCCTTTTGAATCTCTTCTCTTCGTGGGCAACCATTTTGGGACGAAAAATCTTTTTCTGTGCTTGCGTGCAGCGTTCTTTTTTAGCTTTCTCCCCCTCTGAACTCTCCTCTTCGCTCAATTATGTTCGCAACTTGAGCTTTTGGAATTTTCTTTCTTTCCTACTTTTTTTGGGGAAGGGACAGGCTAGAAGACTATTGTTTGTGCATTTTTAGAAACCTTCCCGGGGGAAAAAGCTTGATATAGCCAATATGTTGTTCGTTATAAAAATTACTTTTTACATGCATTTTTATTTCAATTTTCTGAGAGTTCGATATCGACAATAATTCAGTGTGCGTGGGTTCCCTTTAAACGGGTTTCACAGTACTACAAAAAACTTACAGGAATACAGACTGGCATGGATAAATCGAAAACGGATGTTTTTATTTAGTCATGCCATAGATAGTGCGACCCTTGGTTTGGGTGCTGAATATTGGAAAAATGCAACCACACGCATTAGAGTTGCTAATTTAAGGTAGTGGAAAGTATATTGGGAGATTCTTCTCGAACTCTGATCATTACATGAACCTGCTAGTTACACAAGCTTTAGCAAGTGGAAGTGCAGTATATACTCTGTGGACAAAGTTCTCATGCAATCCTGGAGATCTGGGAGGGTAGGACGGGTGGGGCACTATTTCTATAATAGTACTGGGGGGCCAGATGAAACTGCCTAGCGGGTCAGATTTGGTTTGTGGGCCACCGGTTGCCGACCGCTGCCCTAAACCGAACTGGCTGGACCACCACTGGATCTAGATAAGAGGTTTTTTTGTTTTTTTTCTTCATTATAGTAACTTTGTATTTACTGTTGGCAATTTAACAATTGTACTGTTTAGGTTTGCGAGCTGTGTTTCATTTGCAAGTGATTGTTAGTATGGCGTGTAGAAGTTTTATTTCGGAACTTGGTTGACATAGAGAATCGCTTTTCCGTATAAAATTCTAATGCAAACAAACTTGACAGAAACATGGGCCTGAGAAGGGTTCTGACCTGCGAAAGGGGACTCGGTGTGGTAGAGTCATACTAGCAATGAACACAATTTTTTTGTTCCATGAAAAATATTGACCTCTTTATTGGAAGCAGTTCGCCTAGACATGACACATGTTTCTGGAAGCCCCCCACTTTTCCAAAACCACACATTGTATTACACTAATCCAGTATTTGGACGATCTGAACGCGTTCCCGATGCTACCGTGGAGCTAAAACGATGGAGGCTGAACACTGATACCTCATACAGCACATTTTATGAATGCACTTACACAAATTAACAGAATATTAAGGACTAGTCTTACAGGTGAAGAATAGCAGGTGAAGTCTCTTCCTCTTTCTCCAGACTAGTGGAGTCAGCGCTGGAGAGGGGTGAGGAGGAAACTACCAATCCTGGTGAGGAGCGGTGGTTTCACTTTTGCACCCTTCCTGCTATTTATAACCTGCAACGGACTATAGTCATTGTTGCAGTCTGAGGGGACTTGTTTGTTGCTGTCCAGCGATCGCAGAGAGTAGTCCTTGCTTCCACCAAGACGTTTGAGATGACACCCTTTCAAAGCGGTCTCGCTGTCCTCTCCAATCATGCATGCACATCTCCAAGACCTTCAGGCATGCGACCAAAGTCACTCGCTCGACCTCGTTTTCTAGTTTTTTTTTGGGGGGGGGTCTGATGTAACAAGCACGAAAATTTAACACTATTAGACAAAACCCCCGAGACGAGAGAAAAACAAAGGACGACACACACACAAAGTCAACTGAGACTGTGCTTATGTCGTCCTTTGTTTTTCCCTCGTCTCAAGGTTTTGTCTAGGTAATATAATGTTAAACTATAACCAGCTCATTCACAAAAATCTGGCTGTTTCAGTCGTGGAGATATGGTACTTCTGTACGTCTGTCTTTTCGCAAGGCAGCCTGGAGCGCCAATCCGTGTACTCTTATGGGTAACTGCTATACTCTGTTTCACCTTATGATGTACCGCAGGAAAGGCTACAAGCGCGAGCTCCTTGCTCTGGGGCACATCTTGGCGGCACAAGCTCTCGTGAAGTAAGAGCAGCTGCCAACGCTATGAGCTCGCGCTTCTAGCCTTCGCTGCGGTACAACATAAGGTGAAACGAAGTATACCTACGGCAAGTACTTGGCAGATGATGAGGCTGAAAATTTGCTTATACTGTACAGTGCATGCACATTGTTTTTGAGGTCTCAACATATTTTCAGTCTCATCATGCACCGAGCAATTCCTCCACAGATTGCAGTGATTGGGGCTCCCGAATGCTTTGCGGGAAAGCAAATGTATGATAGCTTTGATTGAATGTGGCAGCCTTCTTAACATGAGTACTTAAAGCCTCTGTAGTCGGAGGGCTTCGGGGCAGGGAACTCTTGTCGCACTCTTGTCACAACACAGCTGGGCAGGGGGACCCTGTTCTCTCTTCCCAGCTTCCCGTATATCCACCACACGAACTGGCAGTAGGCAGTATATCTGTACTTGCTGCAAAGATGAAAAACAGAGCGTCAGTTGAACAAGCAGAAGCGAGATGTCACAAGCTGTAATTTCGTTACGATGTACACACCATGCCTGAGTCGAAGTGGGACAGTGTGGATCCAAAGGCAGCCGGCCAAGAGCAATCCACGGAGGTGCAGGCGAATGGGGAGAGCGTGGATCCAAAGGCAGCCGGCCAAGAACCATCTCAGGAGGTGCAGCGACAAGATAATGGGGCAGGGACCATTTTCGACACGGGGACGTGACAGTTGGGGCGAAGCAGGTAGAAAGAAGCTGAAAAGGATGGAGAAGAGGAGCAGCAGGTGGGAAGAACTGAACAGAGATTGCACTACCACCGAGCCCGGAATGAAGAAGTCAACATCAACCGTGAGGCTGCCAAAGGGAGTTTTGAGAGTGGTCATAGGGTAGGGGATGGAAATGTTGGGCGATTTGCAAAGATACTCGTTCAGAAGGTGGGTATCCCAGACAGCGTTGAATTCCTATGAAGGACGGTTGCGGCGGTGGAGCAAGCACACGAGGCTATCACAGAGACTATCTGGCGGAGTATGAACACGGGGTGCGTGAGAAGGCGCTGAGAGGTCGATGCGTGCTCAAGGCCAAGACACTCTGGTCACTTAATAGAATGGAGGCAACGTGCGTCGTGTGAAAGGCGGTGACGGTGCCAGGCTTGACGTTCGCTAACGCAGTGCCGTCACCGTCGGCCGGCACGCAGGAGTTCTTGGAGAGGTGGCAGCGCTAGGTGGGAAGGCTGGCCTTCGGAGCTCATGGGACGACACTGAACGAGGCGGAGGCAAAGCCTCGGAGAGGAGCGGTGAGTGCGTCAGATGCAGAGGTGTCTGCTCTACACTGGAGCGACAACTCAACAAACGAGGAGAGCCTGTGCGCTGTCAACCAAGTGTGGGCGTCCACTGCCGTCGATCAACAGGCTTGAAGAGACAAGTGTAGGATCGAGGGAGCTGCGTGAATAGGTCAGTGCTGCGGAGACCCAGATGTGGAAAAGGAGGGCAGCTGACAAGCCGGCACTAAAGGCTTACATCAGCCACAGGGAGATCTGCAAGGAGCATTTCTTCGACAACACACTGGGAAACTCTGCTATTTGAGACTTGCTCCGGAACGTTAAAAATGAAGCGGTGGTGGGTGAAATGTGGGAAAGACAAAGCGAACAATATGTGTGCCATTAGTGGAGAAGAGGAGGAGACAGTGGAGCACCTGGTGCTTTTGTGCAAGATGCTGCGGCTGCAGCAATCAAGTTGAATGACCCTCGAACAGGCTCTCGGTTTCGTTGGCTAACCGCCAGAGGGAGACATAGGAGCCAGTCATACAGTCGGTAGGGGTGCGGCTGGTCCGGCAGTGATGGGGAACAGTGCGAACATAATTGAGAAAACAAAGCGTCGGCTGGAGAGTTGGAGAAAGAGATCTCGCGAGGGAGCAGGAGTTTGGATTCCTTGTTTTACTTTGAAAAGCAACTAATTTATAAATTAAAATATATGGTTTCAAAGCACGTACGCATTTATGTGTTGTCGGTTCCTCAAGCTGAGAGGGCGGGAGACCCTCAGCTTGACATACTCCAAGTCAAGTATGTCCCTATTCAGGCAGTACAGGTGGAAAAGGTGGTGCTTCGTGATGCAGGGCAGGCTCCCAGCCTTTTCTCTGACTTTGGCCTGCTCTTCGCAACAGACACTCTCTGTGGTGGTGGGCATACTTGCACAGTGCGAATTGCAGCAGCACCTGTTTGAAGAAATCGGACACACATTACATTTGTGCACATCTCTATACACTATAGTCGGTGACAGGTCAAGAAGGAAGTGGAAGCTCCTCCCAGCCCTTTCCACTTCAGCAGAGCTACTGGTGAAGAGGAGGTCGTCTCTTCTCCCGCGTTCGCTCTACTACAGTGGAAAGAGGTGGGAGGAGCTTCCACTTCCTTCTTGACCTCTCACCGACTATAAGTTCAAATTGCAGGTAAAGGAATTAGAACATCTCTAGTACTGTGTGCGATTTGGTGGAGAATAGAAAAGGGTTGTCTCTTCCTTGCTTTGGTAGTCTGATTGTATTGTTCAAATTATTTTTAGTTACTGAACTGACTCCCAGCTGGTATCCACATCCAGAATGCTCCCTTTACAAATACAACTAGCTGGTGCCTTGAGCAGACTTCTAATAGGTTTGGCAACACCTCACCAGTACCCAAGTAGCACCCAATGTTGTGCGAATATTCGCTGGATATTCTGAATGTTGAAGGAACATTAAAACTCCCTTCGGAACGTCCGAGGAACGTTCGTATGCGAAGATCCCCTCAAAGTGAGCTGCCCAACATTTTAGGAACGTTCGTTGGCGAACATTCGTATGCACAATGTTCTCAGAACGTTACCTTTTTGACATTTGTACGTGCAACATACTTAGAACGTTTGCTTGCGAACATTCCTAGAATGTTCACAGGTGAAGCCAACTTTACGGATATCTCAGGTTCGGTAGTTTTTGGGAAGTCAGCATAAGGGATCAGTTTTATCTTATATGAGTGTACCAAGGAATGTGATGTAAGACGTAGAGGGAAAGCACTGGTTCTCAGAACTTGATCAAGAACTAGGCACTCACTGCGTATGTAGAGGGGCAGTATTGAATGAACCACATTTTTAGTATCTGCGGTTTACAACTTTGAAAAAGGTGTTTCCATATGTATCTGTTCTGATGCTCAGAGTGAGTAATCTGTTATGTATACAGCGAATTTTGAATGGAAGAAGTTGACAAGTAGGAGTTAAATTTCAATAGTACATACTCAAGGTGGTGCTCAGTCTGGTGTGCTGGGAAAGCAGCTAGCTCGTGCTTGTGCCTTCTAAAAATTTGCTTAGATTAAAAAAATATCACCCTGTGTAAGAGCTTTATCACATGCAAAGAATGTTTACTGAATGTAGCGATAAGTACCCATGCCACATTCCGAGGAGATTAAAAGGATGGCCCTGCGTTATTTCTCAACATTTTAAGAATGTTGCAGAAGTTCTTTGGATGTTCTTAGAACCTTGTTAGGATATTTGAATAATGACTGAATGTCCTGGTAATGTTCTGTCGTTCTCAGAACGTTCCAAGAATGTTCCCCTGTAAATTTGCAACATTCCAGGCATGTTGTGAATGCTCTTTGGGATGTTCCCGGGTTCTCGTGCTACCTGGGTAGGTGCAAAGATGTGACTCGGCTACCGCGGAGTCTAAAGATACGGCGGACGTCGTAGCGTGGACAGTCTGAAATCGCTCCACGTTCGTCTTTTCACGCTTAACACTTACTGTTACAGATCATTAGCTATTAGACTGAAATAACACGGAAGAAGTTCGAATAACCGGCAGCAGCTTGACCTGGCTGCCGTGCGAGACATTAGGCGATATTGCACTACGCTACACGCGGCGTGCGCCTGTCTCAGTGGCGTCGGAACTTTCAGACAGAGTAAACAATGCTGGGGAAGGCGGCGAAGTCGAACTCAGCCAGCCCAGCCCCCCCCCCCCCTCCCTCCCTCCCCATGTCGCCCCTCCACTGCCTCCACCTTCCAAACACTTCCGACGCCACTGGCCTGTCTAGTGTGTCGCAACGCGTGGCGTCTGTCAAGAACATGAAAGATCGGGACAAGTTTGCTGCGTTTAGTGAAATGGAAGCTGCTCCGAAACAACACTGGTACAGTTTTGTGTACGACTGTCGATCTATCGCAGCGAACCGGCAGGCGGGAGCCGCCGCCCGCCCACATAGACGCCGTCGGTCCTTTTCATATCTTTATCACGACCAACTCTTACGTGGTCTCCACGAACCACGTAGTACGGACGAAATTTTGAGCGCCGAGGAGACGACGCGCGAAGGCACATAAGCGACGAAGGTTCGCCCTCGGAGCAGCTAGCTGAGCGCTGAGCAATTTGGAGATGCTCGGGGAGCGAGTACCGGAGGAAAACACGTCGGGGCATCGGTGCTCACATGGCAATGATAAGCATTTAATTTTAACATTTCGTGTGGTGCCCCGAATGTGAATCTTAAATATCGCGCTAAGAAAATTGATTGGGTACGTCCGCCGTACCTTTAGAACTCCGCGTTGCGGGTACACTTTTGCGGCCGACTGTACGTCCGACGCATACACCCTTTGTAGTACCCGATGCCGACAGCACGCGCTCACGGGTAAAATACAAAGAAATCGACGAAAACAAAATGTCGCCATAGCACAGTCAGCGCCACAAACGCTTGCAGGGGCACACTCTTTCACGCGCTTCTGAACAAAAAAGAAAAATAAACTTGTGGGACAAAATGGCCAGATGTCTCCACCCTCAGCCAAGCGCACATGGAGGCACCCTAATTTGTCCAATGTCTTATTTTCCACGAGTTGCGAGGCCACCAGTTCGCCTGTATCTTATTTCTTAAGACCGAAGTTCGCGCAACTCTGAAAACACGCGCATCCTTACCAGAGTGTGTTGTGTAGCCGCCGTCCGTCGTCGCGCGGTACCAGTACGCCTTCGGGGGCTGCTACGTCGCTGTCGCTGTCGTCGGACGACGCCGATGGGTCACAGGCATATGGCACCACTTTCGGCCTCTTCCTTGGCGGTTCTTCGTTCTCCTCGTCCGACGGCACGCCGCTGCCGCTGCTGTCAGACGTCGTCATGGCCAGATTATCGGACGGGGAAGAAATCGACGAACTCCGAAAAAAACCACAGACCAAAGTCGCCGCCGTCGCTACGACGCAGGTGCAGAAGTGGACTGGGGGTGGCAGGGTGGCTGGCAGGTAGTGCGCAGCTAACTTGGCTGGATTAGTTGGCAAACTTCCAACGCGACGGGCATCCGTCAACTATTATTCAAAGCGCAACTTTCTTCCACGCTGTGGCGCGTCGGCAGCTCGACTTGTTCACGTCAGTTCCGTTTCAATTTGTTGTCGTCAGTTCCGTTGCGAGTAATCCCAGAGGGCCTCGCGCGCATCGGAGGCTTCTGGCGCTTCTGACTCAATCAGCGGTCGTCATTCCAAGAAATACAATAATCCGATCTCCATCCCTTTAGATGAATAGCATTTTTAGGTATGGTGCGGTCCCGGGAAGCTTGTCCAGGGCTTATTTCGGCAACTTCAGATATCGGTTCAGCATCCCTTTAAGGGGGCTCACCCGCCACTAACACTTTGAAAAGTATGAATATCTCAGTTTATATTGAAACAAATATCAGCTTAAAATTTGAACCTACTATTCTATAATTCCAATATTTGCGCAGCCCTACTTTCCACACATCGTACATAAGCATCTGAAAAGGAAAAAATAAATAAAAAATCAACTTTATTCTTAGTGGCATCCTCAGGATTGCCAAGTGCCAAACACTTTCAACCTTCTTTTCAAAAACAGCTCCCGTGGGCACAGACATGGCCCAAATTGTGCACAAATAGCCTTTGGAGCAGCATGTAGCAGGTTATTCTTTCTGGCACAGTTTGGAGCAAATGACACAGCAGTTCCACCACTGGATGCGACCGGCTACTGTTTAGCGAGCAGCAAGTGGGTTAGCTTTCAGTCAAGGAACACTGGTGTAGCGCCCTTGTGAAGTCGCATCGAGACATGGCACAAATTGTGCACAAATAGCCTTTGGAGCAGCATGTAGCAGGTTATTCTTTCTGGCACAGTTTGGAGCAAATGACACAACAGTTCCACCACTGGATGCGACCGGCTACTGTTTAGCGAGCAGCAAGTGGGTTAGCTTTCAGTCAAGGAACACTGGTGTAGCGCCCTTGTGAAGTCGCATCGAGACATGGCACAAATTGTGCACAAATAGCCTTTGGAGCAGCATGTAGCAGGTTATTCTTTCTGGCACAGTTTGGAGCAAATGACACAGCAGTTCCACCACTGGATGCGACCGGCTACTGTTTAGCGAGCAGCAAGTGGGTTAGCTTTCAGTCAAGGAACACTGGTGTAGCGCCCTTGTGAAGTCGCATCGAGACATGGCACAAATTGTGCACAAATAGCCTTTGGAGCAGCATGTAGCAGGTTATTCTTTCTGGCACAGTTTGGAGCAAATGACACAGCAGTTCCACCACTGGATGCGACCGGCTACTGTTTAGCGAGCAGCAAGTGGGTTAGCTTTCAGTCAAGGAACACTGGTGTAGCGCCCTTGTGAAGTCGCATCGAGACATGGCACAAATTGTGCACAAATAGCCTTTGGAGCAGCATGTAGCAGGTTATTCTTTCTGGCACAGTTTGGAGCAAATGACACAGCAGTTCCACCACTGGATGCGACCGGCTACTGTTTAGCGAGCAGCAAGTGGGTTAGCTTTCAGTCAAGGAACACTGGTGTAGCGCCCTTGTGAAGTCGCATCGCGGTGGAGCTGCAGTTGATTGGTTGTACTGCGTACCGCAGCACTCATGGTCAGTTTGCTTTTGCTTGTGCCAAGATAAACAACATAAAAATACAAGCTGAAAATTCTTTCGATGTTAAAATCATTGCATGCCCCTTTAACGTTGTATTGCTCGTGCGGAGTGCCGGATCGGCTGATATGGCTTGAAGTGACTGTTGCGGTAAATCGTAAGCTGTAATTACAGACTATACTGATACAGATCCGAGGCACCAATAATGTGAAAAGCAGAGCCGCCACCTTCTTGTTTGTCAGGAACCCCAGGGACTTCAGGGAGTCGCTTCCCGAAGGTTTGTCGTCACTCCGAACGGTGGTAATGATGATCACCAGACGCTCTCGACCCTGGAACTGCTCCGTGGATCCCACAGTGACCTCCTTGCGTCCCCGTTTCTTCAGCGCAGCCAAGATTTTCATCACCTGCAGCAAGGAATGGGCATTTAGAAGAAACGCTGTACAACATCCAGCATCAGTGCTTTCGAATCAAACATACTTTTGTAAGGCTGCTCTTCAGATATAGGCCCCTCGCAAGATCCTGATGAACTTAAACAATATGTACAGTAAAACGGCAACTACCCAACGATGGGCATTTGTTAGGTCGAAGAGCAAAAGAATCACTGCCTGATCATGCTGACCAAATCTGGGGAACACAGAACATTATGAATGAGCTGGGCACATGCCATGTGAATGCGTGACCTCGCATGACTGTAGCATTACACAATGTCATGGTATAACATGACTTTAGAGTCTTGCATGATTTTGTCGTGGACGAAAAAGATAGACAAACGTAAAACTAAAAATAAGGGATAAGTCCGCGAACTTGTGCAAGAAACGAAAGAGAGAACGAGCGTCGAGAAAACAGCAGCAAGAGTCCAAGAGTGAGTCGGCAAGGCCATGCTGGGTTCCTTATCTATTACACTCAGGTGTGTTGAACATTTGTCCTAGAATGTTAAGAGTGTGGAACATTTCGGGTAAGAGTAAACGTGAACCTTCTTTAAGGGGGGACATGGCCTCGGAATTCAAATTTTTCAGAAAAAAACATTTTTTTTCAAAAATGATATGTTTATGTTTATATTAACTTCCAAAAAATGGTTTCAGAAACTTTCGTTTATAAACATGCAGGATTTATCTCACAAATTATGTTCGACATGTCGGCAGCCCTCCGAGTCAGCAGGGAGCAAGTTTTTGGCGTTTTTTATTTAGCGTTGCTTGATACTCATTTAACATAGTCAGAACATCTCGAACCCATTGGAAGTGCCATTTACTCTAGATTTAGCCCGTAGAAGCTTTCCAAGTTTACAAGTGTCAATGGCCAGGAGAACCCTATACATCCAAACGGAAAAAATTCTGAAAATTTGGTATGAGCAATCTTATTGGTTGAGAACTCAAACAGGGTTTACGATTGGTCCTTCCCAGTGACATGATATTGTGTGATCAGTAACACCCTTTTACAGAATCTTCCGCTTCAGATCCTATTCCTGCTTTGCTGCTCTTCCTTAGTGTGATTTGCCTCTCAGTTCTTGCCAGTTTATCTGTCAAGGAATGACTGCTACAAAAGTTAGCTTGCCTACAAATGACACAAACTGGTAGGTACTGCCAGGGGAACAGAAGGTCTCAAAGAGGAAGGTGCTAACAATGCGCTAGGTGAATTTTGCTTACCTCGGACTCGCAGAAAAGAAAGAAACCTAAAGTTGAATCTTCAAATGCATTTTTCTCAGTTTCACTTTTTGGCAGGAAATATGATATGAGTAAATGTATCATTGGACATTTTGAAAGTGTGAAGATTTCAGTTAGTGGTGTCCTGAACTGAAATTTCCTGAGGAACAAGTTAAAGGGTAACTGCAAAGAAAAAAAAGTGTTTTTTTAAACAGCCCAATTGGAACAAGCATGTCACAAAACAAATCTTCCGCGAAAGCAAAAAATGTTTTTAGCAATATTTACACCACAGGACGTAATTTAGTCGGAGTCACAGCCTCTCCACATTTGAAACTCCCGCTCTTTCGACCAGCGCGCAGGAGAACTACGCCCGCCCCTCACCCTTGGATTCTCTTGGATTGACTTGGCTGCGGAGTACCCAGCGTCTTGACTCCCGGCCGCGGATCGGGGGGAGGGGGGGAGGGGAATGGTAAGGGGGGAAGGCGCCGTCGATGTACGCTGGAAGCTAGAGCCGGTTTGCTTTCGTTGTTTTTGTTTGGTCGGGGAAAATGTGGCAACAACGCACGTTCAACATGGCGCCGGTATTGTTTTGGTTTGACGGGACGCGATAAGCTCCGGGGTTTGCGAGCACATGTCGCGATGACATGACCTGAAAAGTGCCTCTGTGATGTTCCCAGAAGACTGAGAGTATCATTCATAATCGTCGTGTGTGCTTTGTAAGCGAAGGGAGTCACAGGGTCCACGAGTGCACAACCACAAGCCAACGTTCACGACAGAGCTGTGTTGACTTCGGCGATCTCGTTCTGTTTGGTGCGACACTGCGATGCGACAAAGAACTGAAACGTTCGTTGTGTGTGGTGCAGGGCTTGGAAGTAGAAACCCACACTAATACGGAGTGCAAATTGGTTGATGTGGGGTTGACGGTCAACGGGTTCAGTCCCGTTGTCGTCAGCTGGTCCGATAGGACGCAGCGAGCGTTTTTAAAAGTAAATCTTCCTTCGTTTCGTTTCAAAATGTGGAAGATTCCCAACGCATATCGCGAGTAAAAAGCTGCGGGGCGTTCTCAACAAAATTACGTCGTTTTAAGTGAACAATGGACTACGGATTGTTGTCCTAAATCTGCCGTTTTTATGCTTTGTGTTGTTAGACGGCGGTTGCACAGCGAACGTGTTTGCACAACGACGCACACCGCTCGAGTAGATGATTCGGTCCTCTAAACGACCGGTTTTACAGAATTTCAGGGAAACTTAAGTGACCACCGATATTTTCCTGTAAATCTCGTGAAAGTTTGTAGCGCTCATCATGCGGTGTGAATAAATTTGGGCAAGATTTCCTACCTGCCCACAGATGCATGAACTGAGACCATTTGTTACGTAGTGAACATAATGCTTTTTCTTTATTTTGGGAAGGGGCGTTGGTGCATTTAATATGGTACAACCACTTGAGAGTTCAGAAATTGGGGAGAGCAACCAAGCTTTCCGAACTTTGTCTCTATCCTCTCTGGCACTGCCCCAAGTTGCAGTTTCAGTAGGCATACCTACTAGCAGGTACAAACTGCTCTAAAGCAGGTAAAAGACTGGGAAGTCAGGTCGGTGCGGACTCTGTGTTTCGCAAGATGACTGGGAAAGTTCTTTTGCGAGGTATGCGGAATATGCAAACGATCTGGTTATGCCCGTCGTTTGCGTCTCTCCAGCAAAACGAATAAGTTGATCTACAAAGGCGTAATCACAAACCAAGATTTACGATAATAGTACACATTCCATTCAAACAGCTTTACGTAAAATAAATCGGAAGCAGAGAAAAAGAAAATCTGTCGTCTAAAGCAGAATTCGGACGTCCGAAGGCTTCTGCAGACAGCTGTTACGTAATAACCTGTCTGTGCCAGGTCTTTTACGTAACACGGGGCACCCGGTGCGAATCTCGAAGGCCTCCGGAGCGAAATGACGAGAACATACCTGGACTCGTTTGTGGTTACGCGAACGCCCGATTGCCTGCAGCTAAATAGCATTCAGCTTGTGATGTTTCGGGGCGACATGGCTGCGGGAAGACTCGCTGTCGCGACCACTCATCTCTCAGCACTTTACAATGAAACGGCGCTGCTTACAGGAGCTGACATCTAAAAAAAGTCGGCATTTGCACGTGCAAGCAAGGAAAAAAAACACGCTAAGAAAGCAAAGAGGAAAACGAAAAAAAAAAAAAAACGCGCTATGAAAGCCAAAACCCCGCGTCGCTTCCTATCACTAACACTGGCGACAGCTGCTAAACACACACTACTTCACTTCAGGAAGTCTCACTCAAGCACCTGGGTCAACACGAAACACTGATCACTTCGGCGAAACGACTAGTCGAGGTAGGCGAGACAGGCGGGAGCAGGGACTTCGGCGGCCATGAAAGAATGGCGAAGCTTTTGTTTGTTTTGGTATGAATCCAAACGAAAGTGCTTGTATTGTAAACCTTTTGTAAAAAAAAACGATAACTCTCATTACATGGGTTATTCTTTAAACGTAAAAATATGCCGCTCAAAAGGAAATTACAACATATAACAAAGGTTTAACAACCAAGATCTAAGCTGTCAATCAAACTCTTAGCCAATGAGAAGTATAGCAGCCGATTGGGATTGACGTCACGGAATCCCAACTTCGTGGCGCGCGATTTAAAACTGACAAAATAGCCGCAAACTAAAATCAGTCTCACGCAATAAATATTGCTGTAAAAAAATTTTTATTTTCGCGGAAAAAATGTTTTACGACATGCTCGTCCCAATTAGGCTGTTAAAAAAAAAACTTTTTTTTTCTTTGCAGTTACCCTTTAAGGTACTCATAATCTGAAAAAGCTAAATTTTTCATGACAAAAACTGAATATTTTAAAACTCAGAAATCTGTTAAAATCGTTTGCTCTTTTTGGGTGTTGTTTTTCTCTAGAATTGCATTTTCTACAATTAATTTTTACCTTAACTTGCACTATGGGTATTCTACTTCACATTAAACCAAACATTTTGTGGATTGCAATTATTATTTTTCTTAAGTACATCTCCTACTAAAGTGACTTTTCTGGAGCTTGTTAAGCATAGTGTCGTAGAATGGGCCTATAAGACTGAAACATTAGATGTCATCAATCCTAATGGGGTTCAATTCACCCTGAAAGTTTGAATCAATTTGAGACAATGGTTCAAAAGTTGACCCTCCCAGGCCATGTCACCCATTTAGTGCGGAGTAGCGTTTCTTCTTGGCCGCGCACGCAACAATATGACGCCATGCGACATCACAGTCGAGTAACGTCATGTTACATGGTGTCATGGTACCCCGTGACATCTTGAGACCTTGAAGTTGCAGTGTTGCGACTGTGCGGACTTCACCAGTTTGCACTGGCATGCTCGGAGAAGCAGCCGGCACGGAGGATCCCCTGGGTAAGCTAGGTAGGCTCAGAAGTCTAGGATGGATACACTACAAGCCCTTTGCTAGTTTTTTTGTTTGTTTTTCATGGGCTTCTAGCACTTATTGTGACAAAACACTCGGAAGTTCCCCCAACTACCAAACATCCTCGGCCGTACCTGCCCCCAAGTAGTGTTCTCTATTAAATCTGAGCCATCCATTAATGCATAACTATAGTCGGCGACAGGTTGAAACCCCCAGTAGATGCTCAGCCTCCTGCACACGCTCACTGCCTTCCACCGGGCTCTGGCTGTGAATGCAACGAAGTCTTATTGAAGGCAGAAAGTTTGCGCTCGAGGCAGAGCGTCTACCGGGTTCCCAACCTGTCGGACTAATATGTGGCGAACATGCCCTAATATGCGCATTATTCTTTACAAGGTCTGTAGGCTTCTGCAGTGCTTTGTTTCACCAATGACAAGACCAGGCGCTCTAATCTGGACACTTGGCAAAAAAGTTGGCAAGGAATTAAACAGTCGCGATTGGCCAGCGCCAAGGTCAAGTGCGGCGCTGGCCAATCACGACTGCTGGATTTCCTTGCAAACTTTTTCGACGAGTGTCCAGATTAGAACCCGAAGAGGGGTTCCTCAAATGCCATTAAACGGAGATAGACATTCCTCCAGATGGAGACGTTTGAGAAACCCTGTTTTAGGGTATGTGTCCCGCGGGGCACCCCACCTGCTGGCGGTAAGGCGACACGATTCCGATGTCTTCTTCCTTGATCACGGAGAAACTGTCGCTGCCTTTGAGCAGGGCGTCCACGTAGTGCAGCACCAGCTGAATCTCTTCCGGGTTGAAGTAAGACGGGTTGTCCTCCTCCCTCAGGTCCCTTCCCCAGACAGCATGGAAGAGGAGGGGGCAGCCCTTGCAGGGAAGGCCCTCCCACTGCAGCATGCACTCAGACACACGCCGTTCTGCACACGCCTGCATTTGTGCAGCATAAGAAACAAAAACAAAACAGCTAGTCTCTTACGTATATTCCAGAGGTGGCCGGACAGACGTAACCAGAGCCATAAAAAGGATCCATTTTAAGGCTGAGGCCCCTTGGCAACCACTTTGAAGAAGCTTAAAGTTTGACCCCCAGATGGCGACACCGATCTGTGTGGCCGAGAAACTTTGGTATGACATTCTGGCGAGACCCTGTGCATGTTGCATGTTCACCGCATGCTCTCGCCCACGGCACGCAGTGCCAGCGTTGCACAGTTTGCTCCGCTAGCCCAGCCAGCTCATCTATCGGAGGATGCCAAGCTGGGTAGTCTCCGACATGGGCTCCTGATCTGTGGTGCTGCAATTTTTACATGCTTTTGTGCAAGAAATCAAGTGAAAAAAAATATCTTGCAGCTTGACCTCTTAACATTTCAATTTATTTTAAATTAACTTATTGGGCCGGCACAAAAGTGCCTGCCCTATAAATGCCAGGCATTTAAAAACAGCCCCCATGCCATAGACAATGCAGGGAAGGTTTTGTGTAGACAGATTAAAATCGCTGAGAAACTGCTGTACTGAACAAACAGAGAGGTTGTTCAGAAAAAAAATGTGTGCAGTTTGAGGCCCAGAGTTACTGTCTTTTAGCCCTGGGACACAGGGATTCGACAAAATAAATGTGCAATGGCTTGAGGCCATTGCATATTTAAAGGGAATAAAAACAGGCACGTCCAACTGGAAATCGGGCTTGGCACAAGGTCAAATGGAAACAATTGGTTCTGTATTTGAGGAAACACATTTTGATCATCTTCATTTGGCCTCCAGGATCACAAATATCGAGATCATTTTTCAATTTGGTGCACGGAGGCTGAAAAAATTAATTTTTCAAGTACCGTTCCACAACACTCATCAAAACTATGCACACACACTCCTGCTAGCCCACATGAGCGAGATGCGCTTCGCGGCTCGAAGATCCCAGTACGACATCACAAACGGTCGAAGGTTTTTCGTGTTTTCCTGCATTCAGTTACATCTTCGGGGAAAACTAACGTGACATTCAAATTCGTGAGATAAAAATACGCAAACTTCACCTCTATTTTACTTTTCTCAAGAAATGAGAGCTTCCCTTGAAACAAGTGCCAATTTCGAAGCTGCTTCTTTGTAACAGGACTAGGTGTAACTCGCAAGAGCAATACTTGATGAAATGGGAAAGCAAGTACCTTCAACCTTTTGGAGACTAAAAGATTAACCCCTTAAGTGCCAAATTTGTTTTCCTAAAAGTAACCTAAAAGTGCCAGATTTTTTTATTTTGAATTGTTACTCCTCTAGTATTACACATAAAATTTGAAAAGTTTATTACGCAAAAATCAGCAGAGGCGAAAAAACTATTTGCGAACTAATACGAGTGCTGCCATCTATGATCAGCGCCGCAAAACTACTCGGATGAGCCTAGGTCGTCCGTGAAATTGAGGACATCCAAAAAAACCACTGGACGAGCTGAGCTCGTCCACGGCATTTTTAGCCAGAAAGTGGCCGACGAGCTCAGCTCGTCCAAGGCACTTAAAGGACACATGCAAAGAAAAAAAAAAATTTTTTTTAAACAGCTTAGATGGAAAAAGGATATCATAAAACAATTTTACAACGAAGAAAAAAAATTTTTAGAGCTATATTTACGGCGCTATACGAATTTGTAGTTGGCGCCTGCGGGCGCCGCAGAAAAGTGGCCCTTATTTATCACGTGACGGGCCCATATTTGTCACGTGGTGCTCGCACTCTTTCGGAAGCTTCCTATGGCCTCTAAAAGTAACTTATTCATCTTTATTTAAAGTATAACAAAACACTAAGATTAGTAAGTAACTTTTAGAGCCCAAAGGAAACTCCTGAAAAAGCGCAAGCAGACGTGATAGACCTGTGCGCCGGTCAGATGACGGCGGCGGCGCCCCGAACCAGACGAACTTGTGCGGCGGCGGCGACGGCGGCGTGGAGAAACGCGTTGAAGCGGCGTTCGCACAACGCTCAGCGTGCGGCGGCGGCGTCGCTTTACGGCTCCGGCGACGCAGGGCGGTGGCGCGCGGGCCTACCACGTGACCAGCGGCGGCTCCGGCGGGCGCTAACTACAAATTCGTATAGCGCCGTAAATATAGCTCTAAAAATTTTTTTTCTTCGTTGTAAAATTGTTTTATAATATCCTTCTTCCATCTAAGCTGTTTAAAAAAAATTTTTTTTTTTCTTTGCATGTGTCCTTTAAGGGGTGAAGACACCCACAGGCTTGTTGATAAAGTCTTGGTTTGACAAGATTGCAATAGATAGAATTTAGGCTTTGTTTTGCGGGCTTTTCCTTTGATTCGGGTGAAGAACGTCAATGAGAAGGATCACCACATCCAGTCACAAATGTCAATGCACATTTTAAGCACTGCGTTCCTCCCAACACGTTTGGCTTTCTACACTATTCATGCCCTTGGAAGAGAAACACTTTGCTCGCTTCCTCCTTTTCTATATCCTCTCCTCTTTACCCTGCGTCAACAGGGCCCCCTCGCAATTTAGGAGGATGACGCTAAGAGGACCATCTTCCCTCCAGAAAATGAGGCTGTATGTTGGCCGTCAAGGTTTCTACACATTTAGGACTGACTAAGCAAAATCAAAAGACCATAAAGTTAGGCAAAGGATAAGAACAAAATAATTATGTGAGCAAGTATTAGCCCTAAGCGGCACAGACTGGAGCGCTGCGATCGCTGGATGGTAACAGAGACAAGGATCACGTGACAGGCGTTTCCTTCCCTTTGCTTTCGATTTGCGATTTAACACGTAGCAGCAGAAACAGTTCGCTAAGTACGAGGGGGGACCCAAATGTAACCAGAAAGAATTTCTGGACGGCGGGCTGTTCATAGCGAGAGTTTCTGCCACTCGCAGCGCCCCTCCCGAGTCAGTTCGCCGACTGGCGTTATCTCCTAAAGTTCTAGCAGAATGTGAATTTTTTACCCGAGCACTTCAAAATCATTCCTCGTTTTTGCAATGTCAGATTAGAAAGACCCTCCACATCCACGAAACGTTTTCCTTACAGGACTTTTTTTTATAAAGGTGAATGGAAAAGGTCTCACGGGGCAAGGTACAGTGAATAGGGGTGGCAGTGATGTGATTGGCCTAAGCCATTTTGGCGCACGTTTCGGAGCAACCAAAACAGTGTTTTGGAGCAGCAAGTGTGACCTTTGGAGCAACCGAAACAGTGTTTTGGAGCAGCAAATGTGACCTTTGGAGCAACCAAAACAGTGTTTTGGAGCAGCAAAAGCGGCTTTTGGAGCAGCCAAGACAGTGTTTCGTAGCAGCAAAAGTGGATTTTCGAGCAGATATTCTTAGGAAACTAAAAATATTTGTTTTAAGTGCTGTACAAACGAAGGGCACTTTGTGTTGTGTTCTGATGTGACGTGTTGTGACGGGACTCGCTGCTTCTGTTTTTACAGCTCAGACATCCCACAAGTGTACAGTGCTGTAGGCATTGCCCAGCAATTTCGAAAAACCGCTTGCCACCGTTTTACTGATTCCCGACGTGCGAGAGTTTCGTCAAAGGTAAGCAAACGTAAAAAAATGAATTGCAAGCGTCCCAGCTGGTGCCTCAGTCACGCAATCATGTTCGCATGCACGTGAGGTCAACTTCGGCAGGCTTGCTGTTGAGCATGCTTCGTCGCGCGAGCGCGGACAACGGCTGTCCGATCGAAACCGAAACCATGCCCCTCAGCTCCGTCGCTAACTTATCCCCAAAATTGTACACAAAATGTAACTTTCGAGCATGCGACAAAAACAGTCCAGTGGCGCCTGCTTGGCAGGCCGGCAAACAAGGTACAAACTAAACACACAAAAATAAAGAACCTGAGTGCATCGATGCAAGACATTGCGAGCCAGCCTCAAAAGTTCTTGGAGCGCTTTGTGCAACGACTGAACTCGAGACAAACAAGCACGCTGTCGGATTCAGCGTGCAGACATTGCCTTCTTTGCTTTAGCTCACTTCTCTTCACCAACTTTCTTTCACGGCAGTTTTTTCACGTACCGAGGTCCAGACTTGTACGTAATCCATTACAAGTAACGAAATTACTTGTAATCGCTTACATTTATCAGTAATTTAGTAACGGAATAATTACATATTTTCTAGAGTAATTTTAAAGTAATTCCCTTACATTTTTTACGTAACGGATTCCTTGTAATCCGTTACATTTTTTTTTTCAGTACCAACCCCCCCCCCCCTTTCTAAAGGAAGGGTTGTTTTTATTTTGGTAAAGTCGAGCGCAGAGACACTGCCATGCAAATTGACCACCGCAAAGGGAGGCTTGGCACTCTTCAGCTCCGCAAAGCCTTTTGTTGCAACACCAAGCCCCTGAATCTATTTTTTTTTTAGACCCTAACAACAATGTCAAAAAACCCAAGTAAACATTTCTACAAAACAAAAAAGAAAAAAAGGGGGAGGGGGGCAAGTTATATCCGCTTTTTTTTAGTCCCTGTGTTTTTTCTTTGCGATCGATGACGGAAAGAGGACACCAAGTGATTGTGTGATTGAGACCTGTCTGTGTGATTGTGTGATTGAGACCTGTCTGTTTTTCTGTTACTTTTGCTCTTCTAAAAAAAACCCGTCTCAGGGTAAACGACAAAATGATTGTGTGCCTCTTTGAGAAGCTCGAGGCGGTAAGTGCACAGAAAAGAATTAACAATGTCCTTCTCGGTTATAGTGACAACACAAGGCAACCCTCAGTCTACCCTAAAATCCACTAAAAGAAATGTGATAATATGTGAAGGTGTTATTGCCACAAGCACCCTCGTTCGTTGCTGCACACTTATCATCTTTTATAAAACAGGATGCATTTTTTTCTGCACCTTTCACATTATTTGACCTTGTTTTAAAAGCTACTTACTTTTTGTAGTCCAACTTCTAGGGTTGGCCCAATTTAATTGTGAATTCCAGCCAGGTTATCTGCATTTCAGTCACAATTTTTGTGAGTCAGCTTTTTGCGAGCATTTGGAAAATGGTAATAGTCTTCCATTCTTCTTTCTGTTTTGACCCAGCAGGGCGATCTTATCTCAAGCAGATATTTTTACAAATAAAACATAATGGTGGCTGACGTAGACTTGATATTCTGGGCTTGAGGAGAGAGTGAAACTCGTGAGTGGGGCCATAGCGCGGCTTACTTAGTACTCTGCCTTTCGCTGCCCGTGGCATCAGCGGACGTCTATCTGGAGAACAACGGAGTAAACTGCAGTCGGTTCGTGCTCCGTGCGGTTTTGAACGGCACCAATAAAGGTACACACGGCAAGCGTGCGTTTACATTTAATTGTTTTAACCGACATTCTAATTAATTGTTGTTGTGGGGGTCTTTTTTTATTAATTATATTTATATACTGGAAAAAAAATGTTTTTATTCACCAACGTCTCAATTGAGGCTCGACCTGTTCAGAACTAAAGGAAGAAGAATATCGAGCCAAACCTTTTTTTATTATTCAATTATCACCTTACTGTTACAACTATGTTTTGCTATTGTCTGGCAATATATGTCGGTTTAGTAAGATGGACATAAATCAGTTCTTATTCTAGTTTTGGCTATATGTATGATGACTTCCACAGCTTCGCGATTTAGACAATGGAGAATTTTAGTAGATCGGTCCGATGACTCCGATAACGATACCCGATACTCCGCCGCCGCCTTCGCGCATGCATCATATCGTTATCGGATCCATCGGAGGTATCGGAACGATTTACTAAAACTCTCCGATATCAGGCAACGGCTGCAAAGACGAAGCTTTGCTCTATCTTTGAGGCAAATAGCACTTCCATTGCTTCGCTGAAAAAGCTCAATGCAGAGCATGAAACATTCGTGAGGCGCAATATGGAACTCCTATCCAGTGCCTCAGTTCAAATGGTGTTCAGCGGAGCAGTCGACCTATTGAGTATGAAATAACGCAAAATGTCTGACGAGACTTTCGAGAGCCAGCTGATGCTCAAAATACTCAAGGTCATTAGATGGAACAGGTTGCAACAATAAGAACTTGAATAACCCTCTTCCCTTTGTTTCCTACTTGAGGACAATAATGTTGAAAGTAACGGATTACTTTTTGGGGTAACGGTCAGTTACTTTTATGGGAGGGTAATTGTAATTGTAATAAATTACAATTTAGCCTTGAGTAATTGTAAATGTAATTCCTTACTATTTTTCAGTAACGTGTACAAGTCTGCCGAGGTCCCTCTCGAAAGAAGGCCCACCGAGAGAAATCTAGATAATCAATACTTTGACAGAGCAGTCTTTGAATTAAAGATGGATTTTTGTAGTAACGTATGATTTAAACAAGAACAAAAATGTTGATGAACATGCGGCGGTACTTAGTTTCATTTTAGAAAGTACCATATCTGCAGTGATGTGGGGACGGCAACATTCGACGTCGCGCGACCACGGTGACTGAAAGGCAGTGACCAAATATAGTTTTCCCACGGCCGTTGCTTCAGCTCACAAAGTAACTCCTGCCGCGCAAAAACGTGGTTTCGTTTCACAGCATGACGGCATGGCTGGTACCCGGCACGCTACCGTCGGAGCATCGGCACACATCCGCGTCTATCGCTGAAAATAAAAAAAAAAAAGAGAAGAGACCCACAAGACTAGAGCGCGAACCGCGAGACGCCGGGAAAACCACGCAAGACCGGGTGGACAATTGATGCACAGTACTTTATGTCAGGCGGCCGCTTGCGCCACATAACACACGCCTGCTCAATTACAGTCCCTTGGCGCAGGCTTGGCGCAGATTACCCATATTTTGGCGAAATGTAGCAGGATGTAGCAGGGTTAGCCCCTTGGCGCAGTTTGGCGCAATTGGCGCAGCAATCACATCACTGGGGTGGTGGAAAAGTAGTGTCGGGACAATTTTGTTAAAAAAATTGCTGCACTGACAAGGCAGTGTGTGCTGGAGAATTGTGACGGAACCATCACTCTCCCCTTTCCCACAAATCTGGGCCTTTCTGCCTCACTGGGCTACGCAAGCGTCACAAAACTCACAGGTAAAACAGTGCACTAACACATTCACCAGCAAGATCAAGCGCTTGAGTGAACAATGCCAGAATTTCTCCACGTTTTCATCAGTTGCGCGACCCTGAACGAGGTTGGTCGTCAATCAATAATTCACCGGCCTTGAAGCGAGAAAAGAGATGCTATAAAGAAACTATGGTTTTTTTATAGCATCTTCTTCATAAACTGCTTGAAGAATTTTAAGAGTTTCTGCTGCAGCTTTCCGTAAAAGAAAACAGAAGTTCACGGCAGCACACTGTTTCCTCAAATCACATCGCAAAAAATGAGGAACGGTGTTGATTTTGCCCCTTATACAGGTCATTCCGGTTAGTTTTGGGGCTTCCCTCGCATATCTTGTTTTTGCTATGATGCAAACATTCATACAAATCCCAATTCACCAAGCGAAATGATCGGAAGTTTTCTGTAGGTTACAATGGAATCCCAAGATATATCTTCATAGCCACCAACACCACTCAGAGATATTTCGCCGTGGAGACCAACAGGCATACTTCCTCAGTTACCCTCTCAAAGAAGAAGTACTCCAACGTGCTAGTTGTCGGAGACTTCAATGCGCACATTAATTGGTCTGACTTAAGCTCTCCCAAGCCCACAGGACGATCTGACACTGCCCTCCTCAACCATATAGAAACACTCGGACTTACCCAAGTATGCAGTGAGCCAACTTACGTCACCAGCAATAACAAAGTTTCTTTCCTCGACCTCATGCTCGTCTCTAACCCCACACTCAACTCAAATTGTTTCACAGAACCCAGCCTCACGGGCTCTGACCACAAAGCATCGACTGCGACCACATACCATCATTTGCCTAAATCCGGACCTCATGCCAGACGCCTCCATAACTTTGCAAGATTGGACACCAACCACCTGAATTCGCTTATACACCTCGCCTTTTGGGGCATGGTGTTCCAAGACAACCATGAAGACCCATATGACATATGGCTCGACTTTATGCACGCCATCGAAGCTGAATGCGTCCCCTCCAGAAAAAGCCGAAACAAACCCCGAGCGCCCTGGATAACAACGGAGATACTGTTCCAAGCCCGACGGAAGCGTCAGCTGTTCGCACAAGCAAAGCGAAACAGCTGTCCCATTACACTTGAGGCAGCCTGCACCCTCCAGAGAAACCTGAAAAAACAGATAAGAAAGTCTCACCAAGATTATGCTTTGGACATGGCACAACGGGCTGTAAGGGATCCAAAAATATTTTGGGCCTATGTAAGGAGTAACAAACAGAACACGTCTGCTCTAAACATATGCCAGGACAGCAAGGCTCTGAGCGACTTGGAGAGTGCGGAACTTTTTAGCAAGCACTTCGCTGCAGCTTGGACACCGCCCTGCAGCCTCTCATCACAACCATAAACTTGCCCATCATCATCGCAGTTGGCCCCCTCGCCCCGCTTAACCAGTATCCTTATCACCGAGGATGTCAAAGAGGCTCTCACCCGACTGAGTCCTTCACAGTCGCCCGGTCCTGACGGCATCCACCCTGCGCTCCTTAAAGCATCTGGTCAACAACTAGCCCCATTACTGGCCCGACTGTTCCAGCAGCTCTTGGACACTGGGTGCGTCCCCGCCCCATGGAAGCAGGCTTATGTCACTCCCATCTACAAAGGGAATGGATCCCCAGCAGACAAGCCAGAATCCTACAGACCAATCTCAACAACATCAGTCGTCTGCCGTACCATGGAGTGAGTGTTAAACTCTGCCCTGCACAGATACTTAAACGCCCACGCTCTTCTGTCTCCAGCGCAACATGGCTTTCGCCCCGATCGAAGCTGTGAGACTGCCCTGCTCACTGCTGTTCACCAGATCAGTGACAGCCTGGACAACTCCACACCATGCGAACTGGTACAGCTCAACTTTACCAAAGCGTTTGATAAAGTAGACCACAAGCTCCTGATAACCAAACTGGAAAGCACGGGTATCGAGGGCCCCCTCCTTCGCCAGCTATCTAACTTCATCCTGCAGAGACAACAAAGTGTGATGTTCAACGGGTCAAGGTCCCAATCTCGAACCGTCCAATCTGGAATCCCCCAAGGCACAGTACTTGGTCCGGACCCTCTTAATTTTTATCAACGATATCGTCCAGGTTAGACTCCGCCACCATCATGTATGCTGATGATCTTACCCTCCTTCAACCGATTCAATCTCAGGAAGACTGTAATAAACTGCAACAAGACCTTGATCACATCCAAGCCTGGACGATCAGAAACAAATTACCCGAGTGCATCAAAATCCGCTACAATTCACTTCACTACAAAAAGGAAAGCACAGAATCCACCAGTAATTTTAACTGTTAATGGAACTCCATTGGAACGAAAGGAGAGCATAACCCTGCTGGGTGTCACCCTTGACAGCAAATTGAGCTTCACTGCACACATACACTCTGTCGCCTCACGCGCACGGTGGATGCGGGGATTCGTGCAAACTATCAGTAAGGGTCTGGGGCCTGCTGTGCTGGTGCAGCTGTACACTGTGCTGGTCCTGCCCCTATTATAGTATTGCTCGCCTATCTGGTCGCGAAAGGGAGCCTCAGCTCAGGAGACACTAGAGACCATCCAGCGGCGAGCAGCTTACGGCGTCTACTGCCGAACCTCTCCAAGTCCTCGCTTTTTGCCACGTGACATCCCGACAACCCAACTCTTGAGAGCAGCTAAGTGGAGTACACTGTCCCATTGGCAATATGTAGCCACCCTACGGTTGCTGGCTCAGGTGATTGGTCCTGGGATCCCGTAGGAGGACTACCTTCGCTCTGTGTCCCGGCGCAATGAACGAACCGGGCGCGTAGACCCCCTCTTCGCGCGGACCCAACGGCACGACAACTCATGTGTCTCCTCCGGGGTGTGAGACTTTGGAGGCCCCTGCCTGACGCCATCACCAGCTTGCCCATCACAGACAGACGAGGTGACAGCTCTGCAAGGCAGCAGCCAAACACCTCTAAACCAACACCCACGAATGTCTTGCATACCTCATCATACGTCACCCACCTCACTTTTCACCCTCTTCACCATCCCATCATCATCGTCCCCCACTTCTCAAGCCAAGAAGCCTCGCATCACCATTATCGTCTAGCTGGCCACATAGGCACATATGTGTATGGGCGGAAACGCCTTCTATGCGACCTGTACTTAAATGTACAAATAAATATCTATCTATCTACATGCTTTATGCAAACTTTCCAACTTCGAGCAGCAGGAAAGAAATACATACTCAAAACTACCTACAATGCTCACAGAAGATTGCTCGATCCACGAATTCCAGAAGCAACGACAATGATCCCACCGACTTTAGCGGTCATACTCAACAGGCAAGAGGCCCTCGTCACTAGCTGCTCACAATTGGCTGCCTCGTAAAATAAAAAAATCTTGTGCGACCCTTTTGGTATCAATAGCTTGAACCTTGGCCCAGATTTCCCGCTTCTGAAGGCAAGATTTATCTTTTTGTCGTCCCCTTGTCATTTTTTAGTGTTGTGTGGCAGTAGCGGAAGCTCTTGTCACAGTAACGCACTCATCGATTCTATATGCTGCTTTCTTTGACGTACAGCTCAAATAAAATTGGTATGGATTACCCTCGCATTATGTGGTACATACACTTCATATTTTCAAGTATGTTTAATTTATTCCGAGGCGACGGTGGTACAAACATTAACGCAGATTGAGCTAGCACATGTCTCGGTAGCTACGCTAGTTCCGCAATATCGAAGCAAGACTTCCTTTGCCTCACGTATAAGTATCGAGCCCAAAGAGTCGCTGCAGAAGGTAATACCATGGTGATGCCTCGTGTGCGTGATATTTCAGAGCTCGGTTGGATCTCACGGGAAATAAATCGCCTCAAAACCGCGCAAGCAAACCAAAAAAAAAAAAGATAAGGCGATTGGAATAGTAAGCATGACACCTGCTAGGCAGTCCTCACGATTGATTTCCGTTTGCTTCGTCCGTTTCCAACAGACTGGAAAAAAAGGAAACCCGCCCTGGGAACCATGACGCACCAGATTATTGGTCACCTAGCCTCCGAAGCCACTACCACAACCAACTTGGTCGTGGTCAGTGCAACGCCACAGTTGTCGCGCTGCTTGAGTTGAATCTTGACAAACGCAACGAAAAGATTAGGTCAAAAGCAACCAAAAACACTCATTCAAAATAGCAAATTGAATATGAATTGTGAACGATACACCTCAACCTACATGCTACGAACGAAGTGCAGACACAGTCACGTGATCCTTTCTACTACGTCACGACGAGGAGCCGCAAGGTGGTGCCACTCCATCTTCTTTGAGCTAATATCAGGGCACAAGTATTGGAGAGGTAAACAAAACATAAAAATATTAAATGAAAAAAATAACCCAAGTAATGAAGTTTTTAATGAATCTTTGAAAAAAGCAATGTTGGTGATTCAAGCAATGATTGCAGGAAGATGGTTCTAGTCAAGAGATATAGCTACAATTCATAAATGCATTACAGTATGAATAGTACAAGCGAAAGCATGGGTTCCCCTGTTTACTGAGTGATCACAACGTTCATCTTACTTTTAAACAAAATTAAATAACATATTAATGAATTCATAGCATAGAAAATGTTTATTTCCCACCATAGTACATGACCGTTGGGTGGGTGTGGACAGCAATCTTAAGCCTCATCCACTTCACACTATCAAGTTGTCATTCTTAGCAGATGATGGGGCACTTAATCCACAGCTGACACAAGGACCAAACAGAAATGCCTCCTCCATAAACGTTGTAACCTGATTTGAGTTGAAAGGAACTTTTCGTGCCTCCTATACTGTGGTGCACAAACCTGAAGCTCTCCCTCGTAGAACCGCTTGTTTGGGATTTCGAGGATATCTTTGTGACTGCGGAAGTTCTTGAGTAGCTTTGACAGCATCTGTGGGTTGGACGCGGGTGCGGATTAATGGTACGCGCTGTCGACAGATGGCGCTGCCTATGTGACGCCGGAGTCAGACGGACGACGCGGTAGAAGACGCGACGCGGTAGAAAAGGGTCGCCATCTCCTAAGTTGGCGTAGTTATGAAAATGTCAAAACTACAGCTGCGCTTCTTCGGACCCAACTGACCCAACTGTAGACACACCATGGTGGCAGCGGTGAACTTCGAGGATGGAAAGATGCAGTTCAGCGATCGGAGGGCACCCAGGAAAGACCAGACGGAAGAGAAAACCGCCGCGGAGAGCACAATGACGAAAATGGCGGGAGGTCTACCTCGAAAATGTTCGACTGTTGTGACAGAGGATATTGGAAATGTTGGATCGCAAGGTGGGACCACTACCGCATCCTATCAGGACTTCACCTGCGCAACACGGGAACACGGGTGAGCACCTTTCTTCACGCGAGGGGGAGAGAAGCTGAGGACGTCTTCACTAAAAGACGCCAGCGGCCGATATCTTTGTGACTGCCGGAAGTTCTGAGTAGCTTTGACAGCATCTGTGGGTTGTAGCAACCGTCTGCCTGGCGCTTCTTGTATGGAGGCAGATCCATTCAGTCGCTCGAGGAGAGACGTTCCTACAGAAATGCATGTTGCAATTCACTGGATCACTTCTTTCCACTGCTATAATCACTACTGTCTTGAATCTCTGGACAAATGCCAATAGAAGTATTGAAATTATCTTTTCACCCTAATTTTACTTCAATCCAGCAGGCTGTTGGAGGCAATCTAATATTGCAGGCTAGTAAATAGTGAACAGATGTAGACTATCAATATTGATAAATGTGCTGGTGTAATAGTAACAGCTGTGTATTCCATTCACCAATAAGCTCAGAGAATGGCAGAGGAGAAATATCTGCTAGAAAAATCTGTCTCTTGCCTTTCATCACCTGACGACACCTTCAAAGCACAAGTCCCCTTGATGCGCGACCGACAATGGAATAGTCCTACAAGCATGCAGCTTCTATTGCACTCTCAGCTTAGCAGTGAATGGACAGTTGGAAATTTTTGCCATGGGCACTAAAGAGATGTTTGTACGGACATGTTCACCATTCCAGAATGGGAAGCTTTCCCATATATGCATTGCTATGCTGCAAAGCAATGGTGGAGAAATTTATGTGCACACTCACTCAATTGCCATAGGTTCCACGAAGTATCAGTATATGTCGAGATTACATTCTTGGACAATTTAGTCGAGGGTATGAATACACATGCGAGTTTAAAATATGCTTTCAGTTTCACGAAGTGGATACCAGATGTAGGTCAGTGATGCAACACTTTCTGTTTGCACAACACTACTTTTCAACATCACCATGTCACATGCCCAAAAGGGCCTCAAAACAAATTGTAGACTGTCTATAGATAATGCTTGGAATCAACCTCTGATGCTCACAATGCATGAAGCATTCAACAGTTTCACAAATACTCGGAAAATTGACTTCTATAGTTGTCTCTCAAAGTCTCAAAGAAGATTAGCAACCACATGCTGGGTTCGAATCCTCATACGGTGGAACCTTGAGCAATAGCGTTTCTGTCGACTGAAACATTTCCAGAACTGAATGTACCGTAACATTCCGAGCAAGCGCCGCCACCGCCGCATCGTTATCGTCACTGATGACGTCATCGGCATAGTCATTGTTACGTGACCCCCCCCCCCCCCAGTACCCTTCTCTCCTCCTCCTCAAGAGCTGCGCTCTAATTCGGCGTTACAGGAAGTTGTAAATGGCTTTCACTTTTTTCATGCATTTTATTTGATTGCTTATCTAAATTACCCTGTAACACGAAATATTCTGCTCGGCCACATTTTGCTACAAGAAATTCATGGGGTCAATTTTTCCATATTCATGTTCCGCGCCACGCATCCCGCCACGCTCGAGTCCTCGTTACCCAGTCCGTGGTCCTGGCACCACTGGTTACAGACGACGGGCCCAAGCTGGAGCGGGTCTCCGGCCAGGATCAGATGTCCCCCCGTGCCCTTGCGCTTGAGGTTCCACGGAGTCATGAGCCCCGCCACAGGGATGAGGCACTCGGGCTCTAGCGACTGTCCAGCCTCGTCCACAAAGATGTGAGTGAAGTGGTTCATGGGCATCCCCCCAGACACCAGCCTGCACGGCAAAAGGAAGCCTCCTTGAAGTAAGGTAGAATGCAAGCTGAGACAACTGTGTGTTAGTGTACCGGAGCTTGGGGCACGTGGAGCAAAAGCTCTCACTGCAGAACCCAGGGGTATGGGTTAGATTCCCGCCCCTGCCCATTTTTTTATCTGAATGAGCATGGTATCGGTGTGCAGTCGTGCATAAATGCTGCGTGATGCACACTAGTTTTTAAAGGCTCTTGGCTGGCAGTTGTACCGCAATGGCTAAATTTCTCATCTACTATGTGAACCAGTGCTGTCGTACCTCACGCCGTCTAAACACAATCGTCAAATTTAGTATTTGGTGGTACAACTGAACAATACAAACTGGATAAATGCGCAAGTGTGAAACTCATTACCATGTGCTTTCAGAGCAGGGCCGCATGCGAACCGCACGCAGTTTCTCTGCGGTACGCAAAGATAACAAAGCGTCGAACCCTATTTTGCTAAAAAGCTGAAACTAAATCCATTCAAAAAGAAATGTACCTCTTCTATCGCACATCACAAAGCTGTTCAGTCATTTACTACCTATGCCAAAAAAATAGCTTCAGTTAATGCCAATTACACACAACGTTCTGGAAATCTTGTTTCGTTATAGACCAACACGCGGCCCTGACGTCACACAGCTGCGGTGGCGCTGTCGACGGCACTGCGCATGCGCAGACGTTACGCTTCACGCGAATGCGGTTTCTGCGCACGCGCAGTGCCCACACCTGGTGTGGGCAAACGCGGGCCTGTTTGTAAACAGCGTGTCGGTCTATACTGAAGGCATCAGTGCACATTTTCACTGGAGTCGACCCAAACATTGGAGATTTGAGAGGTCCTACCTTACAAATTGACGCGATTTTTGGACTTGTCTGGTTGTCACGCAACATACATGTTCAAAACCTGCAGAGAAACTGGCCATCGTATCGGGTGGGGACACTACTCGCAACACCTCACAAAACAGAAACTTCCCTGCGCACAGTGATTGGCCAGAATACTGTAAACGACTTAATTTTCGCGAATCGGGCAAAAGCTGAAAATTTGAACTTATTCGCGGGTTCTAATTTTCGCGAATCGAGTGTAGCTTCTGAAGTGATCACATATTGCCCGAATTGTTTGCAGAACATATTTTTCGAGAATTGTTGCCATTTGCGAAAATTAGGTCCCCGCGAAAATTTAGTCGTTTACAGTAATCCATTTGTGATGAGAGCATCCGCATTGCGAGATGCATCATCGACTTTCACGCGCCAGCCCGATGTTCGATAGGCTTCACGCAAGATCTTGGTTCAACCATGTAACCTTCCTTTGATTAATTGAACTTATCTGTACGACACCTTACTCGTCACATGGTGTCAGAAGTCTCTACAGACGTGACAAAAGGAGCGCCGGGACTCGAGTAGAGTTCATCGAGCGAACGTGAGGCAACCGGCCGAAGCCGACACCGACACTGACAATTCAAGATGGCAGACAACGGACTCCGACCACCGAAGCCTCTGGAGGTTTCATCGCAGTCTCCAGATACGTGGGACAATTGGCTCCAAGCGTACGACGGGTTTGCAAGTGCAGTTCAGAGGCCAGATTCACGAAGCGAACTTACGAACAAAATGTACTTACGACAAAACCTGCGAACAAATCCGTATTCACGAAACAAAATTTTCGTAAGTTTTGCGCAGGTTACGACGAAATCCTACGACAGCTCCGAAGCTGTCTTACGCACTTCTTACGATCAAATCAGCATGGCCGACAGCGTCGCGGTCGCGACGACCGACGGACGTTTATTTTTCTATGTGCGCTTCTCCCGCGTCCCGACTTCAAGCAGCAAGAAAAAAGTAAAATTACTTGAAACAGACCACGACGCGAACAAGAACGCTGGATCCACAAACACCCGGAAACAGCTCCAACGGCCACGATTCAACCAACCCTGACCAAGCGAGCTCGGCAGATAGGCCTAGCAGCCACTCCGACCACGGTGGAAGATCGGCTCGGCGCAGCGGTGCTACGGTCCTTGGCCAAGACAGTCTGCCCACGACCGGCTGGCGTGCTGAATGGAATATGCCCGCGCGGCCGTGTGAACCTTCCCGTATTACCGTAATTACCCGATTCTAACGCGCCCCCGATTCTAACCCGCACCCGTTTTTCCAGGCCAACAACCAGAAAACTTTCACCTCGATTGTAACGCGCACGGAACTTCGTGATCAAGAACAGCGAATGCGAGAGAAACAGGCGATTTATTTACCGAAGTAGTCACTCACCCTCACTCCTCGTCGCTCTCCGAGAGCTCTTGTCGCTCTCCGCTGACCACAAACATGCTCTCCGCTGACCACAACGAGCGTTCAACCATGGCCGAAGGGATCGTGGCCCACGCCCGCGCGCCCATGCCCGCGAGCGTCTCGAGAGGCGCACGCTTCAGCCGACCGCTCGTCGTGAACGAGTGGGAGCCGCTCGTCAGCCACTCGTTGTACAGCACACGAACGCAATCTTTCACGGACGCGATCATTGCGCGCAAGTAAGCGCGCAAGTGGGACGACTTGCGTGAACGCAGAAGGAACAAAGAAGGAACAAACTGGTTGCTAAAGCAGCACAGAGGAAAGGTGGCAAAAAGCTTCGGCGCCATCTTGAGATGGCGATGGCAATGGGTGGAACGAAATTTCCGCTGTTTTGACAGTTTCGGTTTCGTATCCGATTCTAACGCGCATGCGATTTTTTGGCCTTTTTTCCGGAAAAAAGGTGCGCGTTAGAATCGGGTAATTACAGTATAGTTTGATCGCTGACCTCAATTTTAGATTAAGAGGTCAATCTCTTCCTCTTGTCATCTCCTAGTTTTCCGAGGCAGCGGTGACGAACGCTGTCGTCGAAAAGGGGCTCTCATCGATTCTATCTCTTGTTTTGTGTGATATAGAGCTCAAATAAACGCCGTATGGATTACCCTCGCAACACGGTATGTACACTTTGTTATTAGTATTCATTCTGACACGACTGCACCTCACTGTCGATCGCTATAACAGTTCGTCGGTCACAATGCCGATTCAACCTTTCTTTGCCGGTGTCACGTCAGCATCGAGTTGCAACCGTAAAGAATCGGCCCCGAAGCGCTTATCAATTCGCGGTCCAACAGCGCGAATCCAGCACTTCGATCAAAAGCGCGCGTCCGCTCCGAGTGTGAACAGGTATTACGTGGCTCTTGCTGGCACTCTTGTAGTTCAAACGTATCTTTTTTAACGTCGGCTCGCTCCTGCATTTCCGAGGCCGCGAAAAACTCCGCGGCAATTTGTTTCCATCTACGTCGCTTTGCAAACGACTGACACGGGCCTTCTTTTACCAACGATGACAGTTGTGTTGACTTCGTAGCGATCGAGTTTGTAGCAGTCAACGGAGACGGTTACGCATCCCGGCCTCAGCATTCGGGCGCGTTTAAATCGTGTTAGCGTCGACATATCACTGCACGGATACGAATCCCAGACAAGCGGTGGCAGGAAGGCCGCCTGTGTTTGTTATTAAAAATCCACGTGCTCCGAACCATGCAGAGCTCTCCGATTGGTTGTTCGTGCTGCCGAAGACGCGTCGCCATAGCAACAGTAGCGGTATGTTTTAGTTTTTCCGTACGAGAACGCCGCTTTCCTCCTCTCACTTAAGAACGCGTTCGTGAATACCGATTTCTCCTCTTCTTACGATGTTCTTAACTTACGAACTTCTTAGCTAAGTTGTCGTAAACTAAGAAGCTCTTCGTGAATCTGGCCTCAGATGCACAAGAAGACTGAGGAGGTCCAGGTCGCAAACTTTATGATGGTAATCGGTCCGGAAGCACAGAGCATCTACAGAACGTTCTCACTCACAGTGATGTGATTGGCCTAAGCCGTTTTGGAGCACCTTCTGGAGCAGCCAAAACAGTGTTTTGGAGCAGCAAAAGTGGCATTCGGAGCAGCCAAAACATGTTTTGGAGCAGCAAAAGTGGCTTTTGGAGCAGCCAAAACAGTGTTTCGGAGCACCAAAACTGGCTTTCGGAGCAGATATTCTTAGAAAAATAAAAATATTTGTTTTAGGTTGCTGGACAAACGAAGAGCACTTTGCTCGCCGAAATAAACGAATTATGGTAGGATTCGACCACCTAGGAGTCTTTCAAGGTGTAACTGAAATGTCAATGACATGACACATTTTGCAATGCTTCAGTTAAATTATACATATATATGTACCCACTATAGATAGATAAGAACCAAACTTCACATATTAAAATTTATTTGAAAACCAATTTATTTGAAAATGACCAGCTTAGTAGTAAATATCATAGCATTAGGTTGACTAGTGATATAATATAATAAATGGAAGCAGTCTCTGACTGACATGCATTAGGTTGACTAGTGATATAATATAATAAATGGAAGCAGTCTCCGACTGATGAAACACGTAAAACTGCAGTGCAATGCGAAGTGCACTCAAGAAAAAAGGTGCATTACAACTATCGTGTACTTTTTGCTTTTCGAAACTTTCTGCAAAGCTGCTGCAAGCTTCGCTTTGGCTTAGGCTAGTAATGAATGTCCACTTTCAATGTCTCCAAAGAGACATTGAGACATCCCACAAGTGTACAGTGCTGTAGGGCGTGCCGAGCAATTCTGAAAACCGCTTGCCACCGTTTTACGATCCCGACGTGCCAGATTTTCGTCAAAAGTAAACGTAAAACAGTGGATTGCAAGCGTCCCGGCTGGTGCCTCTGTCGTGTAATCATGTTTGCATGCACGTCAGGGCAACTTCGGCAGGCTTGCAGCTGCACGCGCTTTGTCGCGCGAGCGGAGACGGCTGTTCGATTCAAACTGAAACCATGCCTCTCCGCTCTGTCGCCAACTGGTTTCCAAAAATGTATGCAAAATGCCACTGCCCAGCATGCGACAATTAACAGCCCAGCGGCGCGTGCTTGCAAGGCGGCAGGCGAGGTACAAGCTAAACATACAGAAAAAAAGAACCTGAGCTCATCGATGCAGGACATCGTGAGTCAGGGTCAAAACGCTCTTGGAGCGCATTGTGCAACGACTGAACTCGAGACAAACAAGCTCGCTGTGCGGGTTCAGCGTGCAGACCCGCACAGCGAACGTGCGGGTCTGCACGCCGCACGTTGGCGTTCTTTGCACGTTGGTGTTCTTTGCTTTAGCTCACTTCTCTTCACCAACTTTCTCTCGCGACAGATTTTTTATGTACTGGGTCCCTCTCGAAAGAAGCCAACCAAGAAAACCTAGGTAATCAATTCTTCCACACAGCAGTCTTTGAGTTAAAAAGGGATTTTTGTAGTAGCGCATGTTTTAAACAAGAACAGGAATGTTGATGAACATGCGGCGGTCCTTATGTTTGAGTTTAGGAAGCTCCATATTTGTAGCGACGTGCGAACTGGCAGGCAGGGATCAAATAGTTTTCCCACGGCCGTTGCTTTCAGAAGCGAGTGCTTCAGCTCAAAAGTACTCCCACGGCGGGAAAAACCATGCGAGACCGGATGGACGATTGATGTAACGAAAGCAAGAGTGCAGGCGAGCTTGTTCAATACTGAATTGGAGTTTTGCGCCTGTACTACGTCCCTTCTTTCCCCGGCTCCAGGGTTACAATGCCACGACTGATGCAGGGTACTTGTGTCGGGCGGCCGCTTGCGCCACCTAGCTCACGCATGGTCAATTACGGTACTCAGTTTAGTTTCAGTTTTGAAAGGCGACCAAAACTGGTCCTTTGGCGCAGGCTTCGCGAAGATTAGACATATTTTGGCAAAATGTAGCAGGATGTAGCAGGGTGAGCCCCTTGGCGCAGTTTGGCGCAATTGGCGCAGCAATCACATCACTGCACTCACCGAAGAAGAAAAAAAAATACGTCGAAGCAGTGAAGCGGAAGTTCAAAGAGCATTTCACACCGAAAACGAACCTGGCGTACGAGAGGTACAAATTCAACAAAATGAGGCAGAAAGGAGAAACTTTCACAGAGTTTTTGACAGCAGCAAGACTGCAAGCCAAGAAATGACAATACGGTGATTTGACGGACGAGCTCCTGCGAGACCGCCTTATTGAGGGTATAGCAAACGACGACGTCCGAGAAAAACTACTCAGAGATCCAGCAATCGACCTGGAGAAGACTATCCACATTTGCAAAGCCAGCGAGCAAGCTACGCAACAGCTGAAAGAAATCACTGCGAAGGAAACAGAGACAAAGCTGGACGCAATAGCGACCAACACAAAGAAAAAATGGCAGCAGAAAGCAGCTGCTCGGGCAGAACAACCACAGCAGCAACAGTGCAACTACTGCGGTGGAACACATCGCAAAAGAGAGTGCCCAGCGTATCGGAAGACATGCAACTCTTGCAAAAAGGTGGGCCACTTTGCATCTGTGTGCAAATCAAGTAAGAACCAGCAAAAATTGGTACATGACGTTGAGCATGACGACAATGACACAGGCGAGATGTATATCTCCGAAGTCACAACCGCAGCCTGCACGAAAAAGAATTCTGATGATGACTGGTATGAAACAATACAGTTTCAGTGTGGCAAGTCAGTCAAGATGAAGCTTGATACCGGTGCACAGTGCAACGTGCTGCAAAAGAATGCCAGCAACTTAGGCCTGACAGTAACTTCATCACCAGTCAAGCGCATAGTGTCATACACTCACCACAAGCTCTCAGTATTGGGAGAAGCTAGAGAGACTTGCATCGTGAGAGGCAAAGCGGAAAAAATCAAGTTCATTATTGTAGATGGACAAGTAGCACCAATTCTAGGCAGAAACGCCTGTGAAAAGCTCGACCTTGTGAAACGCATCAACCACATAAATGCCGAAGACTACATCTGCAAGGGCATGGGATGCCTTAAGGGGTATGTGTATGATGCAGACCTCAAGGAAACAGAAACGGAAATGCAAAACAGGCCGCCAAGGAACGTGCCATATGCACTCATGGACGACGTAAAAAAAGAGCTTGACAAGATGGAGAAGCAAGGAATAATCAGAAAAATTGACGAGCCAACACCTTTCTGCAGTGAAATGGTCCTGGTCAAGCAACGCGGCAAACTTCGTATTTGCTTGGATCCGACCGACCTGAAAGAAGTGCTCTTACGAAGACACTATCCACTGAAGGCGCCGGAAGAGATTGTCACACAAGTCTGGGGATCAACAGTCTTCACCTTGCTAGACCTCAAGAAGGGTTTCTGGGAACTGGAGGTATCGGAGAAAACAAAGAAATACCTTGCCTTCAGCACACGCTGGGGAAGATACACCTTTCTCCGTGTCCCATTCGGTATTGCAACTGCACCCGAAGTGTTCCAGCAAGTCATATCACAAGTCCTACAGGGCCTAACGAATGTGTCGAACTCGATGGACGACATCTTAATCTTCGCCAAAACAAAAGAAGAGCTGCAGCAACACACTAACAAAGTAGTCCAGAAACTACGAGATGTTGGTGCCAAACTAAACTATGACAAATGTGTCTTCAACCAGCCAAGCGTTAAGTTCTTAGGCCATGTACTAACAGCTGAAGGGCTAAAAGTCGACGAAGACAAAATCAAAGCGATCGAGAGGATTGGAGACCTGAAGAACAAGACCGAACTTCAGCGACTTCTGGGTATGGTTCAATATCTTCAAAAGTTTGTCCCTAACCTGGCAGAGAAGACAAGCCCACTCAGGAAACTACTCAAGCAAGACATGGCATGGTTGTGGACTGAGAACAAAGCATCGCTCTAGAAAAGATCAAGCAAGCCCTCAAGCAAGCGCAAACACTAGACTACTACGACACAAACGGCAAGATGACGCTTTCTGTCGACACCAGTTCAAAGGCACTAGGAGCAGTTCTACTGCAGAACGAAAAACCAGTGGCTTACGCATCCTCCACTCTAACAAGCGCACTACAAAACTATCCACAAATCGAAAAGGAGGCACTGGCCATTAGATATGGATGTAAGAAGTTCCACCAGTATATCTACGGAAGACCACTGGAGATTGTAACAGATAATTGACCCTTGGAAATCATTAGCAAGAAGCCGCTAGGACAGGCACCTCCACGACTTCAGCGACAACTTTTCGACATCCAACCTTACGCTCCGTCAATCCGCTACAAGAAGGGCAAAGACCTTGTCATCGCAGATGTACTCAGCCGAGATTGTCGCCCAACCGAGGCAGCCGAAGATTGCACACAAGACATGGAAGTCTTAGCAATCGTCCCGATGTCGCAAAGTACACTAGAAGAGTTCAAGGAATCCTTACAAGATGATGACTCATTGCAAGACGTACTGCAAGCTACCATGAATGGATGGCCAAACGACAAAGAGATGACAGACCATGAAGCTGTTCTCGCCAATTCGTGATGAGCTCGCTGTGTACGAAGGACTACTACTCTTTCGAAACGGGTTCATGACGGACACCTGGGAATTTCTAGCTGTCTGAAACGAGCACGAGAATCAATCTACTGGCCGGGCATGTCGAAAGACATCAAACGCCTGGTGCTTTCCTGCCCCATCTGTGAGTCCAAACAGAAGAAACCACCGAGTGAACCTCTGATGATGAAAGAAGTGCCCAAGCTCCCATGGGAAAGGGTTGCTATTGACCTGTTTGACTTCAATGGGAAGACAAACAGCTATCGTGGACAGCTACTCTGGCTTCATTGACTACAGTGAGTTACGAAATGCCTCATCAAGTGAAGTCATCACAGCTCTCAAGCGATGATTTGCAACTCTCGGCATCCCAAGAATTCTGGAATCTGACAATGGAACGTGCTTCGTTGCACGCGAATTCCAAGACTTCAAAAGCAAGTGGGGATTTGACCACGTTACTTCCAGCCAGAGGTATCTGAAATCCAACGGCTTGGCTGAACGTGCCGTGCAAGTTGTCAAGAATATACTGAAGAAGTGTACCGAAGACGGAAGTGACGTACAACTGGCTCTTCTAAACTTACGGAATGTTCCACGCGATGGAGAATTGGGATCACCAACACAGCGACTGTTCAGTCGGCGTACATAGTCGTCACACCATTGCTTTGTTCAAGGTGGCAAGTAGAAGGTCAAAACCCAGCAGAGTCTGGTTGCAGAAGGAGAACATATTGCATACGTCAGCAAACTTCAAAATACAGAATTTCTCGGATAAATCCGAATAATAAAACACTGCTTTCGAGTGCCATTTTTTCGAATTTATTCAAAACATACAGAATCATTTTTTGTTTTCTTCAATGTGACATTCTGCCATGGTTTAAAAAAAACAAAAACAAAGACAGATGAGCCCCAATGATTATGCAGCATCATTAGACTGTTGACAACAAAAGGCTACACCATTCTTTGCTAGGCGGCGGCCCACACGAGGTTCCAAATAATGTCTGGTTTGGACCACGCCATTTTCGAGATGTGCAGCAGCCCTGTTTTAAAGGATACATTTATCATACTGAAGATTCGTAACTTGAGGTTTTTCAAATTGTGTGACAACATAATCCTAACAGTCCTGCAATAAACAAAGATTTCTGGAACCAAATGTTTTGTTTATGAATTAAAACTTTGGAGCGAGCCCATCACAATTTTCGTACAATGCAAACACACCATCTTCGGGTACACCTGTGGTATATTTCCACGACAGTTCATCAACTCTCAACACACCCGAACTCTCGACATCCCAAAGTTAGTCACAAAAAAAACTCTAGGTACACCTAAGCATTTCTTATGAGTTGTAAATGCGAAAACATGCAAGCCGCTCGTCCGCTCCCTTTGTCGTCTGCTCCGTACTAGCGCGCACGCGCTTCAGGATCTCGGAGGCCATGACGCAGCGGCCAATGGGAGCCCCGTCGAAACGCGCCAGCCAATGGAACCGAAGGCGAATCGCTCCTATTGGGATCGCAGAAACCAGGAGCCGTTTTCGCGCTTCAAACTGATGACGTCAACTCTCTGCATGAAACCGTTAATACTTTCGCATTAAAAAATTCTGAGGACACCTAAGCCCTTCTTTATGAGCTGTGAATGCGAAACCATAAATGTCATTCTTCCGCTCCTTTAGTTCGTCTGTGGCGTGGACTGCCACGTTTCGCTACTGCCGAAGTAGCGGCCGACAGCCGAGCGCGTGCTCTCGTGAAGCGGGCACGCTGCGCTGAGCTCGGCCCTGCAGCCTCTCTGGAGTTTGCCCGTGCGGGCTCTGCAGCCACCGCTCCCTCTTACTGGCGGCCAGGCCGCTGCATGCACTGCGCCGCCATAGAAGGGCTTCTCTGGTGGAGCTCCTTAGTACTACGCCGTGCGAGAGCCAATGGGAGCCTCGTTCCTTGATGACACGTGCCAGCTAATGGGAGCCCATCAAATTTCTGCTACTGATAGCAGGCTTAGCTCCATTGGGACAGGGGAAGGTGCCGTTTGGCGCGGCTTCAAAAGCTGATGACGTTGGTGCGCTCCATGGAACAGTTATTGCTTTTGCATTAAAACAAGTTATAACATTTACCATCCCTTCCTGCCAACTTGGTAACTGGTGTCGATTCTATGGTTGGATGAAGAACAAAGGCTTAGGAGATGCCCAAAAAAGGCACTTAATGGGACAGACCTTTCAAGTGGGGACTGTTTGAATTGTCAGTCTCAATAAATGCCTTTTCAGGGATCTCCTCAACCTCTGCTGTATATGTGCTATACACATTATTCTAAATACATGCAAAATGATATCGCCAAAAATTGTAGCTATTTTCAATACAAACCTGTAAGTGCCAAGATGTATACCCTATGTGCAACAAATAAGATAATTTAAATTAACCATTCCCCATCTATATGCCGGGTTCCAGTGGGCACAGGTACTCAAAATGTGCAAGAAGCAAGTAAATATATTAAACCCCGCTTATTAACTGTCTTGCCTTCAAAATTATCTGTATCCTAAATTAAAGGAAGCATTTAAACTAGTTGCTTGTTTCAAATGGTAAATATGCGTGGAAAAGTTTAGAACCTAAATTAGAATGACATGCTTGACACAGCATTTACACATTAAATTATTCTATTAAAATTATCAAATTGGTATAAGTACTATTAATTTCTAGTCAATTCTAATTCACTGTTCCGACATTTACTTGGTAGTAATGACAAATGTAACGCCTAACATTAGATTTTGTGATGGGAACAAATATTCACACAAAGAAGCAGTGCAATGTCCACAACGCCTTACTTGCCACAATTTTCCAAGCTAAATTTAAAAAGAGCCGGCAGAAATTAAGAACCACAACTGCTAAGACTATATAATTACTGACTTTAATTGCACCCGATTATTATAGTATGAAATAAAGATTAAAAAAGTACTTGCTTTCCAGAGCCAGCAAGAGTTGTGACAATGACCCTGTACTTCTGCAAGTCTTCAACTGCAGGGTAGAAGAAGGTCCCACTTGCAACGTAGTTTGAACAGCGCTGCAAAAAGAAAACAAAATTGTCTCAAAATTTTTTGCACATTAAAAGATACGTACAAAATTATAATGGGTGAAACATTCAAGCGAAAATTCTTAATGAAAGAAAGAGTTGCAGAAGTTGGCACTGCAAAGATATAAACTTGCTAAATAAATGTCCTTTATCTTTTAGGAGCTACGTTACTGAAGTCACAGCCTCCTCCTTATACATATATTGTTTGCTTGATCTTTTTGTTTTCTCAAGATAAAACATTACCAACATAAGTCGTTTTTCACGTAAAACTGGCAAATGCTCTAAACCAAGCACGTGAAGTTTATTTGGTATGTTCATGAGTAAACATCGTTACCTACCGTAAAACACCAAGCAAGCGCCCCCTCAAAACCTTATATAGGCTCTATAAACATTAATGTCATATCTGTTTTTGTTTTTTCCTACAAAAAAACCTTAGATAAACCTAATATTACGTATCAAATAGACCTCTTGCAAAATTGAAGCGATCCATGCGACATAGTGCCGCGGCAAAGCTTCTTGGGAGCTCATTGGCCACAGTTTTGGTTTCGATTTGCCAACCTCGCTTCACGACATCCTGCCACGACCAAATAAAGTGCTTGCATTTTCGAGTATGTACCAACACGGATAGAATGCTGGACCACAATTTTTGGGGAAGGGCTCCCGATGTGCCAGAGTTTGTGCACAGGCAAACCCAGAACTAAAATAGCACATGGAAAAAATTATTTAGAATGTCACAAAAGAAAAAAAATATTATGGGGGTTTATTTACTGCAAAAAATAAACCATGCACCACCCGATGCTCATTCTCTGCCCAAATGTAGCGCTAGCGGTCCAAACCAGACGCAAAAGTTTCAGGATGAACCGCCATCTCAACCAAAAGTTACGCGATTTTCTGAAAATTTCAGTAGGAAAGTGACAGCCAACGAAGCTTTCAAATACATGGAGCCGAATGGCACCATTTACCTAAAAAATTTCCCACTGCAATTTTTCCGAAGATCACTGATAAATTTGAATTGAGATAACAATTCATTCTGAAAATCTTGTTCAAGCCGCTGGCGCTTCATTTTAGTGGAAAATGAGGGTTCGGCGATGCAAAGTTTACTTTTGCGGTGAAAACAAAACCTGTAAACATTTTTTGGAGGGGACACCCCGTATAATGGACCGATTAGAGCACTATATAGCTTCTTCGGAGCAGAGTAGCGCAACCTAGAACGCCGTCTCTCGGCGACTATCGGCGAACGCCCGGAGGTTCCAACTCCGGTCAGAAATGCATGGGGAACGTGAGAAAATCGTTGTTTCTTCAATGTTGTGGAGATGTACGGAACGACAATAGTTTTTGACATAATAAAGGAACATTTTAGAATCATTTGCGCTGAGTTTTGTGCCAAGTAAGGACGTAATTTGTTTTTAAAAATTGCACGAGCGGCATCATGCAGCAGACGACGCGGCAACGTCACAGCGTCCACGTGACTTGCTCCGGCCAACCCAAAGAGCCCATCTCCGCTGCGTGCAAAAATCGTCTGCTTCAAACGCCATTGCCTTGGAAATTGCCTTCTCAAAATTTGCACACGCATCCGATATTATTGAAACTTTGATAAAGTGTTTAGTGCATTACCAACTTCACGACAGACTAGTTTTGAAAAGTGTGAACTCGCCTTTTATTTTTTAATTAGCCGTGTTGCGTCGATCTCCATGTATTCTCCCATAGGGCGGGCCGCCTCCTGGAACCCTGAGTACCACGTGACTCGCGCCGAGCTGCTCTGTCGGCCATGTTGTCGGCAAAACACGCGGATCAAAGGATTGCGCTACTCTGCTCCGTAGGAGCTATATAGTGCTCTAGGGCCGATCACCCTGTTCCACCATATCCTCAATGACCCAGGCTTTTTACACGATCTGCGAGGATTGTTCTGCACTGTGGAGTGGTAGCCAGGCTGCCAGAAAGGCATGGGGCATGGTCAGCCATACTCCCGTTCCTCGCTAAATCTAGGCAGGGCCTTAACGGCTGCTGGCAGTCCGCATTTCAACGGGGGCACTCGGTAAGATGAACGGGTGCGATGCGAGCGATCGCAGACTGTTTTCGTGCAGTGCTGAGATGCACTATCCTGTCCACGAGGTAATCGAAACCGAAACCATGCCATTCCCCTCCATGGCCAAATAGGCCCCGTAATGCAATGCGGGACCTATGTCTATTTGTTGCAATATACAAAAATCAGCATTTTCTTGAGACAATCTTACTTACACCCCAACTTTATGTGCCGTGGCAAAGCGAAATAATTTAATCGAATACATGTGAACGATGAGAAGAATTGCGGAACTTCCGAGTGCTGTCAGTGTTTCCATGTCGGTTCAAACAACAATGGTCCGTTCATATTTCATATATTTTTGTAAAATATAGCGATAGCTGCACCTCGTGGCTGCATAGATATGCGATCAGTGTCACGTACGCATCTAATAGGAAGTCATGGATGACGTCAGACGTTTTTCGAGACTGGCTTAAAGGGACACTGACACCCCCCAAATTTTTTTTTCTTCATTTTTTGCCAGGCGATTCATTATGGTGTCGGAATACTACCCACTTAATAATTTTATACTGAGTCACGTATTTTTAATAAAGCCAAAACACGCAACTGCTCGAAACTGAAACCGAAACCCACGCACCGCACGGAGATGTGGAGAGGAGAGAGTGAGTGGCAGAAGTCACGTGGCTACACCCGACTGTGCGATTTTTTTTTCCGGGTTCAGCAGACGAAATGCGTTCGGGATCCGTTCGCCGTGCGATTCCTTTGCAGTTATGTTTGTTCCGCTCGCTGTTCTGTACTTCAAGATGAGTTGTTTCATACATTTAAATGTTGGCAATCAGTAGTGAGCGCCTGTGGTAAATTCCCATGCTCGGCTCCGAAAAGAATACTCCCAAGATGTTGCGTGAAGAGCTGTTTTACATCTGAAAGTGGCATTGTGCGGCAGAGGTGTCAATAAATGGAATCCCATACCATTTAGTTCAGTGACGTATCGTTCACGACGATTTTTTTTTTTTTTCAGTGATAACTGTAAAAAAAAGAAATGTAAACATTGCAAAACGCTTGGAAAAAAAAAAAAAAAAGAATGAATAGTACTCTCACACTAGGGATCGAACCCGTGCCCGCTGCGTGGGAAGCAAACGTCTTTCCACTGAGCTACTGAAGAATTCTTTCGTTCGTAGTAATGCATCCGGTCAACTGTATGTCGAAAAGTTTGCTGCCGATTTCCCTCCAGTACATGCGCTCCCGGCTTGAAGTCGGGCAGCGCCACGCATTGGCCACATTCGCACCTAGTAAAGAAACCGTACGCGTGCGTATTCGACTCGATGTAAGCACTTCGTGCTTGACGTTTGAGCGAGCGACGTCTTCAGCCACGAGAAGGGACGACGGCTCGGTGACGTCTTCGTGCAATCGGCTTGCTAGTCGGGCGTGTCGTACGGGATGAATATCAGTTCTTTTGATCGGTCCAAAACTTCTCTTTCGAAGAAAGACAGAATTCACCAGTACCGTGAACAACAGTTCTGAAGTAGAGGTCCCACGCCCGTCGTCCACTGCCACCCGCGAGTCCCACAAAACGCGAAACAACGCCATGTTGAGAATTATGCAGTGAACGCACTGAATGCTTCCGATTGTCTGTGCAACCTTTTTTTTTTTCTATCAACGTATTTGCAACTTTTTAGAAGCCACAAAAAATGGGTTTCATATTTTTTTTCTATTTTTAGTATTCACTGTGTGCCTTCAATGACCCACAACTTTGATTAAATTTGGTGGTCGCGTCGAAACCTTAGAAAACGGCCCGTGACCACAGAAAAGAGAGTGAGCGCGACTCAAACCGACCAGTTCTCGATCGGCGGTTTTCGGGCGGAAAGAAACCGAATTTCGAGCCGCAAATTCTGTTCTGGGTAGTTGGGCTCTCATATGTCACGTACAACTAAAAACCTCGGCGAGCATAAATACCTGTCAAAAACTGGATTGCAAGTTTGCGTCGTCAAACCTCAAGATATTGTTTTTTGTGGACCAGTGCAGTGCCCACACAAATGTGCCGTCCCAGAGTGCCATCCGCCTTGCTTACTTGCCAGCCAACACAACATCAGTGTTGCAACCCATAGACCAGGGAATCATAAAAAAACGTAAAGGTGTTTTACAAAAAACACCACCTCGAGCGGATGATATTGTGCATGGATAACTCCACTCAGTACGAGGTAAGCCTTTTAAGTGCCATCCACATGCTAGCGCGAGCTTGGGGTCGCATTAAACAAGAAACCACTGCCAACTGCTTCAGGGCCTGTGGTTTCATAGCAAGTACTTCAGGAGGTGATTCGTCTTGTCCAATCGAGGAAGCAGAGACAAGTGAGCTTGCCGACAATGATCTTGCAGCAGCTCTCGGCGATGTCCGTTTCGAAGAGTATGTTGCCGTGGATAGCACAGTGGAAACGAGCGGTGCACTGACGGACGTTGAAATCATTGAAATTGTTCGGCCACGCGAGGCTAGCAATGAAAGTGACATCGACGACGACGTTGAAAGTGAGCCACACCCGCCGGCTGCTGACGTAGCTGCGAGCCTTGCCCTTGCGCAGCGGTTTTTCGCAGCACAAAACAACGCTGAAGAAGCACTCGGGCACATCTACAGTCTGCAGAACTTACTTTCCGCAGCAAGATTCTGCAAAAAAAAAAAAGCAGACAGAAATCACAATTTTTTTTTCATAAATGAAGCAGTTTTCAGTTTAATAAAAATGACCCTTTTTGTTCCTTGTGGTTAATTGGAAGTTTGTTTAATTCAAAGTTTTTTGCGGTCCCCGTGAACTTCGTATTAACGGGAGTCAACTGTAATTATATGTGCACACCATGTGACGTGCGTAAGCAGCGGACGTGCAGTTGCACGGAAGAACAGGGTAACAAATTTCGAGTTGATCCTATTTCAGTTCTATCAAATCATGATTTATCTTGTGGGAATGCGGTTCCAACTTCTAATGATGAAGTGCAAAAAGGAATCTTTTGCTCATTTGTTTTCAACTGGCTGACATCCAGATCCCAGGCCGCAGAGCCTCAGGCAATCTGACGCTTAACGACTCGACCTCACCTCGGCAGACTAAATTGCTTAACCACTTATGGTTGAAGAATAACAATCCAGTCGCAGGTTGTGTAGCGCTTGGAATTAGAGCTCCCAGTTTTTTTGCACGCTTCCAACTCAGGATACACAGGAAGAATAAACAGAACAAAGGATTGCAAAGCCGACCAAGCTAAACGCGCTCATTGTTGCCAATCGAGTCTCGAGAAACCGAAACCAAGACAAAATACAATTTTTTGGGGCACATTTTACGATTTGGTGCATAATGGCGCAAGGTAGGCGCAAGGTATTGTCTGTGGCAGTTTCCGCTACATGGCACAGGATGGCGCAGACAAATGCGTCTGGCACAAAGTGGTGTAAATGGCGCAGCCGTTCCATCCCCGATGTTTTTCTTAAAAACCCCATGCCGCCAGTCACACTGCTCTGGTTAGATTTCTCATCCAGTGTGAACCAGCGCCATCCTACAGAGGCAGACTGACCTTGTACCATTTAAATACATCTAATTTGACTGTTTTCTTGGTTTAGTGACACCTGAAAAATAAACAAATCACCTGCAGCTTCTTGGACAGCTTGCTCCGGTGCACGGAGGCAGAGTATATCCTGAGTATCTGCGACGGCCCCAGATAACCCAGTAGTTTCTCTGCCAGGTTGTCGCAGGCACTGTTGGATGGTGCCACCACCAGGATGTGGCTCGATGGGATCAGCTTGCAGACCTTGGTAGAAGGAAACCTTTCAGTCTCAAGCCTGAAGATGCCGATATTATGCAGTAAGCAAGCTTTTACATTTTTCAGCACAATTGGTAAGATTGATCTGTGTCTAAAGCAAAACATATGTATGTGAGAGTTGAGAATTTAATCAATTGTAAGTGGTGCACACCAGAAACTCGACCGTGAGGGCTTTTCACAGAAAATACCATTGGCCAGCACGTCAACCAGCGTGGTCATGTTGGTTGCCCCCATAAATGTGCATTCCCCTCAGTTGCTGCTGCATTTCTCAGAACAAAAACAGTATGCTTAACAATGGTGGCTTTAGAAAACTCCAGAGGTACCGACACTGCAATCAAGCAAGTAAAGCCTTCAGAAAACATTGTTTGGTCAGTTAATAAACGAGTACATATTAATATGAAGAGCACAGATATCAAATGGTATATACACCAGTTGCAGCAATAACCACAGAAGATCCATCTTGCTTGCAGATGGAGCAGATAACTTTTTGCAAACCATCAGATAAGTGAGGCCTTCATAAAACTTCTGTTGCTCAAAGTCAATAAATGAGTACATATTAATATAAAGAGCACATATATTAATGGTGTATACTAGTTGCAGCAATAACCATCAAATATCCATCTTGCCTGGGGATGAAGCTGATAACTTTTTGCAAACCATCCCACCAAAGTTACTACAAAAATATCATAAGCAACCGTAGAATAAATAGTGAGCATGTGCTCATGTCCGAACTCTACCGCTACTTCTTGAAACATTTTAAAAATAAGCAAGGGGCATATCAAATGCCCCTCTAAAAAACAGATGCTTCTCTGAGCACACCGGTGCGAAACAGAGAAGCTTGACGAACACGCACCAGCGCAAAACAGTGAGGCTTGATGCACCGCCAGTGGTACGGAGCAGTGAAGCCAACCCTATCCCGAGTCTCATCTGCACTTCCGCTCTTGGACGTAACCAGCGCCCATCCCCCAGATTTTAAAGATTATCTCCTAATTTTGAGTACAGTCAAACCTCAATGTAACGAAGTCGGTAAAATTAACCTTTTGATTTGTTACATTCAAATTAACGCTGAATTAAAATTCGGGTTCAGCATGCAAAAGCTTTCCAAAGCGTTTTATGGGTGTGAAAACTCGCCGAAAATTACATTTCTTTGCAGGTAAAGTTCCCCTTCCCCCTCTCACTTTTCTTTGACGTCCCTTTTTCTACTCTGAGGAGTATATCGTATTTACTCAAAAATAGGTCGACCACGAAAATAGGTCGACCCCCATTATTGAACCCACCGAGAATAAAAAAAAAAAAAATTTAAATTAAATATAGGTCAACCTTTTTTTTTTTTTTTAGGAACAGGGGAAAGTTCTTTTTTTTGGGCAAAAGAAACAAACAAACCTTTAACCCCTAAGTGCCAAATTTTTTTTCCAAAAGTAACCTAAAAGTGCCAGATTTTTTTTTTTTTTATTTTGAATTGTTACACCTCTAGTATTACACATAAAATTTGAAAAGTTTATTATGCAAAAATCAGCGGAGGCGAAAAAAATATTTGCCAACTAATACGAGTGCTGCCATCTATAATCAGCGCCGCAAAACTACTCGAACGAGCCTAGCTCGTCCGTAGAATTGAGGGTTACCGAAAAAACCACTGGATGAGCTCACAACATTTTTAGCTAAAAAGTGGCCGACGAGCTCAGCTCGTCCAAGGCACCTAAGGGGTTAATTAGTACAGCTCTCAGCTAAATCACAGGGCGAGGCCAAAAACTTAATCATCGTCAGAACTTTTGGACATGTCATCGTCATCCGAAGCTTCGTCAGCTTGGCAGACATCCTTGCAAATTCGCAACAATACCTCACTGACACTGTTGTAAAATGGCTACAAGAAGAAACAAAAGAAGGTGGAAACGGGCGAAGCGACGAAAGACCAAATACAAAGACGCAAGTAACGCTGGTAACGCCGCGAGCAACACGCAAGCCGCCGCAAACAACAAACAAAAGTAACCTCGTTTTTTTTTTTCTTTTTGTGCACGCCTTTTTTTGTGGGCAAAGTGCATGGTGCATCGCATTCCTCTTCTCCCCTTCCCCCTTGCCGAGCAAGGGGAATGCTACAGGCGCCATGGCGAAACCCAACGCCCAAGGGATGTGCGCGAGAGCCCCGCGGGCAGGCCGTCAGCTGCTGCTGTTTCGGTTGTTTTCGTGCACCAAAAGCTTTTTGAAACAAGAAGCGGAGCGGCTCTACGGCGATGCCGGCTCGATGACTTGATAGCTTAATGCCCCCAGTAGGGTCGCAAAATTTGGTCGCGAATGTAGGTGGAAATTCTTTGATCACGATTCTAGGTAGACCCTAGAGGGTAGTGACGACCGAATAAATACGGTTGCCACTACCCTTGGAAGACATTGCACGTCAACTTCAATGCACGATCATTGCAGGCAGCAAGCCCTTCAATAATACATTAAAGGAGCTGTGCAACAGTTATAGTGATTTGCTTAAATAATTTGGGAGTTGGTGTCTCAACCTTTCTGAGTAAAGAACAAAAAACCGCTTTTGCCTGCATGTCCTAGTTTTTATTTTAAAAATGGACAAAGATTGAGGTTTTTGGCGCCCCCCCCTCTCAACTCCTTCACTAACTTCCGAGTCACGTGCGCTGTGACGTCAATGGGGAAGGCGCGGGGTTCCGGTGAAGCTCTCTCTTTGGAGCCATCAGTAAGCAGCGAGAACTCATCCGCTCACGACTGCGTGACCACGTGCTGGCGGGCGCAGCGCGAACAATATGGTGAAAGGAGGAAAGTCTCATCCGGGTCCGGCCATACTCGTTTGGCCCTGTCCCCCTTCCCCCTCCGGTTTCTGGCGGCTGTTTCGCTGCTGACGGTTTTGTGGAACTAGGATAGATGGCACCACTGAAACTCCGTATAATAAAAGTTTTGTCGATGATACCAGGTTATTGACGCATTTATATTTATGTTAGAACGACAAGATTTATAGAAAAGTTACCTTTTATCGAGCAGGTATTCGCACAACTTGCTATCTTTCTACATGATTCCCCATTGACGTCATGCCTTCTGTTTCTCATGGCCGCCGCTCGCAGCTGCAGGTCGAGGAATATTCTAATTTTTTCTTCGCGATTATGCGGCGGAATCGCAACGTTTCGAAAGAAGGAGGTGTGTTTTCTGTCCTTTGAGACAAGGTGAACAATGTCAAAAGTAGAAAACGCCAGTTCTTTCAACATTAAAATTGTTGCACAGCTCCTTTAAACGAAAAAAGAATGGTCAAATGTGGCAGAGCCAACCTTGAACACAAACAATAAATAAAAAAGCTGGCTTTTAATATTTTTCGGATTATACACATTTAAAAGCTGGAATTTTACGTGTTCTGGACTATCTATAAATGCAACTATACAAGCTTTTTTTTTTTTTTTTTCAAGGTTGTTTATTATGATGATTCCTGAAGAAATTTGTTAATGACGGATAATGTTAATAATGATTTCTGTGTGATACTAAACATCACTGACAATACTGAAGATCAGATTTTATAAACAAAAAGGGAAGACCATACCTGCATCAACGCTTCCACCAGGGTGACGGTCTTCCCAGTTCCAGGCGGTCCAAAGAGGAGGAACGGGTATGGTCTATGCAAACCCAAGACAATGTTCTTGACTGCTCTGCACTGCTCCGCATTGGTCGCAATACTGCGATTGAAGAAGCTGGGGGCACAGAAACGCAAAGGCAATTAGACTGGGTGCAAGAGACTTTCACAAACATACCTTCTAGTTAGTCGTGCTTACGTAAAGCAGGAAAAGAATGAAAAATCAGTCACAAAGTCGTTACAAGCACTCTAACCATAACGGTTGTGTGCCCGAATGCCAGTTCAAGCCCCTCTCGGCATATGACGTTTTGTAGTACTCAAATAATTTGTTTTTCCATGCTTCGTTTCCCCTTACGATGGACCACAGCAGAAACCATGAGCCATTCAAGCACCGTGAATGCATTACGTGACTTATGCACGCCGCTCATCAAAGCAACTCTCTCAAAGGTCACAAGACGCTCACACAGCATTGAAATTCCTCCTATGGCTCGTAGTGCACCCTCCGAGGTTCATCATAAGATGAAACAGAGTACCTTAATCTCATTAATAGTAGATATACGATACACACTCATTATATATAACATAATGTAAACAAAATAAACCCCAACTGGCCAATGGCTTTATGCGCTTATTTCAAATACACCACATTCAAGTTGGTGCATGCAGTTGGTTGTTGATGATGATGCATGCAATAGTTATTTTTTTAAATATATTAATGACCTCTCATCCGAGTCGGTACCACCTCATCGAGTGAACTTCAGTTTAAGTTCATTCAGAAAGCTAGATATTGTCACCCAGTGCTTGGAAGCTGTTTTTGACAATACAAGTCTGCTCGTAGAGAACCGGAACCATTTTTGCTGTCTAGGTTGCTAATCAAGTCCACACTTTCACGCAGCGTCAAGCTGAAAGGGCTGTTTATACTGCGTCGTAACGATCAACGAGCACACACTCGTTCACGCTCACCGACGCCGTCTGCGAAGGGGGTGTCTATACTCCAATGTCAAGTTGAATGCGGCGCAGCGCAGAGCAGCTTGACGCGCGACACCGTAACTTACGACAGACTTGGACATGCTCTACGTTCAACATTTGACGACGGCGCCGACGGAGGCTATCCCACAAGGCCTCGCGCGAGTGCCTCATTCGGGAATTTGGTTGTTGGGACGTCGGGATCGTCGCAGCAAGTCAGAGATGCTCATTTCTGGGATCTGAACCGTCGTTCTTGCCGTGTGTCGCGTGTGGTTGCCGTGTTCTAGTGTTGGTGTGCGTATTTAACGTTTGTGCGCTTGACTGGGCGAGTGTGCGCATGGACATGGACCGCTCCGAGGGTGCGCTACCCTAGATTCTCGATAGACCTATCGACCTAACGGGCCAGTGGTGGTGGGCCGTGGTGTTGGGGAGCCGGCAAAAGCTGGAAGCTAAATGACACGCCCAAGATACTGGTTACAATTAGAATTAAGGATGACCTAATGTGTGTGCTATTATAATCATGTGCTAGTCGCACTCACTGGCAGTAGTTTCCGATCGAAAAAGTGTCATTGAATGTACGGGAATGGCGGACACAGTGAAACCTCAGTTTAGCCGGCCAGAAAGTTTCAACTGGGCCGAGACAGCTGTCTCAGCTTGTAAACGATAGTAGCAGGTACGCGATGACAATTGGGCTGAATCCTGTATTGTTTGTATAGGCTTTGGAAAGTGCGTTAATATTTTGAATGCGTACATTGCGTAATTTAGGCATCGTCAGCTTCTTCGGTGTCCGTTTAAAGGGGCACTCAAGTGGTTTTTGAGTTTGTGTTTTGATGATGACAACTGAATCTAGACGCCCTAAGTATCCTTAAAAACCAAAAAACAGTCATATGGTGATTATTTCTATAACAAAAATGTAATTTAAGGCCGCCAAACCTAGAATCCATCTGGAAAAAAAAAAAAAAAAAAAACTCTCATTGGTCATTGCTTGCATATCATACAATCTCTGGCCAGTGGCGTTGGACAACAATCCGTCGCGCAGCGATCCTGAGGTAGCCACACCGGCCGAACTTTATTGTCATTCGAGCTTCGATCATAGCGGAGTTCTCTACGCTCGAGTACCTGACGCTGTTAGAGGTTGAAATTCTTCGGCGGACAGCCAACCTGGGGATGATTTCCTACGACGCCACTCTGACGTGCGATGTAGACGATAGCAGCGCTTCGGAGTCGTGTTTGGGTTCCGAGGACGAGCAGGCAGTGTCCTCCGCGCAGAAGAACTCACTTCGGTCGAAGTGGTCATGACAAAAACGGGGCGTCATGGGCAAGTTCTGTGTGTCGTCTTGGCGGCCGGCGCGATGTAACCACGTGCTTCTTCGAGGTTCATCTTTCGGCAGGACGATGAAACGCAGACCTTTTCGGGCGTTCTTCAATTTGCGGTTGGGGCAAGTCTTAACCAAACCAACGTCTGGCATCACAGCGTCATCTCTGGTACGTGATGTCAAACGATGTCGCCACGTTGACTTTCGCCTCGGGAGGAGACACGAACGAACTTCTCGAAAACCCGGAAGGAAAGAGTTCATGATACGTGCGCTTCCGCGCATCCCGAGGGAAATTCACCCCCCGCGGAGGAAGGCAAGGAGAAAACGTAGTCCCTTGTTTGTGAAACGATAATTGCAGCACCGCGTATTCTAAACTAGAACCATCTTACGTCTTTTGAAATTATCATGCACAACATATCTAAATGAACTGAAAATTGTTTCTTTAGCGAAACTTTACAAAGGCCGCCAAAATTTTCAAAAATACGATAATTTCAGTGGTCGGAACAGGAACAGAAAAGAGTCTGCACATATTTTATTCCTGTGCGATTAATAGGCAGTTTTGCCTTCTAAAACGGAAGATACTCATTCACTGACACTTCCTTAACGCCATCGCACCAAAAAGTAGCTTCCCCAAAAACCACTCGAGTGCCCCTTTAAGTCAGTGTGAAAGTCTTATGATGATAACACACCGGCTATCTGTCAGAAAGAGGTATCTGTGGAATATCGATTTCATTAAAGCATTCCGGCGGAATTGCTGGAGTCTGTTGGCACGAAACGACTCCAGCGAACCAGCTAGATTCAACAAACGCAATATTGTTTTTTTTTTTTTTTTTTTTTTTTTACATTTGTGTGACATTTACGAGAAAATAAATGCTGGTTTGCACTCAGTATCATCATGATTTTCTTGTTTTAAAGCGAAAGCATTAACTGTCTCATGGAGCGAGCCGACGTCGTCAGCTTTAAAACCATGTAAAATGGCACCTTAATGAAACCACGTGCAAAGCTAGCCAACGGCATCTTTTGCACTTTGGTCCCATTGGCTGGCGCGCGTCGACGAGGCTTCCATTGGCCGCTGCGCGTCAGTTTGTGCGGTGTTGTCCTGACTGTGTTATCACAGTGTTGTGTTATCACTGATCGTCGCGTTCGCTTGCCTCTTATCGGTTGTGCGGCGCGTGGCAATATATACAGCGCACGGAATAAACCAAGGGGTTCGTTCTGCTGGGAACTACGTTGCTGTCTGTTCCTTCCTCGCGCCGCAAGGCACAAGACAGTTTGAACGATCGCTCACCCGATGGCGCTGCGTGTCTGCGAGGCAGCGGCTCCACCGTTCCACGCCCAAGGTCAGTGCGATGTACGCCACAGATTAAAGAAGGGAGCGAAGAACGGCGTGCATGCTTTCGCATTCACAGCTCATAAGTGCTTAGGTGTACCTCGAGCCTTTTGACCTGCTAACCGCTACCCCAAATGGTTGTTTTGAAGCGTGACATGACAACACGATGAACCACACTGACTGATTGCATCTAGGCTAGGTGGTGCTAACTACCACCCATACATAACTCGTAGAGACAATGTGGTCACCGCGAAGACGTGCATGCGCAAAGTGGGGCAGTTCGTCGGGGTGCGCTGAACGGCATTGGTCTACGCTGGACTGTAAACACCATCATTCGGGCGCTACTCGGCGCAGCGTAGCAACTGATGAACATCAATCTCCGCCGGCACGCGTTCGTCGACGTTGATAAACAGCCCTGAAAAGTCACGTCAGTCAATCTGGGCCCACAATTTTCTTTGTCAATGCGTCCTTTGACAACTTGGCAACAACATTGGAGCATTTGTAGCCTGCGTTTTGTTCACAGCAGCCACAAGTGTTTAGGCCACGGTAGATATACTTTAGTCGCAATGGCTTTGACGGTGTGTTGTCATCAAGCAAAAGATACTGTGAAAGATTTGCATTTCAGGTCACCGTCGAAGCCATTGCGACTAAAGTATATCTACCGTGGCCTAAACACTTGTGGCTGCTGTGGACAAAACTCGAGTTCCACTCAAGATGGAGTGCAGTTCATGCTCTGTAGGCAACAGGTGTGCAGCTGACAAAATCCACCTGGTCCAGGCATCGATACCAAATACCAAGACCTTTCCCAAGACTAGCAGAGTACCCTACCAACTGAGCTAACCAGGAGTTAGACGTCGGAAGAGAATTCTAGCAACAAATATTCTAAAACCACTGGGGCGAAATTACTGCTTTGCTTTAGGATGCAGTGACAGGACTGGTGCAAATCAACATGGAATATGACTATCACTTTCAGCAACATAGAAACCCTAAATAGTAAAGCAAAAAGACCACCATTCACCTGAGTTCACTAATCTGCACAGCAGGCTGTGAAGGGTCATCACATTGTGGTAGCACAAAATTCCAGAGCTTTCGCTCTTTGCACATTCTGGCGGCACGATGCATGAGGCGAAGTGGCAACCGATTCAACACAAAACGCAGATCTACCCTCATGCCTTCCTTGTATGTCTCTTGAAACCTGTATAAAAAGTCAATGAGAAACATCTAGAAAACAATTTCTACGCCATGGCCATCGCACTGGATGATAACCTAATACAGTCATGTCTCGTTAATATGGACCCCGTTATATGGACACCACTTTCGCGGACACATTGGGAAAATCATGCATTTTTGTCTCGTTATTATGGACAACTCAAATTATGGACGATTTTTTACGGGAACAGAGTTGTCCATATTAACAAGACATCACTGTACACAACACACATCCGTAAAAGAACTACTGTCTTATAAAAGCTGGTTGGACAATTCCACAATAGTTGAGGAAATTTGCACAGAATTATTCATGTTAAGGCAAAAGCCAATAAACCAGTAGGAAACGGTGTTAGAGGAGAATAACAATCCCTGGCCGCCGCTCTACTGGCAACACCGAGCAGCGGCAGCGCTAGGATCGATCATGACGTCAATGTTGTATCCAAAAGCAGACGTTCCCTCCTCTACGGTGTTGTGCATTGTAGTGATAGTGAGCGGTTGTGGTTTTGTGAACTGTGCCTGCTTTGGGTATATGCGGAATGCAATGGAGGAGGGAAAGGCTGCGGGGATTGGTGCTGTGCTGAATGTGCTGTAACACCAAGAACAGCAGCAGAGTGACATCTTGTCGGTTTTCGACCGAGAAGCCTCAGCAACGGAAGCGAGTCCCGAGCTGACAGACGCGAACGCTGGCTCCCAGCATTCAAGTCGTGCTAGGAAACAGTTTGCACTGTGTTAGCAGACAAAACCTCTCGTACCACTCTGCATCTGAAACGGCATCTGGGGCCACATGTCGGCAGATTGCGAATGCAGCCGCTGCACAAATCGGGCTCTACCTGCTCGTGTCGTGACAGGATGGCGGACCAGTGAAGTTGAAAGTTAGTTTTGGTTTCATTGCCTTTCTATGTTTAAAATTTTTTTTTTTTTTTTTTGTAAAATGTGTTTTGGTGAGATGTTAGTAGTTGAAAACATTCAAACTGAAGCCGAAGCTCTCTTTTTAAGTTACACTAAGGACATCTAGACCAGGGATTTCCAAACTGGGTTCACCAGAAGACCCCGCCGGTTCTCCGAACTCCCAAAATTTCTTGAGAGTCTCTGCCCCTAAGTAGCATTTTTCCGGTCTAAGCTCTATTTTAGCAGATCTCGAGCCATTCATTGGTGCTTAACTATTAGCCAAGTCTCCCTAGTCTATACATTATTGTCTACAAGGTGCGTGGGTTTCCACACTGCTTTAATGCATTAGTGTCAAGACCAGGGGGCCTCCTTGGCTGCCACTCGGGAAACGGGTTTTCCTCAGGACCAAAGAGCTTGAGAACCCCTGGTCTAGACATTCAACAAAAACATCTTCACCAAACAGTGCTCACTTTCATTTTTATCTTGAGGTGCCTTAAAGTAAGTGGAACCTTCCTATTATTCCATGAGCCTTCTCATATCAACTGAGCAGAGGAAAACATTTCCTGCAGTTTCCAGGCTCTGTTCGACAAATCTAGTAAAGCAAAATTGTTCTTCCACAGAGTTCACATAATCTCATCCCAGGTCAAATAAATTTGTGCTGCTTTGAACTGCAGAAAATGTCGCAGTGTAGCCTAAGAGGTTTCTTCACCTTTCAGAAAATTTGAGAAAGATCATTCCGGTCTTGATCTCCGTGATTTTGCCCGTAAATTTAGGACCCAGCTTCATTTGGCCAGAGTAGAGATCGACCGTGACGTTGCTTCCCTCCAGAATAGACGGGTGTCCAACCAACGAATCTGGAACCTAAGACATGACATGGGATTACCAATCAAATTTAAAAGGGCAGTGCAACAATTTCCAGACTTTGGTTGAATAATTTTGGGAGTTGGTCTCTGTCACTCCTAGAATGAGGAACAAAAAACCACTCTTGCCTGAGTGTGCTAAATTCTATATGAAAATAAAGAAGAAACAAATTAAGTTTGTGGCACCTTTTAATTCTTAGTCTTCAGAATCGTATGCGCAGTGGTGTCATCAAGGCGACGCGGAGTTTCCGGTTGAGTTCAGACTTAAAAAAACTTAATAAAATGTTGGCAATAATTTTAGTGTGACGATGCAGGAGAGTTGGTTCATGATTACAACTGGTACAGGAGTGAGACAGGTGAAACAAATTTTGGAGCAATGTTTGGAGAACAATCTGGATTTTGGAGCAGCTTAGGAGGCTTAGGAGCAAGGAATTCTCGTTTTGGAGCAGCAGTTCATGCATTTTTGAGCAACTTCGAAGCAGGTAAGTCTACAGTTTGGAGCAGATTAGGAGCAGAAAATGTTAGAGCAGCTTATCTGCAATTTAAATCATAAAAAATCTGATTTCAATCACATGAATCTGATTTTTCTTTTTTAATCGTTATTTTTCCCCACCCTGGTTCCAATAAGTCATCAGCGCCGATACGCACCGAGATAAAAATATATATATATAAAAAAAAAATGGAATAGGCACACCCGAGTCCCATGCGCATAGATGAGGACAAAAAAATCCAGGCTTGCTGCAACGTTTGGTGGGCACCAGGTACCTCAAGCTTATACGATCTGGTGCCAAAGCGCAATCGTAGTGCAAAACTTTTTAAAGCGGTGATTCGAGAGCATGAACAGGGAAGGCACGGTTTACTACAACCAGACATCAATCGGACGGTTGTAGAAAGCACGTAAAGATAGAAAAATCTCCACACGAAAGTGAGTCACAAGGTAAATAGTGACGAAAATAATCTCTGGAGAAGGGGAACAAGAGGGACAAAGGAAAAACACAAATTTCCAAAAACAGCTAGGTGACTGGTGCGAGACCGAAAAGATCCGCCTGGTCCGGGTCGCGCACCAGTCACCTAGCTGTGTTTGGAGGTTTGTGTTTGTCCTTTGTCCCTCTTGTTCCCCTTCTCCAGGGATTATTTTCGTCAATCTTGTCCAGCTCGCTTGCCCCTTTGCATTGAATAGCATTATAATCAAGTAAATAGTGAATTTGTAGAAAAACTTTGAGCAGCACATGCACGCTAAATACGGGTGTGTGACAGATTCATTCGATTGTTCACGCACTGAAAGGACGTGTGTGATAACCGAAAGAACTCGCGGCGACGGCGCCGTCCATTTTGACGAGAAGATTACGGACACGAATGAACAATTTCATAATGGAGGCGCTCAATGGCACTTTTAAGAAAAGGTTTACTCTCAAAGCAAAAGAAATACTTAGGTTTGCTCATCTTGATAGCCTCTGCGTCGTAACTCCCGCAGCCAGACAGCGTGAGAGCGCACCGGTAGCATGCAGTCACAAATGACAGCGTAAAGTAGTAGGAAAATCGGGAAAAGACCACGTATCATAGGTATAAAAGGGTACTGCAGCTGAAATCTTCAAATCCGGCGGTTGCTTGCGCCACCCTGTACCCGTACCGTGTACTTAACTACAACGATATTGAATATTGCCAACCAAGCTCTCGTTTCCCGCTAAATCCAGCGTCGCCGCAATTTTCTTCTTTTTTTCTTTTCTTTAGCTTTGGAGTTACTTTTGGAGCAGTGCGGCGCAATTCCGACTGATTTTGCGTTTTTGGCGCAACTAGGCGCAGAAAATTGGGTTTGTATCAAAATGACGCAATTGGTGCAGATGTCACACCCCTGCTGGTAGCAGCGTGCAAAAAACACAAGGACAAAGGGAGGAATTAACAAGACGAGCGCTGAACTTCAACTGAACGTTTAATGAAAAGAACACACCCAAGTAAACGACCACACCGTTATCGCATCAACGCTCAAGATAGGCTATTTCTTTTTTATGTAAATACACCATAGTCTGGCTAACACAATTATCTTCCTCCTTTCTTATCAAGTACGCTTCCAGCAGTTCTCTTGCAGTTTTGTCCACCCTCTTTCCCCACGATCGTAATATATTCAAAATTCGGCTGACACATGCAAGTGGCACAGTGTAAAGGCAGATGTCCTCCGGTTGTTAAGCGCCGTGACAGGGCATGTTCACGCGCACGGTCGTTGACGCATCAACCTGTTTGGCCTATGCATTAGTGGTTCAAAACTATCGATAGTATTATCGATAGACGCCAGAAATCTGACTATCGATAGTAAAAAAACTATCGACAGTACTATGGATAGTCGACCATTGAAAAACTATCGATAGTACTATCGATAGTCAACTATCGAAAAACTATCCATAGTACTATGGATAGTCTACTATCGAAAAACTACCGACAGTACTATCGATAAACGACTATCAGAAAATTATCGTTAAACTGCTATGGAAAAACTATCGATAGCCGACTATCGTAAACCTATCGATAGGACGGTTGAGTATAGATAGTTTTGCGAAACTAGTAGTTTGCGTCAATCCCTCTTCTCTTTTTTTCGCCTTATTTTTTTCAAATGGGACACCACTAGCCCAACAACTATTGATAGTACTATCAATAGTATCGATAGTCTCAAGAAATTTGACTATCGATAGTAATAAAACCTGTCGATAGTACTATCGATAGTCAACTATCGAAAAACTATCGATAGTACTATCGATAGTTGACCATCGAAAAACTATCGACAGTACTATCGATAGTTGACCATCGAAAAACTATCGACAGTACTATCGATAGTAGACTACCAGAAACTATCGATAACACTATCGATAGTCGACTACCGAAAAACTATCGATAATACTATTGATAGTCAACTACCGAAAAATTATCGAAAATACTATCGAAAGTTCTGCAGCACTATTGATAGTTTTGGAAGAACTATCGATAGTATCGATAGTCAATTTATCAATGATTTTGCATCACTGCTATGTATACCCGACCGCAGCTCAAAGGGATTCGGTACACCATTCCTATCGCTAATCAGCATACTTATTTCTGTTTTACAGAAGCACTTGTTACCTTTGCTCCCTCCGTCAGCCACTCTGGGGTGAAGTTGCGACAATTTACTAGGCGCCGAAAAGACGACCGGCACGTCGTACCTGGCCGCTATCTTTTTCACATTGTTCAGTTGAAGTTCAGCGTTCGCCTTGTGAATTCCTCCCTTTGTCTTTGCGTTTTTTGCGCGCTGCTACCAGTTGTAATAATTTCAGGCTTTTCACACACTAGTATTGCTTATATGAAAATATTTTAAAATTTTGCCATTAAAGTAGCAGAAAATTGCAGTTCTTTCTAACTTACAACAGCAATGCTATGCCAGCCTTGCACCTCCTATAAATGCAAGTGGTAACGTTAGTGCACCACCACACTTCACAGGCACTCCTTTCTAAATTTATTACTTTAGTAGTTTTTGATGACACTCAGCAAGTTTTTTAAATATAACCATGTTTAGTTTTGAATTAAAAAGTTCATGTAAGAATTTTAGTTCTTTGACTTATAATGACGATGAGTTCCCTGCTATGTCCCCCTGGCAGTACAACTCACCGCATTAGCGCAGCTTCCAGTTATTTTGTTTAACTCGTTAATTCATTAACGATTAGAAAAACAACCTGTACGGTATATCAAGACTACCTTCTCAGAATCACATTAGGAAAAACAAATCTAAAGGTCGAAACTGCTTCTCAAAATATTCACATGTAACGTACCTCCAAAACAAACCATCCTCCATAGTTTGGGAATGGCCTGAGGTGCAAGCTGGCCTTGCCAGGTTTGCGGAAATCAGCGTCAATCTTGATCTCCTCAAGAAAAAGTAGCGTTGAAAACACCTCGAGGTAGGTGTCTGGGGACAATGGTCTTTTCAGGTGCTCCCTGCAAGGGAGAGCAGAAATATGCTACAAATCGCTAGAAATTTTCAACGTCCAGAGCCTGCTTAAAAAAAAAAAAAAAAAAAGAGGCAAGCTATTTTTTTTTTTTTTTTTTTTTTTAAAGAGCACAAGTGACTTGCACACCACGTAATACTAAAACTTCTACAGACGGGATAACCACATTGGAAATATTCAAATATTTAGGTTTAAGCTCAATCAGTGATGTAAACTGCATTTAACCTTACGTAGCAGGTCTTGTAGCAGGTAAAATGTTGGTTTGGAGCAGCCCGCGATGCTTTTGGGGCAGGTGCAAAGAAGTATGTTAGCACGGTTCTTAAAAATGAGCTAATAAAGCTTATGAAACATTTATCTTTGACGATGACTAAAGGTTCATTTCTTCATTACAAAGGTACTACTTATGCCTTTTTTTTTTAAATAAAGATACATAAAAATAATTATAAAAAAAGGACACCACTCTTTTTGAAAGGAGCCACAAGTCAGAATTGGTTTAATTTACAAAAGAAGTTAATAAAAAAAAATGGTTCCTCATAGAAATATAAAAAGCTTTTGTGTGCAACAATTCAGCTCAGGTGAAGAAACTCCTGTAAAATTACAGCAGAAACCAGCATATTCCTTAAAATATTGATTGATGAAAATACATTTGCCACGTTTATATGAATACTGCAAGATAACCACCAACCATGCATGTGTGTTTTGAAACAAACACTGAACACTACTTCGCAGCATAAGCAGCACTGGAGCCAAGCTGAGTCAAAGTTAAGTGACCCGTTGACTGACTGATGCACGGGAACCAAGTTTTAGAATACATATATCTAATTTTTTTCTTTTTTTAAAGCTTTTCTTAGTCATTACTCAAACCACATTACTAGTGAGCATAATTCACGAGCCCATCAAGGTAAGACAAATGCTCTCCGGCATCAGCTGCTGCGAAGTACTGTAGCTTGACCAGAGTGTTCCAGTGCAAATCCGTGAAGCTCGACGCACATGCTCCGGTGCCAAGATTGATGCAAGCACTGTGGCGCCAGTCTTTCCTAAATGTCCTCAGCACAAAACACTAGCTAGATTTGACCAGTCTGCTTGCTTTCACACTAAGCCCTAAGCCGAAGAGAAGCATTTTTATTTTAGGTTACAACCGCGGCACATGCGGTATAGCATGCACTCCTACCCAGGCGAAAATCGGCCCACTTCCAGCTGGATTATGGAACTGGAAAAGAAGCAGTCCAGCTGGAATCCAGCTGGACTGCCTCATTTCCAGTTCTATAACCCAGCTGGAAGTGGACCGATTTTCGTCAGAAAAAGGCCCTTATATATATATAAAAACCTTTCTCAGACTTTTTTTTTTTTTCTTTTGCTTCGCTCGAGCTCATCTGTGGCGTGGTTTTTTACAAAAATGGTATTTTGGCATGTCACATAGCACCCATGATGAAATTTGACACAAATTAAGCAATGCTTCTATTACTGCTAAAAAAAAAAATAAAAAAAAATAGGAGCAATTTTGTTTTATTTTTTTAGAAAATAAAAACTGCCAGTATTCTTTATTGACAGCAAAGATAAGTTGCCTCTTCAAACCAGGGGTCATAGTGTCTGGGTGTAGCAGATTCGGATATAAGAATCGAGAAAGTAACTATTTTCTTTTCATTCTCGAATCCCAAAATATTAAATCCTTGAACTTTTAATTTGCATCACGCCATTCAATGAAGACTCAGCATTCTTCAATGCACAGTTAATTTATGTGATGGGAAGAACCCGGAGCAGTTTCTTTGCTAGGTGTGGTGCTTTCTACAGGTGGGCCATTCCATGCCAAACAGTCCAGGCCTCACGGATTCGGTTAAGAAAATTGTATGTAGCACTATAAAAAATAGTGCTTGTTCCGTCAGTGTGTACTTGACCTTCATGCTATTTAATTCTAAAATGCATATCCAACTAGCCCACCTTTATATTTTAATATGTGTTACTGGCGGTGTAAAAGCACCTTCTCCAAGATATTTTTGCAATAACTATTTTGTTTCATTTTTTTTACACCTCGAGATTTGTGGAAAAAAACAAGTAAAGAACAATTTTCTTTTTCAAAAGGTTTGAAACAAGACTGCAAAATAAACACCCTTTTTAGTAGGTCAGTGTATTATCCTAAATTATCCAATGTGTTTGGTACACATTTCCAAGCGTTTTTAAGGGTGCAGATGGGTCAAAAATGTCATAGAAAGCTGAGATTCACCTTTTTTTTTTCAAATACATGCTACCATATGAAGACTTAAAAACTGAGTGTTAGTATTAAGGAAAATGAGATATATTTAAAAACATATTTTGATAACAAATTTGTTACTGTCTCTTGAATTAAATGGACAATATTGAACATATAAAAAAAAAACTCAGTTTTCAAAAAACTAAAAATTATGAAGGTTGGTCTAAAAGTGTATACTCAACAGTTTCAGATGTAGTCAGATAAAACAAAAGAAAGACAGTGCGGGGGGAAACTGGCAGAAACTAGAAAAAGCTCAGGTTGAGAAGAGCAACCTCTTTTCCACAATGGCTTTTCGCATGTGCCCCTTTTGCCCCCTCGCACAGTCTTTGTTATGTTGCATCCGACCATAGCCTAGAACATACAGAATAAACGAGGAAGTTAGAAAAGAATATTTTAAAAGCAAACTTTGCTCTTTAATTTGTCTTTTTCCAGTTTTGAAAATACCGTAACATCCCGAGAGATGGCTTACCCCCTAAGGATAGCCCACCCCTATTTTTGGCTCTATTTGCTATATATTTTACTGAAAGATGGTTTCCTCCTAGTAATTGTACAGTGTTCGGATCAATGATGACCTCGGCTCGAATGTGACTAGAACATTAATGATTGGGAAGCAGTTATATATCTTCGCTTCAATGCCCTCGCCACGATAACAAGTTTGCCAAGAAAGCATAACTTAACATGTTTTTTTGTTTTTTTTTCAAACTTTTTTTTGATTGCATATTGGAAGTTAGCCTACTTTTTATTTTCATCTGATTTGCTCTCTGATATTACGGTAGTCAATTTTCAAAGCAAATATCAAAAGGTGCTCAATTTTGTTTTGAAAAAAGTACTTTTTTTTTAAAACAAAAATATACCATTTTTTTTAATTTTGGTTTTCTGCAAGTTTTGAACAAATTGCTAAATATTCAGATTGAAAACAAAAACCAGAAAAACAGAGGTGTTTGGTTTAAAGATACATACTTAACGCTTGCAGTACACAGTCTAAAATTCAAACAAAAAAACAAGCGAAATGTTTTTTGTTTTGTTTTCTAACAGAGGATATTTTTTGTTGTTTTGATATATCACCTTTTTGCACTCCCGTCCCCAAGGCAGAGACATGCATTATTGCATACGTCAGCAAACAATGCCACTAAACTAGAAAGCAGATGACGCCAGCTGTTGTAACCGACAGAATGAGAACAGTGGGGTGTGTACTCCAGCACGCGCTCCATGCCTTCCGCCGTGCTTTGGATGTGCGTGCGCACATGCTCAAGGTGCATGTTACACCGAAGAGTTAACAAAGGCAGCAAGCTCGCGGTGGAGGCAGGACAGCCGAAGCTCCTCCCCGCCCTTCTTACCCAGTCAGGGACTACAGGAAGATACACTAAGGAGACGACGATAACCGGTGGTAGAGCTGCCGTCTGCATCTTGATAAAATTATCTCGCGCCTGCGCCGTTATTTTGTCTGAATGGGTTTTCAGGGGAAATTTGCTCATTCATGGAACCGGGCACTTACTGGTCTCAAGTTGAGTCTACTTTCATATTATTTTTGTACCTTTTATAATCAAAATGAAAGGGGAAACATTGAGGGGGCTGGATGGGGCCTCTGGTCACCTTTTATCTCATCTCCTAGACTTTTATGAAAATAAAGTTTTTGAAAGTGTACGACATGAAAACTCTAGAAAATTAATGATGAATTTTGTTTTTAAAGATTTTACTAAACATATTTTTTGTTCCAGAAACCATCTTGAGTCGTGCTCCTTGGGACTAAAAGGCCTCTTCCCAATGACAGACTAAGTGCAATGATGAGCCAACATTACAAATTTTTTTTTTTTTTCACTTTTAGATAATAAATTTTTTCTTTGCTCGTTTGTTGACTTAGTTACAAGCTACATATAGGCAGAAAGTATCTAGTTTTAGACCATACACCTTTTGGATTATGCTTTGAAAACTGAATATTTTGCAATATTTTCAATACTGGCAATGGACCAAATTCACAAATTATTTTTTTGATTTTAAAAAATTATTCTTAATTTGCTCATTTGTTGTGCTCTAGACTACCTATAACTGGTTAGCACATATTTCTAGACAGATCACCTTTATGACTAATTTTTAAACTGATTATTTTGCTATATGTTCAGTATTGTTTATTTATTTAAGAAACACAGTAACAAAAGTTTTTTTTAATATTTTTATAAAACATTTGTTATTGTGTTTCTAAATAAATGGACAATATTAAACATAGCAAAATACTCGGTTTTAAAATAAAATGTGTTAAAAGTGTCATAAAAAGCTGAGATTCAGAAAAGAAACAAATGTACTTTGTTTTACTACTAATACACACAATTTTCATATGCTAGCATGTTCTTGAAAATAAAAGGTGAATCTCAGCTTTTTTATGACATTTTTAACACATCTGCACCCTTAGAAACACTTGGAAATGTGTAACGAAACACATTGGTTAATCTAGAATATATTGATTTACTAAAAACTTAATTTTGCAGTCTCGTTTCAAACCTTTTTTTTGTGTGTGTCTTTCACCTCTTGGGGGCTTTTTCTCAACAAAATTCAAGGTATCAAAAAAAAAAAAAAAGTTATTGCTAAAATGTTTTGGGGAAGGTACATTTACATCACGAATAACACAAACAACGTTTTTAGACAAAATCTGAGAGGGTCCAATTCAGTCCTGGATCGTATGGCATGTAAAAGAAAAGCAAGTCAAGATATAGAAAGACACCAAGGACACATGCATTTCTATGACCATCTCCAGATACAGGATGTTTCCGTTAACTTGTGCTAAGACTTCAGAGAACAAGTGTCAAACGAACGCAGTATCGTTCAGTCCTATTGAGCGAGTCAAGATATCTTTGCGATGCACAAAACTCTGTAATTAACATCGCTTAATCAGCTAATGTTTTTTAATAATAATTTGTGCACAAACCCAATACACAAGTTGTAGAGCCTTGTCAGTCACATAGCATTGCGTCATTTCCATTGAGGTAACCTTTGTGTAAAGTTTTTCTAGCTTCAAAGAAAGCGTGAAACTTTGAAAAATACCCCGCAACTACCAGCTAGCGAAATGAGACGTCAGTGCCCTTATAGTCATGTGGAACTTGTAAATATTGCGCGCTTTTTTTAGAGCTTGAAAAAATTACACACGAAGGCTGCCTTGATGCATGGAAATGACACAGTGGAAGTTTTCTCAACAGTCTACAACTTTTGTATTGGGGGTTTACGCAAATTAATATTTAAAAGGTACCTAACTTAATTTGTGTTAATTAACCAGTTCGGCCCATTGCAAATCTATATCTTGACCTGTTCAATAGGACTAGTGTGAACAATACTACACTGGTTTGACATGCAGGGTGCATTTAAAAGCAAAAGTATGCTGGAACTAAAACAAATTACAGGAGTACACTTAAGACTGCTTACGTGTAGAAATGCACTGCCTGTAGGAATGCTTTTGCATTCCTACACGTAAGCAGTCTTAAGTGTACCCTCTCCCCCCCAAGAGGGGGGAGAGAGGGTACACTAGGTCCGACAAGCGACCCAAGAGAGGGGAGAGGGGCTGCCAAGCGCATGCCTCCTCTCCTTAGTTGCTCACTTACCGGCACACTCTCTTTTAATGCGAAATAGCTGCTCATTTCTTACAGTCACAAACAATGCTGGTGGCGCTCCATACAACAATTAATGCTTTCGCGTTAAAAAAAAAAGATATTTGTTATTCGCTCCGAGATGAACTGCGATGTTCCTACTGCAGTAGATCAGAGCCAAATATAGCAAGTTTGAGCATTTATTGGGAAGTATACGAGGCAAATGAGGCGCCATTGGCCGAAAGCGGGCTGGGCATGCTCCAGGGCAAGTTCACAAATTCAGATGTGGCCAAAAGCTGCGGATAATACCCTGGCGGCAGTCGCCAGAAACAAAAATTAACAAGTGCGTCAGATTAACTTTGGTGACTGAAAATATGGTGCACAGGACGTTTCGATCACGGCACGTAATCCGTACACCAAACGCCGAGGGCCGGGCGTCTGCTGTCCGAGCAAAACATAGTTTGAGCGGCACATTCATTTCTTTTGTCTTTTTGCATGACCATAATCGAAAAAACACATGCACCATATTTTCAACCATGGAGAGTTAAAACATTTAACTCTTACGCCCTCATTAAAAGTGTTTCTCACTACCACTGCTAGGGGATTACTTTCGGCTTCTAGTTGGTCAAGAGAGCATGTTCAGCCCTCCATCTGCGTCTGGTGCACGCCCTGGCTCTGCCTGCCCGCCCGCTCTTATCATTGACCCAACTCTGCCTATACGGCTCTGCAGCGGGTGAGACCTGCCGAGTGCACTTCTCACCGAACACCTCTGCACTGCGGGGAAGCAATACCCGCAGAGCCCGCAAGTATTGCTTCCCACAGTGCACAGGTGGTCAGTGAGAAGTGCACTCAACGGGAATAACCAACCACACTTATGCAAAAGTATAGCTTACGCAGCGAAGTCTTGAAAACCAGCATTCATAATTCACTTTTTTTTAAAATCTTTTTGCCAAATTTGAAAGTGGAACAACATTTATGTATAGCAAACAGATTTCCTCTTGATTGGGATAGCCACAACAAATTTGACATTTGCATGCCACAATTCATAAAAAAGTTACCTGGTGTATTCAAATTAATCAAGCTTGAAGTGGACAAGTGGAAGGTTAGGAACAATCTTCACGAGTCAAGCTGAATTTGTATTTAACCATGGTGCATGGTAGTGAAAGGCTTGGAAAAACTTTCTTTATTAGATTAAAAAATATTAGGCCAAAACCACTATCCACTTTGAACTAAAAAAGCACTATTCGCACACAAATGCCTACATTTTTTTTTGTCATTATTTTTTTGCCTTTAGAATTTGCTACTGTCGGCAGCATTTTTGCATTTAAATAAAACCAGTGACCCATCCATATCAGCTGCGCTAGTAGCTCAGTGGCCGTAGCATCCGACTGCCGCCGCACCGACTCAGGTTCGAGTTCCGCCAGTGGCTCGAACTTTGTACATAATATGTATATCTATATAATCATAACGTCAGTAACGCTCTAAGAGTGCAGCTCGTTACAACGCTCATTCATTACAATTTTTTCATAGCAAACACCACATAAAATGTGTGTTAAGATAGGATGCGACTCATGCAAACAACTTTGAGAGTGCGTCTCCTGGCAGCCCAGTGGTAAAGCTGCCACAGGCAACTCACAGAAGTCCCTCAAGCAACACAGCCTGCTTTTCTTGCATTCCATCCCAGCGCTCCATGCCATGCATATAAAGGTCCAGATACTCCTCGGGAGGATGGTAGGAGCCAAGGGGTAATGTGTATTGCAGGTCGGATACGGGTTTACTGCAAACAAGTTAATCGTCATGCGTCTCAAAAGACTGACAATAAACAGGGACTAAGATGGCGACAATCATTTCATTGAATGCACTTCAAGTCTACAATGAATGTGCCATTCTCAAAAAGTAAATTAATTGAAGCAGCACTCCCATGACCATTAGTGTAACACACATGCACATGCATTTCTACATTCCTTAAAGTGTTTTTAATGTGTTCTAAGATAAGAGGATAACAGTGATGTGATTGGCCTAAGCCATTTTGGAGCACCTTTCTGAGCAGGCAAAACAGTGTTTTGGAGCAGCCAATGTGGCCTTTGGAGCAACCAAAACAGTGTTTTGGAGCAGCGAAAGTGGCTTTTGGAGCAGCCAAGACAGTGCTTCGGAGCAGCAAAAGTGGCTTTCAGAGCAGATATTCTTAAAAAAATAAAAATATTTGTTTTAAGTGCTACACAAACAAAGGGCACTTTGTGTTGTACAGTTGTACATCGCGAGCCAGGGTCAAAAATTTTCTTGGGAGCTCTTTGTGCAACAACTGAACTCAAGACAAACAAGCGCGCTGCGAGGTTTCAGCGTGCAGATATTGCATTTTTTGCTTTAGCTCACTTCTCTTTATCTACTTTCTTGTGCAGCAAATTTTTCACGTACCGGGGTTCCTCTCTGAAGAAAGCAAACTGAGAGAAACCTAGGTAATCAATACTTTGACACAGCAGTCTTTGAGCTAAAGAGGAATTTTTCTAGTAACGTATGTTTAAAACAAGAAAAGGAATGTTGATGAACATGCGGCGGTACTTAGTTTCATTTTAGAAAGCGCCATATCTGCAGCGATGTGGGGACGGCAACACCCGACGTTGCGCAACCACAGCGACTGGAAGGCAGAGACCATATATAGCTTTCCCACGGCCATTGCTTTCAGGAGTGAGTGCGTTTCACAGCATGACGGCATGGCTGGTACCCGGCACTCCATAGCGTCGGAGCGTCCGCACACACCCGCGTCTATCGTTAAAAATATTTTAAAAAAAAAAGACTCGAGACAAGACGAGAGCGCGAAACGTGAGACGGCGGGAAAAGCATGAAAGACCGGATGGCCAATTGATGCAGGGTACTTTCTGTCGGACGGCCGCTTGCGCCACATAACACAGGCAAGCTCAATTACGGAACTCAGTTTAGTTTCGATTTTGAAAGGTGACCGAAATTGACTTTTTGACGCATGCTTGGCGCAGATTACCCATATTTCGGTAAAATGTAGCCAGATATATCAGGGTTAGCCCCTTGGCGCAGTTTGGCGCAATATGCGCAGCAATCACATCACTGTACCTGCCAACTAAAATCCAAAACTGGAATGACGCAATGCTTCTCGAATTAAAACCCTCGGTAACAATTCACAGAAGTGTATAATGTCATTGACTATGTAAAACGATGGCAAAATTGCAGTTTTGTGCCTCACTTTTCTCACTGTTGCATACTCCAACACACGGCTCTGACATCCCACCGCTTCTGTGGTACTACTGGGCGCGTTAAGTCCGTGCTCCGGAGCGCGAGAGTTTGGCGCTCCTTTCATTAAACGGACAGGAGCGCCACCGGAGACTGACACTCAAGCGCGCTCTGCGTGCACCGAGAATATCTCGGAGCGCGAGTGACTTCTTCGCGCTCCGTGACGTCACGTAAACAAACAAGATGGCTGCGCTGCTGTTGAGACCGTCGATACGAAAGGCGTAGCCGGACCGCTGACCCTTTTTCAGTTGATTAGTGCTTAATCCAGCAGGTAAAACCGATTTGATTTGAAAGCCAAGACAGCAACTAGCGTTCCGAAAAAGGTTTGTTCGTGCATCTCGACTGAAAAAGAGATTCATCTATCAAGCGGTAGCGTGCCGATAGCACAGCGACAGAAAAGTTGTCGAGATAAGGAGACATTCGGACCGCTCTGCCCCTTTTGTAATGCTTAGCCCAGCGAATAAAGATAGTTGGATTTGAAAGCCGAAACATCAGTGACGGTTAAGGAAAAGTTTTGTTCGTATGTCTTGCCTGAAAACGAATTGATCTATCGGACGAGCCTGCTGGTAGCTCGGCGACAAAACAGTTGTGACGAAAAGATAGACCGCCGCCTTGCTTAGCCCAGCCGCAGCGAATAAAGATACTTTGATTGGAAAGCCGAAACATCAGTTAGCGTTGTGGGAAGGGTTGGGTCATGCATCCCGCTTAAAAACGAATTGACGTGCTATCGAACGACGGTGTGCCGGTATCGGCGTAGCTTCCGTCTGGCGCTGCGAGACGCAACCACGGAACCTCTGACAAATTTGAGGGTTTCCTGCGTCGAATAGCGGGTTCAAGAATGTTGTTTTTAATTCAAATCGGAACAGCATGCATGGTCAATAATTAGATCGGCCAGGTAACTTTCGACATATGTGCACGAAGCGAGTCTTTAAACCTTTCAGGAATATTAAAAAACGTTCGTAGAAACTTCACAACGTCACAGTCTCTTTTGCTTTCGACACTGCCGCTCTACACAGGCCTAATTAATTTATCTTCGAAATAATTTCGGCTTCTGCCGCACGTAACTAGGAGAAGCCGGGTTCATCATAAGTTCATAACCGTGCGGTAGGAAGGAGCTCGTGGGGCTCGTCGATAGTCTCGGGGCGTGTTCCAAAATTCACTAGATCTCACTCTAGGGTAAAGGTTCCGAACCTTAGCGTTCAAAAACCTACTCGCGTCCAGCGTTCCTGTTTTTCTTGTCACCCGACATAATCCGCCAGGGTAACTCGGATCCGTTCGAGTAGATTTGGAACGCACCTTGGTGTGTCGCGCTCCTGTACGCCATGCGCCATTTAGTTCCTGCGCTCGGAAAATGAAACTCGGAGCGTCGGAGTAGGAGTAAAGGAGCGCCGACTTAACGCGGCCACTGTCGCACAGAGCATGTGGCGATGCTCCACCTTATGTGTATCTAGTTTCTATGCACGTGCAGTGCCCACACCTGGTCTGTTAAGAGGTTACCCCTTGAGGTCTTGAAGTCAGATGGGCTTAGAGTCCTCAACCTAGAATAGCCTCATCCAACACTCTCATATAGTTCTGATCATGTGTGTCAACCACCAATACCTTGCACATGTTTTGTACAATAGAGAATAGCATGCCTGAACCTGCCCCCATAGGTTGGGAACCACCTTAAGGAAAGAGAAAATTTCTGCTCGTTAGCACGAAGGGTGTGTCCTGTAAGCATTATTTATCTCCAACTAAATTCAAAGATTATATCACTGTCTGTTCTGGACTATGATGATCCAAATCGTATTAAGAATAAAGACATACCCTTGAACTGATACGTTGACAGCACATCGAGCTTTGGGAAGTCCACGTCCCACTCCCCTGAAATTCCTGAAGCCAATTCCTTGTGGGTTGTGCACACAAAAAGAAGGCTGATAACCCTTGCTGCCATTGCAGCCATGGGTGCTCTTGAATCCATTCACTGCCAAAGGTTCCACAGGAGCATTCTTGTAAGAGTTCACTTCCAAAAACTCCAGAGAACTGTTTCTGGAGTACTCGACGTCCACATCCTTCACATAGGTGCTCTTAGAGCAGTTAACTTTCAGAGCTTCCCCAGAGGTGTTCTTGGAGTAGTCAACTTTCAAATCTTCCACAGAGTCATTCTTGGGGTATTCGACTTTTGAAGGTTCCACAAAAAAGGAACCTCCAAAAGTGGTGGTGCTTCTCGAGGAGTACTCAACTTTTAAAGGCTCCACAGAGATGTCCCCAGACCAGCCCTTAGACCAGCTGATGCCCAAATTTTCTGCAGAAGCAGTTTTGGGGCAGCTCACCTCCAAAGTTTCCACAGTTGTGCTTTTTGAGCAGTTGACCACCAAAGTTTCCACGGGTGTACTCTTTGAGCAGCTGAGTTCTGAAAGTCCAACACTGATGGAACAGACATCTTGCAAAAGTTTAGCAGAGGCAGCATCTTGGGAGCAGTCCTCTTCCAAGACTGGCACAGAGGTATTCTTGAGCATGTTGACTTCCAGAGGTTCCATGGAAGTATTTTTAGAGCAGCTGACTTCCAAATGTCCAACACCTTCGGAACAATCAGTTTCTAGAAATTCGGCAGAGACGTCTTTGGAGCAGTCATCTTCTAAAACTGGTAGAGGGGTGCTCTCGGGGATGTTGACTTCCAGAGGTTCCACGGAAGCATTTTTAGAGCAGTTGACCTCCAAATGTCTGACACCTTCGGAACAATCATCTTCCAAAGGTTCGGCAGGGGCATCTTTGGTGCAGTCCTCTTCCAAAACTGGTGCAGAAATATTCTTTGGAATGTTGGCTTCCAGGGGTTCCAGAAAGGTATTTTTGGAGCAGCTGACCTCTAAAAATGTTAAAACAGTAAACTGCTTTAAGCTGGAGCAACCCTGCTGGAAAGTGAGGGCCAAGGGAACAAAAAATGTTCCAGTGTCTCGAGAGAAACATTGCAAGCCAATGGGATAGCTTGATCCAGGTGCAATTATAATCTGGAAGGAAAATAATGCAACCAAAACATTACCAGCCTGCTATTGCTCGCAAGAATCTGCTATCACATCCACTGCAGCAAAGAGTATGTATACACATACTCTGCCTTACCTTAGCTTCAAAACAGCCTGATAAACTGAATATAGTAAAACTTTCTTTTTGAGTGCTCCCTAATTCTTATAAGTCTGGCAATTCCAAATAAATTTAAGGGTACACATATTAAAATCGGACGCTAACCCTTTCACGGTAATTTTTTTTTTCTTTTTCTTCTAAATATTTAGCCCAGTGATTTTTTTTTTTTTTTTAAGGAATAGCACTAAGATTAAGTTAATGCACAGCGTTTTTATAACCATCTAATGGGAGCACATGCAGTGCTTGCAAGCTGTCCAGATTGAGAAAGCATCTAATGCAAATATTAATGGCGAAAAGTTGTCGCCTTTCTTCCATTCGGTTTCATCTTCGCGTGTCCGCTTCCCGTGAACATTCGGGTGGTCTTCGATTTTGAATCGAAGGTACTTTGCAGAGCGTCTGCATTTAATGACGAGTTTTCATTCTTTGAACTTAATTTCGAGAATTAAGCATTGTAAGTCTGAATTGGAAGGGCCACATCTCCCCTTTCCAATGTCCACAGGAGCAGCCGTCACGCGAGGCGTGGGAACTTTCCAATGTATCATCGCTGCCGTATACACAATACAGCGGTGACTATGCGTACGTAGGCTTCCGCGTCGCCGTACATGTACGGTGATGACCGTCAATGGGTTAACAGAAGCTTAGGTACACAAGCTTTTTTGTCTGTCTGGAAAGCCCATGTATACAGAGATAGAGACAGAGCATAAGACCAATATTAAAATAGAGCTTTATATAAATCAAATATGGGTTCAGAGACATTGTGTCTTGTTCCATCTTTTTATGTTTATTTTTCTTGCCTGTCTCAGGTTAAATTATGAAGAGGATAAATATGTCTGTTTGTATATGCGCTCAAAATGTTACTAAAAATTGTTGATTTAATGGGTTTTTTTATGACAAATTTTAACTTGACAAATTAACAAATTTTACTAAATTAGCCGACTGATCATTACAATTAGCCCTCTATACTATGCCCCAATAGCCGTCTCAGTCGCCTGTAAAAACCGCATAAGCATAACTTTCATTTTTTTTTTTTAAACAAATTTGATTTATCAAAAGCACCCTCTATACTCCAATATATGAACACAATTTTCAAAGACTAACTGGGTAAACAGACGCATCTTTTGTTTCATTATTCTGGAGAACTCACCTTAGACAATTTATTTTTTAAACGGAGGTGTTTATATTAACGAGACATTGCTGTATGTCTGTGTCAGTGATGTGATTGGCCTAAGCCGTTCTGGAGCACCTTTCGGAGCAACCAAAACAATGTTTTGGAGCAGCAAAAGTGGCCTTTGGAGCAGCCAAAACAGTGTTTTGGAGCAGCAAAAGTGGCTTTCGGAGCAGCTAAAACAGTGTTTCGAAGCAGCAAAAGTGGCTTTTGGAGCAGATATTCTTAGAAAAAATAAAAATATTTGTTTTAAGTGTTGGACAGACGAAGGACACTTTGCTCGCCGCAGTAAACAAACTATAGTCAAGTTATACCACCTTGGAGTTTTTCAACATGTAACTGAAATGCCTATACATGAAACATTTTGCAATGCTTCAGTTAAATTATACATATATATACGTACCCACTATTGTTAAATAAGAACCAAACTGCACATATTAAAATTTATTTGAGAATAACCAGCTTAGTAGTAAATAGCACAGTTTTAGGTAGACTAGTTATATAATAAATGGAAGAAGTCTCCAACTGATTAAACCCGTACCTACTGCAATGCAATGCAAAATTGTCGCACGAGCGGAGATGGCTGTTCGATCGAAACCATGCCACTCTGCTCCGTCGCCAACTAGCTCCCAAAATTGTTTGCAAAATGTAACTGTCCAGCATACGACAAAAAACAGTACAGCTCTTGCCAAGCCATCAGGCGAGGTACAAGCTTAACACAGAGAAAAAAAAGAACCTGAGCACATCGATGCAAGACATCGCGAGCCAGGATCAAAAAGTTATTCTAAACTCAAGGCAAACAAGTGCGCTGTGCAGGTTCAGCGTACAGACATTGCCTTCTTTGCTTTAGCTCACTTCTCTTCACCAACTTTCTTTCGCGGCAGATTTTTCACGTACCGGGGTTCATCCCGAATGAAGGCTCACCGAGAGAAACCTAGGCAATCAATACTTCGACATATCAGTCTTTGAGTTAAAGATAGATTTTTGTAGTAAACGCGTGATTTAGACAAGAGCAGGAATGTTGACGAACTTCTGGCGGTACTTATGTTTTATTTTAGAAAGCACCATATCTGCAGCGACGTGGGGACGGCAACACCCGACGTCGCGCGACCACGGTGACTGGCAGGCAGGGACCAAATATAGTTTTCCCACGGCTGTGGAGCGACTGCTTCAGCTCACAAAGCAACTCCCGCCGCACAAAAACATAATTTCGTTTCAAAGCATGTCGGCATGGTTGGTACCCGGCACGCTAGCCTCGGAGCGTCTGCACACGAACACGTCTATCGCTGAAATTGTTTAAAAAAGACGCGAGACAGCGAGAGCGCGAAACGAGAGACGGCGGGAAAAACCACGCAAGACTGGATGAATGATTGATGCAGGCTACTTTGTGTCGTGCGGCGGCTTGCGCCACCTAGCTCACGTGTGCTCATTTACGGTACTCAGTTTAGTTTTGTTTTTGAAAGGCAACCAAAATTGGTCCTTTGGCGCAGGCTTGGCGCAGATTACCCATATTTTGGCAAAATGTAGCAAGATGTAGCAGGGTTAACCCCTTGGCGCAGTTTGGCGCAATTGGCACAGCAATCACATCACTGCTGTGTGCTAAGAGTGGGAACTTTGCTAAGAGTGGGCACTTGGCCAAACCAGCTACTCGAAAAAACAAAAATATTATTGACCTGCACAGTTTTGAAACTCCTCTAAAACAATGGAGGCCCTTCGTGCACAAAGTGTGCGGGCAGGTGGGTATGATTCCCTTTCATTATGCTCTTAATTCTATACAACTGTGAACACCGACAAATTGAGCAAAAGCGAAATGCGAGACAATGAGAGATGATGATCATGTCATTATTGTTTAGGAGATCAGTGGCCATCACGAAACTGGCAGCCAAGCGTGTTAGCGCACTGACAAACAAACCGCAGATGCACTCTGTAGCTACTGATGATGCATTGTAGGCAAAAAGTTTCAGTTAATGAATTTGTGTTGTTCTGTTATGTAAAGTCAAAATCCTTACTTTAGTTATGACCTCTCTCGTCTTCTGGACTATTTTCGCAGGAACAGAAGTATAAAGCGACGAAAACAGCAAAGACCAAGAAGTAAGACGACGCAGGTGCACTCATAACTTTCAGTAGAGTGTCATGCAGCACTGTGTACACTGGCCAGACGAGCAAATGCATGAACGACCATGCATGCATGCGAGCTAGCTCTTCTGGCCATCTTGGCAGTATGCATGTGTACACTTGTGTTGCATGATATTAGGATTCTAGCCCGATACAAAAACAAAACAAGCAGAGAATTCACGAATTCGAGACAAATGAACATATCGCGTAAACAAAACATCGGTGGCCCTAACAAAAAAAAAAAAAAAAGTTTATATTAAAAGGGTTTTGCACTGTTAAGCTGATGACTAGGCAGGCCGATGGGGCCTGTATTATATGTTTGTACTTTTTCCGAAACAAACCTCGTGTTGTCTTACTTCGTATTGGTCCTTCCGGTGCTTTATACTTTTTAAGCTGTGAACCAAATAGCCCAATTAACCACTGTGCTGCAGGAACCCCCAGAAGGCTATATTTTGAATTCACTTACCTCTTTGTCTCCTGCAGCGAGATCAGTAGGGTTGCTAAAAGCAACCACCGACCCAGGATAGAGCAACGCACACTCTTGGAGCAACACGTAAGGCGTCGATCTGCTGGAGACACTGATGGACACGGTGAACCGCAGTCCCTGGTTCTGCTGGACCAGCAAACTGATGCCCGTGCGGTCCACTGTCTCCGAACAGGACACGGTGATGTTCTTACCCAGTGCAAGTCTGTCCCTGTAATAGTATTTGCAAAACCATAAAAAAAAGAAAAAAAATTATTACTGTTGTTTTATTAATACAGAGGCATCTGTATTAATGATGTCTCAATAACAGACACCTTTGTTTCCCCGAAATATCGGCCATATTGCGAGTTTTAATGTGGCGCTAATTAATTAGACCTGGTTGTACATACAAATTGTGCAAATATGCATTCTGTGTAATTTGGACCTTATGCGTAGTATTAAAATGTTTACATTTCTTGGAGGCTCATGACTTTTACTTCTGAATGGGTTGTTCATGCAGCATACATCTAAGAGCTTCACAGTCTTTGAGAACAGGGTGCTACAAGGTTGTTTTCCACGAGGGGACACTAACAGTACACATGCCTGTTAGTGTCCCCTCATGCATGCAGAGCTAAAAAATTCCTGCACAATCCAAAGACAGTAGGAAATCACCACTCTTTCCGGCACATTCACGAGCATTTTTGGGTTACACTAAATGTAAGCAGAGCATGTCACGATTGGTCTATACCCATTCTCTGTGGAGCAGTGGGCACGCAGACCTTGCTCATAAATATTGAACTAATTATTCGCGAGATAGACCTGTATTTATTAAAAACGTACGCCTCACATTTTAGTCGAGCAATGTCGAACACAATGTTCTCATCAATTGTAAAATACATAGCAAGCACCCACTCAATATTTGGAGATAATCGTGGCAAATTGTGGACGGGTGCTTGGGCTTGCTAGGTCCGAGCGAAATTTCATAAGGAGCACATGGTCGGATTGTCCCTTGCTGGGTCCGACCACTAAACTCAGAATGGCCGTCGTTTTCCAAACTAGTTGAGTGTGCCAATGCTTAAAAACGAAATGTTGGCATTACTTTAGTCGGAAAAATAAAGCGCCCTACGACACTCAATGCAGTTTTTGCATCAGCGACACTAGCAGGGACGTGATTGGTCAGAGTCATTTTGAAGCAGCAAAAAGGACATTTTGGAGCATTAACACTCACTTCGTTTTTCTTTATACCATTGCAAATGTATGTTCAAATTCATGTGTTGGCCTGTCCAAATACAAGGCAATGTCTCTTGTACAGCAGGATTGATTCAATTGAATCAATTGAATTGATTCAATCAATTCAATTGAATTGATTGAATCAATTGTACAGCAGGATTGATTCCCTCAAACACAGAACTAGCCATTTTGTTCCGTGGAGAAGCACCACACACCAAAAATATGTTGACAAGGAACAGTATGAACTGCTGTGAACAGTTATTTTAGGTACGGAAACAAAGGTAAACCAACTAGTATATTCCACAGAAATATTGGAGTAGAATAATTTTGACCATCCAAAACTAATATTTCATTCAAGTTTTGGATAATTGTAATAAAGTAATTAAGAAAAAAAAAGTTATCTTTACTTTGGGTGGAACCCCAGCTTTTCACATGTGTAGTGTATGCAAAACATCCCAAAATTTTTCTGGGCTACATTCAGTCCAATAAGTGCAATGCCAAAATAGCTAAAATATAAAAAATTTATCCTTCAATAACACACGGGACACCAAATATTTGCCTCAAAATAAACGTGCTTAACAGAAAAGTCGAAAATTAGGTAAACCAGGGACTCTCAAATACGTGTCTGAAAGACCACCCTCCCTCCAGCGCTTGCTCGATTTTCGAGCAGACGCTGGTTATTTCCATTGAAAAAGCCCAGTATGGTTCCCAGTTTTAACAAAAAAAAACGCCGATAAACATCCGCCAGTGACGGAAATAAAAATTGTGAAAAACAAAAAAAAACACTGGTTTCTAAATGTTTACGTAGCAGTGTTGTACTTTATTTCACTGAAAAAGTCATATGCAAACTTCCATCAAACATTATCTTGCCTGGAATCATGCACTTTGCCTGTCTTTCTTTTGTGACCTACGTGATCTTGAACTATTAGAGGACAGTAGCTTTGTTCCACTCTTCTCCAAGGTCAGCGGTCCTCCTGGGTCACCGACCTCGAAAATCATCAGTGGCCCGAGAGGCCAGTCACAGCCGGTTCTCTTGGGATGAGAACAGTCTCAATGCCCTTGTCTTATTCAAGTCAGAACGGGAGAACAGTGATCACCGTTAGTTGGGTGCAGAGAAAGAAAAGAGAAAACCCTTCCTTTCTCGTCGAAAAATTTGTTAAGAAATAACATTTCAAGTTTCGCATCACACGAACCAGATCAATGTCACCAGGATGGTAAGAAATCGTAAAGCTCCGGATGATTACCCTAAGGAGTTCCAACAATTTTGGCGTGTGAACCGACCCTTTGTCCGTGCTGTGTAGTGCTGAATCGCAGTCAGCGTAAAAGATGGGAAAGCCGCTACAAGGATCCCGAAGCACATGTCGACGAAGCGTCACATTCAGCTCAAGAAACCTCATCTTGATGCATGGAGGTACTTTTTTCATACAATGTCTTTATTTGATTTAGAGTGAGAAAGCTAAGTTAATGTTTTACTCTGGAGGAATGCTCGTTGTATCTAGGAATGCCTCTATAATTTAAGTTTTTTTTTTTTATTACTTTAGCCGGCCATCCTCTGACGCCCAGCCAGAGCTCCATGGAAGAGTGCATCATGCGGGTCTCGAGGAAGAGAGATGAGACCGACGACGTGGCACACAGATTCTGCAAGGCCCTCTGCAAGGCTGGCAATCCTCTTAAGACTGACAGACCCCTTGGAGACCTCTATCGAAGTATGTGCCCCACTGCTCGCAAAATGCCGTCTGTGCAGATATGTGCCAGAACAGACGTATTCACAAAGGAATTGTCTGTACTACGGGAACACTCTATCGAAGTATGTGCCCCACTGCTCGCAAAATGCCGTCTGTGCAGATATGTGCCAGAACCGACGTATTCACAAAGGAATTGTCTGTACTACGGGAACAAGGCGAGAATCGTCAGATTTTCTTCACCATCGATGAGACACTTGAGCTCCGTGGCTGACCAGCGATTGCTCTACTTGTGATGCTGTTTGATTGTGATCTTCTCCAACGAAAGACTTTTATGGCAGATCTCCAAGTCCTCCAGCAGTGCAACGCCGTCGCACTTGGTGTGCTTGTCCAGGACGTTCTCGGGAAGCTTGGCAAGATTTTCCGTGATGTGTGCGTCATTTCCTCAGACCCAGCACCATCCATGCACAAGCTGTACAGAAACATCAAACTATCCTATGATGACTTCATGGCTCCACACTTCAAAGACCCGTGCCATCTCCTGCACATCACACTCGATGAGGGCATAAAACTGATTGAGCTCGACATTTTACAAGACTGTCGTCCACTGTCTTGCCCTCCTGCAAAGGTCGCGAGAGTTACGTCCTAAGTACAATATTCTTTGTCACTATCAATCTTGAACCGAAGTGTCTGTCCACGGTCATTCCTTCACGGTGATTTTCCTTTTAAGAGACACTCATGGATGTTTTGCATTAGTGCGCCCAATCCTATATTTTCTGAATAGTAATGACACAGTTGGTCAGAAATGCAAGAGGCTGAATGCACTTACAGTGATGTGATTGCCCTAAGCCGTTTTGGAGCACCTTTTGGAGCAGCCAGAACAGTGTTTTGGAGCAGCAAAAGTGGCTTTTGGAGCAGCCAAAACAGTGTATTTGAGCAGTAAACGTGGCTTTTGGGCAGCAAAAACAGTGTTCCAAAGCAGCAAAAAGTGGCTTTTGGAGCAGATATTCTTATAAAAATAAAAATATTTGTTTCAAGTGCTCTACAAAGAAAGGGCACTTTGCTCGGCGCAATAAAAAAAAAAAATTATGGTCAAGTTAGACCAAATGGGAGTCTTTCAACATGCCAATGACACGACATGTTTTGCAATGCTTCAGTTAAATGATACATACATATGTACCCGCTATGAATAAATAAGAACCAAACTGCACATATTAAATTTATTTGAAAATGACCAGCTTAGTACTATATATGAATGCATAAAGTTGACTATAGTCGGTGACAGGTCAAGAACGAAGTGGAAGCTCCTCCCCATTCTTTCCACTTCAGCAGAGCAAATGGTGGAGAGGAGGTCGCCTCCTCTTCGGCGATCGCTCTGCTAAAGTTGAAAAGGGTGGGAGGAGCTTCTACTTCGTTCTTGACCTGTCACCGACTTTAGTTATATAATATAATAAATTGAAGCAGTCTCAGACTGATAAAACACGTAACTACTGCAGTGAAATGCGAAACTGTACATATGAAAAAGGTGCAGTACGAGTGGCGGGTGCTTTTCCTTTTGCTTTTCGAAACTTTCTCCAAGGCTGCTGCAACCCTCACTTTGCTTTCGGCAAGTAATGAATTGCCACTTTCAATGTCTCCAAAGAGTGAGACATCCCACAAGTGTATAGTTCTGTAGGCGTTGCCGAGCAGTTCCGAAAAACCGCTTGCCACCGTTTTACTGATTCCGACGTGCCAGATTTTCATCAAAAGCAAGCAAATGTAAAGCAATGGATTGCAAGCGTCCTAGCTGGTGCCTCTGTCGTGCAATCATGTTCGCATGCACGTGAGGGCAACTTCGGCAGCTTGCAGAGACGGCTGTTCGACCAAAACCGAAACCCTGTCACTCCGCTCCGTCACCAACTGATTCCCAAAATTGTATGCAAAATGTAACAGTCCAGCGTACGACAAAAAACAAAAACAAAACAGTCCAGCGGCGAGTGCTTGCCAGGCTGGCAGGCGAGGTACAAGCTAATCACACAGAAAAAAGAACCTGAGCGCATCAATGCAAGACATCGCGAGTCAGGGTAAAACATTTCTTGGAGCACTTTGTGCAACAACTGAACTCGAGACAAACAAGCGTGCTGAGCGGGTTCACCGTGCAGACATTCCCTTTTTTTTGCTTTAGCTAACTTGTCTTCAACTTTCTTTCGCGGCAGATGTTTCACGTACCGGGGTCCTTCTCGAAAGAAAGCCAACCGAGAGAAACCTAGGTAATCAATGCTTCGACACAGTAGTCTTTGAGGTAAAGAGGAATTTTTCTATTAGCGTTTCATTTAAACAAGAACAGGAATGTTGATTACCTTGCGGCGGTCCTTACGTTTCAGTTTATGAAGCGCCATATCTGCAGCGACGTGGGGATGGCAACATCCGACGTCATGCAACGACGGTGACTAGTAGGCAGGGACCAAATATAGTTTTCCCACGGCCGTTGCTTTCAGGAGCAAGTGCTTCAGCTCACAAAGTAACTCCCGCCGCGCAAAAAACGCGGTTTCGTTTTACAACATGACGGCATGGCTGGTACCCGGCACGCTAGTGTCGGGGCGTCCGCACACGTTTGCATGTATCGTTACAAAAATTTTAAAAGGATGCCAGACGCAAGGATGTTAGGTTATAACCTCCTTGGCGAGACGAGATCCACCAGATCCAAGAGAGCGCGAAATGAGAACGGCGGGAAAAACCATGCAAGACCGGATGGACGATTGATGCAGGGTGCTTTGTGTCGGGCGGCTGCTTGCGCCACCTAGCTCACGCATGCTCAATTACGGTACTCAGTTAAGTTTCGGTTTTGAAAGGCGATCGAAATTTGTCATTTGGCGCAGGCTTGGCGCAGATTACCCATATTTCGGAGAAATGTTGCAGGATGTAGCAGGGTTAGCCCCTTGGCGCAGTTTGGCGCAATTGGCGCAGCAATCACATCACTGCACTTATCTCAACTCCAGAGTCCTTGCAAGAACTTCTTATCAAAATTACTTTCATCCATGAAACTTCGTGCTAGCTACTTAACGTTATCATTAAGGTTCTCGAATCAGAAAAAAACCTTGTGCACGAGGTGTAAAGCTCGCAACTTTGCTGAAAAGGTTGAATACCCTGCCTCTCGAAAGCTATAGCACTTCTGAAGATGACTGAAGAGGCCCCAAGGTCAGAGCTCATTTTCAGCTTACTACCGCACAATCCATGACAAATGGTTCAAGACCGTTTCACGAAACAGCGCTGATGATCTCCAGTTCACGGATGAATCGTTCTGGTTCCACGTGCAGATAGTTAACCCTTGCGTGCAAATGAAGCTGCTGGAGGTATTTGCTCCCTATGAAAGCATCTTCAGGATTGTTGCGTTTGATGAATGTAACGTCAGAGATCTGAAAGCTGAGTTTCTTCAGTACCGAAAGTATGACATCAGTACCGAAAGTATGACATCAGTACTGTAGTTGACCCCATGCTCTTGTGGAAGCTGCATGCATCGGACTGGCCAGAACTGTCCCAAGCCTCATTGGACGCTTTGGGGCTTCCCGTGTCTAGCGCAAATGTTGAGCGGACATTCTCGAAATTGTGCGTCGTCAACAGGAAGGAGCGGGCGGCAGTGATGAACACAAGCCTAGGAATGTAGGCATGCATATACTACAATAATGAAGTGTGAGAAAGAATGTGTAAAATATGTAAATACAATTTGAAGTGTTTTTGTTTTCAGTGGTCTTTTAAATTCGCAATTGTCTCCCCACGATAATCACCATTTTTAGCGTCTGCGCGAAAGAATTCACCAAAAAGCACCGGTATTCTAGAAATAAACACCAATAAACATGTGCCGATTTTTATCATAAATAAACACTGGAAAGTATACACCCTAGTTATAGTGTGGCAGAGTTTCACCAACAAAAAGAAAAGTTAATGAAACTCTTTACATTTAAAATAATTATTTTTTTCCCCATTGTTATCAGTGATGGGACAAATTAAAATACATCTAGTGGTAAAGAATCAATTTTTTAGCAACAGCAATCTAAACCAAATAAATCTGATTTTATTCCTTACACAGTCTTCACCTGGTTAAAGCCTTCGTGCTCTGACCGAAGATGAAGAAAAAAAAAATCGAAGACATTTACCCCCCCTCGTGACCCTAGTGACGTCACTCTTGAATTTCACATGAAGGTCGTGACCTTCACCTCGTGGCTTCACAAGCGACCTTCGCGGCGTCGCACGTGACGTCAGTATGGGAAACGTTCCATTATGCAGCGCGCGGCTACGCCGCTCAAGCCAGAAACGGGCGCCCAAGAGCTGCGCTCCAAAAACTACACAGCGGTTCGGAGACGCTGTGATAAAAATATTCGTACCATTTTTGTTTTCTTCTTCTACTTTGAATATTAAAGAATATTTTTATTTTTTGCTTTGTTTAAGTTAAAGTGACCATATTCCTCAGACGCCAATGTAGGAGGGTAGGGTAGGGTAGGGTAGGGTAGGGTAGGGGGAGTGGGGGCTTAAAATTGTGACATGTAGTTAAAGTCAACGAATCACACTTTTTGTAGGGGAGGGTAGCAGGGGGGGAATTGCAACAAAATCAGAATGCAAAATAGAAACAAAAAACTAGAAAAATAATGTCCTGCAATCGAGTCAGAATGCAAAAACAAAATATGAATAGCTTTTTATTTAACTAAAATAACCAAGCTGTAAAGAAATGTTAATTAAACTCGACGTTTAGAATAATTATTTTTTTCCATTGTTATCAGTGATGGCACAAATTAAAATACATCTACTGGTAAAGAATCAATTGTTTAGCTACAGCAATTTAAATAAAATAAATCTGGTCTTATTCCCAGGGTGTCTAGCAAATTATTATTTTAAAATTCCCAGTCTTTTCCAGGTTTTCCCTGACAATTTCAGGTGGAATTCCCTGACCACTGTAGAGGCGGTTAAATATATAAGACCATTAATATATAGACCCTTTTTCGGCGCTCCGAAAATACATTGCAGTTAGGAGACGCTGATAAACATATTCGTACCATTTCCGTTTCCTTCTACATCTTTGAATATTAAAATTTTTTTGCTTTGTTTAAGCTAAAGTGACCATATTCCTCAGACCCCAATGTAGGAGGGTAGGGGAGGGGAGGGGGGGTAGGGGCTTAAAATTGTGACATGTAGTTAAAGTCAACGAATCACACTTTTTGTAGGAGAGGGTAGCGGCGGGGGGGGGGGGGGGGGGGCCTGACATGTAGTTAAAGTTATTGAATCACACTTTATTGTTTCATCCACACCATGCAGCATTACTTTCCCTCCAGTTTCAGTTTTCCTCTTAGCCAGTATACCTAATACTTTTGGCAAGAATGGAACTTTTTAGTAGTCCTTTATTTTTGCTGATCAGTCCGTGGTATTGTTCACAGGTCATATGCACGTTCACCATGAGCATCAGCATTGCCTTGAGTGTTGTCACATGAAGCCGAGTCTTCTCTGCACTCCATACCTTGATCAACGAAAACGCCCTCTCCACTGGTGCATTCGTACCTGGCAAACAAAGGCGATACTCGGCGATTGCCTTCACATTGCCGCAAAGCACATTATTTCTTTCGAAATGCTGCAGCACTTCCACCCACCGTTCCCCAACCGGTTTTTTCTGGCTCTTCCATTCTTCCAGCTTTACGGCCGTGACAGAACGCGAAATGTTTCATGCCTCATCAAATAAAGCGTTCTCAAGACGGACGTGGCTGAACTCTGGAGTGATGACTTGCTCACTTTTCTGAACATTGCCCCAAAAGTGGTGCTGTGTCGAGAGAGGCCCAGGAGAGACCGCTGATCTCATCAAACTGGTTGCACCATCGCTCGAGGTACGACATGCATGTCCGATAGAAATTCCTTACAACTTCCGTTACCGATCCTCTTCAAACTTCTGGTTCCTCAAGCGTAGTAATCACGGAGCGCACACCTGACGGAAAAAATCCCTGCTGAAGTCTGTCCTGGACTTTCATCTGCAGCTGGTTTAGTGCTTTCTGGACTTCGATGGCAGTCTTCGAGTCTCCTTCGATCTGCAGCACAGTCACTTGAAACATGGCAGCTTGGCTGTGCAAAAAGTAGAGCCAGAGCTCTCCGCATGCATCTCCAAAAAATGTTTTCATCAAAAAGGGGGCACTTGTCTGCCGACAAAAGGAATGACTTCAAAGCAGGAAGGAGTTTCAGCATCCTCTCAACAGCTGGCATCAATGCCCTACGACCTAGTCTTACCAGGAGCTGCTGGTTCTCCACTCATGTGAAGTTGCACAACTCCTTGAACGACTCCACCCTGACTATATAGATGTAAAAGTATGAATATTAACGATCAAAGCTTCAATGTCAATTGGGAGGCAGTCGGCTGCAGTCTGGATGATGCTGTGGACTATGTGCGCCGCACAGCCAATCCCAATAAGCTTGTGAGTCTAAGCGTTTTGCATTCTTATGAAGACATTGTTCTTCCTGTTCCATGCGGCACCACCACAATTGCAGTTTGCGTTGTCGGCGCTGAAAGCAACCAGCTTCAACGTGATGTCGTTGGCTTCCAGTGCGCTCATGATGTACTGGCTCACCATGATCGAAGTCTCGCCTGGCAATGTTTCGATCTCAAGAAACTTTGTTTGCACTCCTGCAGCAGAGCTGAAGTAGCAGACCATTACTGGAAACATTTTCAGATCCTTGTGGATTGATTCATCACAGAAGACCGATAAACTGAGCGTCCTGGAGGTCAGTCTTCAACTCTTCTAGTGCAGAAGAAGCGAGCACGTTCAAGGCAATTCCTTCAGCCTTCGTGCGCGCTCAGGCAAACTTCTCGTCGAAACGTTTCTGCTGAAGTTTTGAAATGTAGCCCATTGACCGAAAAGGAAGAGGCAGCAGCTGACAGGTTCTGCTTGTGCTTCTCGGTGCTCATGTGTTTCACGATGTCAAAACATCTACTGTGGGCGACAGAAAAGTCTCTTCCACATTTATCGCAGTGGACATCGGACTACGACCTTGTCTTCTTTGTGGACGGGAACTCCCTTCTTCCTCGTTGAGCTTGCACTTCTGCTTAGGAATTGTCGTCTGTCGCGCGATAACAGAGCATCAAAGAGTTCCGACGGCGCCTAAGCACTTTTACGAGTTGTGAATCCGAAAACATGCTGTCGGCAACATATTGTTTCCGCCTTGCGTTGTCAAAGGGTCTCGTCCTCTTGCCGCCTGAAACGCTATGAATCGCGATCCGCTTGCGCCTCATGCTGTGTTCTGTCTGTTGCGCGCTGCTTGTTTTACCCGCCGTCCGACGTGTATTGAGAAACTTGACAATGATGATGGATTTCGCTGCCTGCCCCCTTGCTCGTTGTGCTGCGTTATTCCGCTCCTTTAGTTCGTCTGCGGTGTACTTGCATGGACGGGCAGGTTTCATTACTGTCGAGGTTGCGGCCACCAACGGGTTATAGATGTTTGAGGCCCCGCCATGCTCGTCAGCATGGAGAGGAGTAAAAGCGGCACAGTGCACACTGTGTTCCTTTTACCGGCACGGGGCCTGCAGCACCATGGGGCGGCATTCCTTGAAACTATAATGCGCGCCAGCCAGTGGGAGCCTCGTTCCTTGCTATGACGCACGCCAGCCCAATGGGAGCATATATCTATCAAATCGCAGTTACATATGACAGGCTTCGCTCTATTGGGACAGGCTAATTTAGGTGCCGTTTGGCGTGCGGCTTTAAAAGCTGACAATGCCGGTTCGCACCACGAGACTGTTAATGCTTTCGCATTAAAACCAAGACAGTGTGCTGCCGTCGAAGCTCCGTAATCAAGCACGTTAAGCGTGAACCGACGACATCCGCACGTGGGGACAGTGAGCGGGGTTGTGGGGAGAAAAAAATCTGACATCTCATCTTAGAAAAAAATCTTAGCTCGGTGCTGCTGTCACTTGGCTTCCCTACCTCTTCGACGCCTCCCCCTCTCCATGTTTTCCTCTCTTTCCCATAGTAGGAAAACAAACAACAGAGAAAAAATGTCCAGCATGTGCGTACGTGTCATCCGGTTCGGGGACCGAGCTAGAGTGTACAATAGAGCTTTGTCTGGTTTGAACTTCGGCTTGCTAGCTCGCGAAATAAAAAAACTATGCGAGTTGCAGCTCGCGGGATCGTAATGCGAGCCGCTGGGCTTTTAGCGGAGCCAAAGCGGGACAAAACGCAGTCCCACAGCACGCTGGCGGGACAGTGAGACCATGGCTGGCAAAAGCGGGAACTGTTCCCCCCAAATCTGGAAGTGTGGTCCCCTTAGTTTAAGCTCACCTCGGCGCAAGTGTGACCCAAAAGCCAGTTTCATTACGCCACCACTGCTGGCTGCCGCCATGCATCGTGGCAGGCACATAGCCAGGATTCTGATCCGGGGGGGGAGGGGGGGGGGGGGGCGCTTGTCCACGACAAAATTCTTGTTGAGGGGGGGGGGGAGAGGAGGCCCCAGCAAAATGGAAGCTCTCGAGGGGGGCCCAGGCCCCATGGGCCCTCTCCCTGGATGCGTGCCTGCATCGTGGTAACTGTAGAAACTGTAGTCTTTAAGCACGCGCAACAACCCCGCTGGCCGGTGATGAGCAGTTCAACGACCGACGTTTTGTCAACAGATTGTTTCATCGACAGCTCAGATTAGCTTTTTTCTGCAATAAGCTGCAATAAGCGGCGTGTACGGCTGAGTTAGGTGAAATGGCCGCTTCTCGTCAACAGATGGGCCGCGTGAGCGGAACTTCGAGAGTAGCCCGAGCTACATTGGATGTCCAAAACAAATATAGTGCACATAAAAAAAAAAAAAAAAGAACAGTGAAGCAATTGTGAACAACAAATGTGACTGCACCAAGTGTTGACTATAGTGCTAAAATGTGCACCATTTTTCTCGATATTAGCGCTCCTCTTTGGACGCATGTTGTAGTGGTTACAACCGGCTTGAGTCAGTGCTCGCCGCTCTTGAAGCTGTTCTTTAGCCGCAGAAGGATACTAAACTCGCAGCACGCGGCTATAAAGTATGTAGCTGCGTACTCAAGCCTGTAACTCTATAAACTACCCCGAGCATAAGCGAGAATGTTCCATGCGACATTAGTTCTCTCGGCACACAGTTAGCACAAAAGCACCTTAAAGGAGCTGTGCAACGATTTTAACGTTGAAAGAATTGGCATCTTCTACTTTTGACATTGTTCGCCTTGTCACAGAAGACGGAAAACACACCTTCTTCCTTCGAAATGTTGCGATTCCGCCGCGTAATCGCGAGGGCGGCGGAATCACGAGGCAAAAATTAGAAAAATCCCGACATGCAGCCGCGAGAGGCGGCCATGAGAAACACGCGGCGCGACGTCAATGGGGGTCTTGTAGAAAGATAGCAAGTTGTGCGAATACCTGCTCGGTAAAAGGTAACTTTTCTATGAATCTTGTCGTTCCAACATTAATGCATCAAAAACCTGGTATCATCAAACTTTTATTATACGGAGGTTTAGCGGCACCACCTAGGTCCACAAAACCGTCAGCTCTATCTGCTACCGCGAACAGCCGCCAGAAGCCGTAGGGGGAGGGGGACAGAGCCGGACGGGTATGGCCGGACCCGGGTGAGACGTTCTTCCTTTCACCATATTGTTCGCGCTGCGCCCGCCAGCACGTGGTCGCGAGCGGATGAGTTCTCGCTGCTCACTGATGGCTCTAGAGAGAGAGCTTCACGAGAACCCCGCGCAACCACCCCCCCCCCTCATTGACGTCACAGCGCACGTGACTCGGAAGATGGTGAAGGAGTTGTGAGAGGTGCCGAAAACCTCAATCTTTGTCCATTTTTAAAATAAAAACTAGGACATGCAGGCAAAAGCGTTTTTTTGTTCTTTACTTCAGAAAGGTCGAGACATCAACTCCCAAATTATTTAACCAAAGCACGGAAAATGTTGCACAGCTCCTTTAAAGTGGCTGGCCCCCATTACTGCCTACAAGAACAAGGGAAAAAAAAAAAAAAAAAAGAAGCTTATGCTGGCACTGTTTGTACAATCTACCGAAGATCACAGATTGCTACCCATTGCAAAGGAACTTTCAACCTTAAAGCTATGAAAAAATAATCTCTATCGCTGGCGCCCAGAAAGCCACTTCGTGGATGTCCAGGCTGCTCGTCCGCCGGCCCACCGGTGAGGTACGCAGGTAGGGATTTTTCATTGTTGCCAGTAGAGTCGCCTCCTGGAAACCTCGCGGCCGGCGTAACATGAAAATTCAATACTTTAAGGGGATAATTTATTTTATATCAAATATTTTGGCTATTAGTTGAGAAAGGGTTATCGATGCGGTCTGCCAATTTCCAGCCAAATCGAAGACTATAAAAAATTCGGCGGAGCTCCCCTGTAAGTCCACATGATTATATAATCCTAAAGTCTCCTGTGCATGCTGTTAAAACTGTCCTCAAAATTATAAAGCATTCATTTTCACACACAAACAGTATACTATGCTGGGCTGATACAGTATATAATCAAACCACCTCTTACGACTGCAATAAAATAAGGCAATTATTGAAAACGAGCATGTCCAAAATAGCTGCCATACGCGCCTCAACGTGCTAGAATTTAGTTTAGTAACGGATGTAAGAACAATAAAAACACCCTTTCAGCATCTTGTTGAATGTGGAACAAAGGCATTAGGAAGACATTTCAACTGATCCGTAGAAGCTGTTAAACCTTCAGCTTCCGACAACTCCCAAACTAGAAACCACGGTACAAAGATATCGAAACGCTCATCAACCGTGCAGAAATTAACGGTCGACTGGACCTTCGTGTTAACGCTGTGTCGCAGCTAGAACGGCATTGATGCAAAACTTTTCTCACTCGTCTTGGCACAAGTGACGCCTGAGGAATGCCACGAAGTCTGCCCTTGAATGTGCGCCGTTCGGCTCTGCGTCTTGGTCGGGCCTACAGCTCGGACCACGTGGCTCAGTCAGCTCGTCCTCGTCGGACATCGCTGGAAGCGCTGGCACCGCAGAAACGCTGGAACAAAAGCCAAAAAGTCAAATTTGGGGGTTTTACGTGCCAAACCAACGACGGGCATTTGGCACGCCCCAGCGGAGGACTGAGGATTAATTTGGACCACCGGGGGATCTTTTGACGTGCAACCGAAAGCTCGGTTACACGGCGCCTCCTCCGCAATAAGCCTCCGTCAGATTGCGGGCACCTCGGCCGGGATTCGAACCCACCACATGGGGATCCGTAGGCCAGCGCTCTCGCCTTGGAACAAAAGTCAAGAGCACCGGCAATAAGCAAGCACGCTCCAGCTATGGCCATCCTAAACAACCGAAGGACAGGTAAAGTAGTACTCCTAATAACATACAAAACAAGCGCGAGGTACGGCAATAATATCCTAACCTGTGGAACCGCGATAACTTGCTAAGCAGCAATAATTCCTACTATCCGAGCCAAAAAAAAAAAAAAAAAATACACTGCTCTTCAAAACCTGTGAAATGCAGTTTAAAAAGTAAAACCGAAAGTCTTCAAAAACGGATTCTTTGTTTCCGAGCGTACCCGAAGAATTCGGATTCAGATTAATATCGCATGGAGGACGAGGTGTCAAACACAGCGCAACATTTATCCCGTGTTTAACCCCAAGGAACTACCTAGGTAATTACACGTCCCAAAGAAAGAGATGTACGGGACTAAATGAATTGTATCGATATGCGCGTAGTACGCACGCCCCCCCAGATTCCGTCGTAAGCCATAAGCAGCAGGTAAACACAAATCCACCGCATACCTATAAACGGTGTCGCTCGCACACAACGGGGTGTGCACAGGCATAGTTTCGCTTTCCGCCGACGCACATGAAGACCGCAGACTGACAGCCGGCACGTGCAGCAGCAGCACACGCAACACAACCGATCGCGTCAAGATAGCAAACCGAACTAACCGCGCGTACGCTTCATCCGCGTGCATGGCTGGTGCGGTTGACGCCGCGCGCCCAGTGCGCATGCGCGAAGCGCCAACCAATTCCCTAGATTCCCTATGCGCCCTTATTTTTCTTTTCTTTTGCCGCAGCAAAACTTCGGCGCCGAGTCTTGGGATTCGACAAAGCTGTAAGTTTGCCGAACTTTTCGGCAAACACTTGGCAAAAACACATTGTTTGCAGACTTAACGTTGAAATTCTATTTTTTCTGGCAAAACAAATATTTATGTTTTTTTTTTTCTTAACTTAAATGCAACATGTAATGCATATTGATACAGTTATCACTCAATAAGGTGATATTCTGCAAGATAATTGTATCGGTGTCGTGCTTTTGTGTTCACTGGCAATTTTACAAGTGGCTTCTTGCAGAAGTGGCGTGACAACGAGGTTGAGTAGACTGTAGTAGCCAGCGCACTCACGAGTCACGCTACGAGTGTTTCGGTTGTGAAGCCTTATCAGCGCAAGTCTGCAAGTGACTGCGTGACTGCGTTCTTACTTTCTTTGGGAGTCACCGTTTCGTGAGCGAAAACGAATGCTACGGTTGCTGAGCCTTGCATGTTTTTCTATTTGAGTCACTTGACGTAAGCTTTGCATGAAAATGTGCGTGCCATATTCGCAACGTCTTGTTTGTAACCTTTAAAATGCCGGTTTCTGGTGTTAGGCCGCACACGTACGTTTAGGAAGATGGGAAGAGTTAGGAATGTAGAATGTGAAATGTCGAGTATGACAGTTCTGTGTAGTTTTATGCAGATACATGAAAACCGTGAAATAACGCTAATTAAATTGCAATATTATTTTGTTTTGGCACAAACTACTTGTGAGCCGAAAAAAGGTTTGTTATAAATTATAATGGCTTGGGGTGCTTTAAAGTAATTGTCAGTCGATGTTTCAACTACCTCGTTGCAATACTGGAAAGGTTTAATGAAAATCACGTCATCCAGCATGTAACGCATCATTTGTCACTTGCGCTGTGGACTGCGTAAATTACTGGTCGATCTTCTGGTCTTGAGGCAGAAAATATTGAAGAGAAGCGCACTCACAAAGCTCACAAACGCACGGTTGCCGTGTTGCCTACTCGACATTTCGCCGTAACCGCTGGTTGTGCTACACTGTACGATGGTGACCGCACGGCATCCATCGCGTTCTCGCGCGTGCGCAAACATTTGCCGAATTTTTGGCGAATTCGGTCCATCACTAAAGACTGTCTACACACCTCAAAAAAAAAAAAAAAATATTGGGGAGTAAATAGAAACAGAAACGTCCCCTTTCCCCTCAAAAATCCTAAACTTTTAATTTTTGTTGTATTCTGTTTTTTTTTTTTTGTTTTGTTTTTTTCGGAGCGCGCCACGGGAGTTTACACAAAAAGGGACAAACACACAAAGAACGTTGCGGTCCACATGACATAAAGCAATATGATCCCCATCGATACCACGAAGAATATTGTTGAAAATCACCCGTTGCGATCCAAATTACATAAAGCAATATGGTCCCCATCGATTCCATGATGGATCTTGTTGAAAATCACCGAGACTGTGGTAAAGATGATAATGCAATTAATTGTTCCCCTTCTCCAGGGATTATTCTCGTCACTGTGGTAAAAGATTGGAAACCTAGTAAAAGAAGACGGACACAGGAAAAGGGGGAGTTATTCGGTTCTTGGCCTGCAAAACGCCCTCCACCTTTCGCGATCGATTTTTTTTTTTTTTCGAAATTGTGTGTGTTTTTGTTTTCTTTGTGTTTTTTGTTTTGTTTTTTACGGATAGCATAAAAAATAAACCAATGCTCAGTGTTTTTTTTTTTTTTTAGTAATAGCAAATAGTAATAACAAAAACTTGTTGACTTTTTTTTCGGTTTTATTTTTGCTTTTCAGACTCTGAACCGGAGGTACTTTACAGAGCATCTGCATTGGACTATGAGTTTTCATTCTTTGAATTTAGTTCCGAGAAGCATTGGAGCAGCCGACACGCGAGGTGTGTGAAGGACGCTTCACATGTACAACGGCGACTGGCAGACTTAAATAAAAAAAAAAAAAAAATAAATAAAGAGAAGGAAAAAGGGGGGGGGGGAGGACGGTTATATTTCAACAGGTTCAAAAAGCGAGATATCTGCTCTTGCGATATGGCGGCACTGACGGAATCTCTCGGACGCCCGACCTTCAACACGCGCTCGCTGCCTTCAGTCGTGCTTCGTCTGCGCGTCCACACTCAACTCTCAAGAGACGCCGAAGCGTTATCGAAGGTAGAAAGCTCGCGCTGGAGGCGGGACATCTGAATAAGGACCTAGAGTATGTCGCTCTAACGCTGTGGGTGAAAATTCGCGACTTCGGCAGGATCGGACGATATATACCTTCTGCTCGTGTCTCTTTTGGCTTTGGGATTGCATGTTGTCGAAGGTTGACGCGATGGCCACCGAAGAGGGATAAGCAACGTGTTGTGTGTCCTGAGGAGCGAGAACAGCAGCAAGGACAGGGCCGCAGGAAAAACCGTACGACTCATGATGGCCTATGTATCCCATTAGATGCGCCTCGCATGTTGCTCCTCGTGTTGCATATAGACCGTTTTATCGTGGGTAGCGCCATTTTGAGAGCGAGAGAGAAAAGGGGAAAGGGCTACTGGCGCTTTCTTCCTTTCTGGTTGTGTAGAAAGAGTGAAAGTCCCGGATGAGAGGCTTGGCCGGTGTTGGGTGTCTGCTGTGCCCCAACTTCGTTCGCGCTCTCTTTTCTGTTTTAAACTCGCAAACTTATTAGCGCCACGGGCTTTGATCGCAACAGTCCCCCGGTCATCGGGACACCATTGCTTGGTCATAGGGTGCACGAATAACGACAGAAAGCGTCGAATACTGCCCGAGGACCAATGTAGCTTGCTTGGAATCTGGCAAGGCGAGTGCGGCTGCAATGTTTTTAAGCTCCACCGCTTTCCGCATGACTGGAAATGATGAACCATTCATCGATTTTTGCTTGCAATGGGCCTATTTCAACGTAGCCGTTTATAGTAATCAACAAGCGATACACGAAACGGGAACCTCAATTAACTTTTGTAAACACCCGGAGCTGCTACAGATTGTTTTGCTGCGCTGCTTTTATCTTGCGTGTCTGTGTTCTTATATTTCCTTGTGGATGAATGACGAAGACGTTCTAGATGTACTTATATCGAACCGCAGAAAGCCTCAAAGCAGCCACGAATTATTTTACTATTTGATGCAATATTTTCAGTACTAACCTCCAATTTCTAGCGCTGACACGTTCGCCGCCGCTGTTTCCCCCGTCGCCGCACTGGCGGATGCCATGACTCGAACAAAGAAACGTGCACAGTGGGCTCGAAAACGCAGATCGCAACACACGAGACATACCCTGCAGCGATTATCCAGCGCTTCAAAGCGCCCAATCAACGGAAACAACCCAAACAACCCACCAGCGGCACTCCAAGGAGCGCTTTTGCCGGCTCTCTGGTATCGCGCAGGAGATCGCGATTCAGGAAACCCGATAGAACTACCTTTTCAACAATTTCTAGCCTCACCCGGCGGCGGAAATGAGCCTTTAACTAAGTGTTGTAGATGATAAAATCGAATCAGTCACCACTGCAAATTATCAAAATTGAGTCATTGTCAACACTTCAAAATACCAATATTAAGATAAATTCAGTTACAAAATTGTACAAGCTGAAACAGCAATTATCAGGAGAAAACTTGCACGCACCTTGCGAGCGTACCCCATGTTCATCGGAGGTACAGCGTTCGGTGCGCGCTCCGTTCACAAAATGTTCCGAGACCGGGGCCACGAGACCGGGGCCGTGGTCTCGGCGGCTGCCGAAACCCCGGTCTCGGCAGCCGGCCAGACCGGGGTCACGTGGAAAGCGATGGAGCTTAAACACATTGCAGCCGCTATCGCCTTGCCGGATTCCTTGCAAGCTACATAGGTCCTCGGGCAGTATTCGACGTTTTCTGTCGTTGTTCGTGCCCCCTATGACCGAGCAATGGTGTCCCGATGACCGGGGGACTCTCGCCATCGAAGCCCGTGGCTCTAATTAAGTTTGCGAGTTTAAAACAGAAAATAAAGCGCGAACGAAGTTGGGGCACAGCAGACACCCAACACCGGCCAAGCCTCTCATCCGGGACTTTCACTCTTTCTACACAACCAGAAAGAGGGAAAGCGCCGGTAGCCCTTTCCCCTTTTCTCTCTCGCCCTCTTTCAGTAAAAGTCCCGGCGACTTTGTCTGTACACTGTCGACGCCGCAAATGCGTCCACAGCCCACCGACTCGGCATTTTTCGCCTGGGCGATAAGCGCCGGAAAATACCGGACGTTTGTCGCCTGCACCCTGATTTGTGAGCTTGCTCCCAGGTGGCCATTGTTCACATATTTCGGGTAAAGTATTAATTATAGCCAATATCTCGCTCATCGCCAGCCTCTATTGTTGGTTCTCGGCGTTTTTCCTTTCAGCAAGCCATCCGCAAGCGAGCTCATAAACCAGTGTGTAGACGACGAACAGGCAATTATAGGAAATACACAAACGCCGATTTTGCTTCATTTTTAATATTTCACTACCTCCGAGTTGATCTCTAAGAAATAGACATAAAACTTCTTGCCAAACTACGTCGCGTGCCCAATTCCAGGTATGCCGAATGTACTGGTCCTTACGACCGCACCCCGTACAAAGCTTCTACAACGCTGATGAACGTTGATAAACGTATGTACATACAATGTCTGGTTCAGTCGGTTGCGTAAGTTGCGGTCGGCGGAGCGAGCGAGGCAACGCGCCCTGATACGACGGTGTATACCGACAAGGTCGCCGGGACAACTGGTCCTCGCCCTACACAACACGAGGAGCAATGTGCAAGGCGCACCTAATTGGAGTCCATTCTAAGTCAGGGTTTTCCCTGCGGCCCTGCCGTTGCTGCTGTTCTCGTTGCTCAGGACACAAACTACGTTGCTTATCCCTCTAGGACACCTTCTACAGCCCAGTAGACAAAGATGGCAGCCCACCGAGGGCGATGCACGCGGCCGCCGTTTTTGCTCTATCATTCCTTTTTATTTATTATTATGAGTAGAGCTGTCAAAAAATAATCATAAAGCATGTTGGTTCGTTTTTAAACCGAAGTTTGCGTGTTTAATTTTTGTTATGTACGTACGTTTGGAATTCGAAACGCGCAAGGCGTGCCAAATGTGTTCCTTACGGCCGCACCCGTAGGTATCCCTTTTATCGCTTCCCGAAGAAGGCCTCTGGAATCTCGTTTACACCAACAAGTGCACCACCCCAGGTTTTGAACGTATGAGTAAAAATTGGGAAAAAAACATTTGTTGAGCTGGTATACATATATGTCACGGCGGTTTTCGGCGCACTCGTGGGCTTGATTTATGGCGATTATATGCTCACAAAAAGACGACAATTAAACGCTATCGGTCTATCACGCAATCGATGCTGCTTAACTATCGGCTGCGCTGATAATCAATTTAGGTGGACTCGAGATAAGATATGAGGCGCGAGCTAAGAGCTAGGACTTGTGGTCAGTGGCGTGCCAACTTGTTTTTGAGTGGGGGGGGGGGGGGGGGGGCAAACCCCCCCCCCACCCCAAGCCGGGGGGCGGTTCCCTTGGTATCCCTCGGCGCCTTCGGCCAGTGTTTGCCCTGCCCAGTGGCGGCTGTTTCAGGGGGGGGGGGGGGGGGGGCAAAACACATGCCTTTCCCCCAACCCTGAGAACTGGGGGGGGGGGCAAGCGCCCCCCCCCCCCCAGTTGGTACGCTTATGTGCTCATACATTCTTTATTTTTCCTAGGGACAGCACTTCGGCGAGAATCAAAACTTTCTTGACGTAAAGAACAATTTTTTCCCCGATATACCCCTTTTTATCTAAGGGAGTAGTTCGCTCCCGCAATACAGTCGATGATGCCCCCCCCCCCCCCCCTTTATAGTATCACTCACTTCACTCTACGCTGTGCGGTCGCACACATTTATGGGCCGCCTCGGCAAAAATGTTGATCCGACCCGCGTAAATCCGATCCGCATCCGCAGCCCCTGATTCGCACCCGACCCGCAATCCGCCAAATCTGATTCATTTCTATCCGCATCCGCCAGTTTACTGAGGATATCCGCGGATGATGCGCGGGTAATCCGCAGATATGCGGTGCTCTACACATATTAAGACTTCAAAGTCTTAATGGTAATATCTTAACTTCAAAGCGCCGAGTGAGTGTGTATTTTTTGGTGTGTCTGAGTTTCCATCGTAAACCGGAGACGCGGTAAAATAAAAAAAACGGACAAAACAACAACAAGTCTCAAACACAGCTTCTAGTTTATTTGAACACCACCGCTCTTATATATACACCACAACCTCCTCTCCATAGTCGAAACATCTCCTCTCCACTCCGTCACTGACATCTCAAACTGAACAAAGGACACGTGCTACCTTCTTTCTTTTCACACCAACCAAAAACTGACCCAGACGACCTCATTACAAGTCTATGATAACAGGCATCTCTAACACAAACCCTGCTAACGTCAACAAAACGCCTCCCTCAAAACAAAAAAAAAGAAAATCAATTAGAAGACACAAGGTATTTTTTAGAAACACCCAGCCACATCCGATAACAGGCAAAACAAACAGACACTGTGTTAATGTTCAACCCCCCCCCCCCCTCTCAAAAAAAAAAAAAAAAAAAAAATTAGAGACACAGAAAGCGCTTCAGTTCGCTATCAAAAGCCAAGGACGGTGTGCTTACACAATTGCCACGCGCCAAAATGCACAAGGTCTCCTTCACAACTCTCCTACCATTTTCTTTCTCTTTATGCAAAACCTGGGTATCCCCCCACTCCGGCTGACAGTTATTGCAGTCTACAACATGTTTAGCTATTTCTGAATTCTGCGCCTCGTCTTTTACCGCCCTTTATGTTCTAGCAACCTTTCATTCAAACATCGACCAGTTTGTCCTATACGTAAGACAACCCACACCGCAACGGAATGTCATATACTACTCCTACCTGACAACTTACATCAGGGCTTCGGTGTTTTTAAGGCAACCCTTACGACCACCCGAAAAGGGGGTTAAACTTTCTAATTTATGTTGTGCCTTGAAAACTAAATTTGTTTTGCCTGTTATCGGATGTGGCTGGGTGTTTCTAAAAAATACCTTGTGTCTTCTAATTGATTTTCTTTTTTTTTTTGTTTTGAGGGAGGCGTTTTGTTGACGTTAGCAGGGTTTGTGTTAGAGATGCCTGTTATCATAGACTTGTAATGAGGTCGTCTGGGTCAGTTTTTGGTTGGTGTGAAAAGAAAGAAGGTAGCACGTGTCCTTTGTTCAGTTTGAGATGTCAGTGACGGAGTGGAGAGGAGATGTTTCGACTATGGAGAGGAGGTTGTGGTGTATATATAAGAGCGGTGGTGTTCAAATAAACTAGAAGCTGTGTTTGAGACTTGTTGTTGTTTTGTCCGTTTTTTTTATTTTACCGCGTCTCCGGTTTACGATGGAAGTTCTTCACCAGCTCGCCTGTGCTTTTACCCTTTCTTGTCTGAGTTTGCGAGCGCTTCTCTTGTTGTGCGCTGTTACGTTATTCGACATGAACTACCAACTCGCCCAGTCAGCAGTTTTATCAGCAAAGAAAGAAACTGCGAAATTCGAACAAATTATAATATTTGATTCTCGGGCACGGAATAAAAATAAAATAATATAAAGTATATAAAATTTAGATTTTACAGTATTCTACACTTTCGACCATTTAGTACAATTAATTAATTGATAAAGTATCGCATATTTTTATTCATTTGATAATCAGTGTATAGACCAGTTAACTTCACTGTCCCGGACAAAACGATCCAAAGTGATTTTTTGAGGGTCTGAATAATATATTTAATGTTTTAGTGAATCCTTACTGCGAAAATGGGTCAATGCATCTATTACTGCATCGACAAATTGTGTAATTGCCGTATTTTTACTGATTTCCTCAGGGTCAAATTTCGGACGAAAAATAAGAGTGTTTCCTTATAGTCGGCGACAGGTCAAGAACAAAATGGAAGCTCCTCCCACCCCTTTCCATTTCAGCAGAGCGAACGGTGGAGAGGAGGTCGCCTCCCCTCCAGCGTTCGCACTGCTAAAGTGGAAAGAGGTGGGAGGAGCCTCCACTTCCTTCTTGACCTAGTTTGCATCCGGTCCATATATGGCCCACCCCCTCCCCTTCTATACTTCGTTTCACCTTCGGTCCGAGCGCGGCCGATGTTATTAGCCGAAGGGCCAATCAAACAGCCCAAAAAGCGCAACGTCATGGCGTGCTCTCTGCGCTCGATAGGACTAGCCGGCGGAGGAGCACGCACAGAGAGACGGCGAATACCCGCTGGTCCTATAAACTGCAGAGAGCAAGCCATGACGTTGTGCCTCTTCGCTGTTTGATTGGCCCTTCGGCTCATTACATCGGCCGCGCTCGGACCGAAGCTGAAACGAAGTATATAAAACCTATTTCTATCTCCCCCCCCCCCCCCCCCCCCCAATTTTTCTCGCCACACCCCCTTCCCCCGAGAGCCAGTGACCAACACGCCCGGTGCGCATTCACTAATTGGCCCTCTCCTCCCCCCATCTCATTCACAACGCTTAGTAGTAGTAGTAGCCCTCACCTGGTGCGTAGTCGGCCCGTAAAGATTTCCATACACCGCACACCTTGAAAAGGCCTGCTTTATTAGCTCACAGTGAAGCCAGTACCAAACACAAACCGCCATTAAAGGGGCACCTGACACCCACAGGTCGTTTTTTTTATTGTCTAAAACGATGCAAGTTGTAGCATAGACACGCAAAAAAACCGCATCGCGAAAAAAATTTCCCCGCGCGCGCGCGCGGCTTTTTATTTTTGGCGTTTAAATTTTCCCGCGCTCCCTCCTCGCTTCTTTTGATCGGTGACGTCAAAATAAAAAGGAAATTAGAAGCTTTGTTGGTGACATTTCTATAACATATAATAACAGCAATCGTACAACATGTTTTTAACGCAATTGCGAACGCACTACGGCCCCTCTTTTTGAAATACCAGAAATCAGAGTTCGGTATGATGTTGCTTCCTATATTTGTACCCTCCCTCGGAAAATTGGCGGCGGTCGTCTGCGAGCAACACGGCAAGTCGGGATAGAAACCGGTTCTTTTCCCGCGCCGGCGTGATATCACCTCCTTCTCGCTTGGGTTGCCGTGGCAACGGCGGAGGTCTGAAAAAAAGTCGACTCGCAGGAGACCGCAAATTTGACTCACTGTGTGCTGGCGCGGATCGCGCGGGAACTTCAAATTCGTCATTTGGAAAATGGTTTTTTTAATTCACAAATACTGAATTTTCAAGTTTCGAATTTTGAGGGTATGTCCCGGCATCGTTTTCAATCGTTTTCGGATAATAAAAAAAAAAATATGATTTTGACGTGTCAGTGCCCCTTTAACTCTTTCTGCCCTTCCTAAATTCCGTCACATAAGAAACGATCTTGAAAAACAATTTCTATAGCCTTATTTACAGTCCCCCCCCTGTATAGACACCAGTGTTGGGTAAAGTACATCTAAAAAGTACTTCAAGTAAAGTACAAAGTAAATGAGACGTGATGTACTTTAAGTAAAGTAGTAATTACACTGGGTGCAATGTACTTGAAGTAAAGTACTATAAATACAATGTACTTTAACAGTAAAGTACAAGTATTTTAATACAATCTTTCATGATGTCCTTTAATTCCCCTATACAGTGATTTTTTAACTGCTATGCATTGCCCAGGGGTAATCAGGGGTGCATGACCTATTTTTTTAAATAATGAATGCCGTTTACAACTCCCTGTAACGCCGAATTAGAGTGCAGCTCTTGAGGAAGAGGAGGGAAGGGTACTGGGGGGTCACGTGACCTCGGGGGGGGGGGGGGGGGGGGGGTCACGTGACCCCTCGATGACGTTATCAGTGACGTCACTGATGACGTCATCAGTGATGAGGACGATGCCGATGACGTCACCAGTGACGTCACTGATGACGTCATCAGTGACGATGCGGATGCCGATAACGTCATCAGTGCGTCACTGATGACGTCATCAGTGATGATGACGATGACGATACGGGTGCCGATGACGTCGTAACCGCGCGGTTACGCCGACGGCGACGCCGCTCAAGCCGGAAACGGGCGCCTAAGAGCTGCGCTCTAAAACAGCGGCAAATATTTGATAAAGTCAAGTCGCCACAGAGTGGTTATTTGCAGAAATGCAGCGAAATTCAGAAGTCCCTCTTCTAAATTTGGCACCGCTTGCACTGGATTATTGCACCCAGGGGGGTTAAATGTACTAGGAGAAAGCATGACGTCAGCTTCGTAGCTTCCGCAAGCAATCCTCTCATTAACGAGTGTCCTCTTTTTAATAAAAAAAAAACAGTGCATGTGAAAGAGAGCTGGTGAAAATTAATCATAATGTGACACCTTAGATTGGGGTGCGAAAAAATTAAGGAACTTTCAAGTCGAAGGAAAAGACAAAAGAAAATGTCTCAAAACATTGTGACATTCTCCTCTGTTGTCTTTTTCTTCAACTTTATTTGTCCCGCACCACAGTTTTAAGTGCTAGATTATCATAAATGTTGTTCTCATAATATTTTAAACCTCCTCGCTTGCGCCAACCAACCGAGAAGTAGCGAGAGTTCAAAAAGCTACTGGAAAGCCGCCCCAGAACAAGCGGAGCGATGTGTCGTCTGCTCACGTCTCTGCTAAGAGTTGAATATCCCTTCCAGTATTTCTTCGCAGTTGACAAAGCATCATTTCGTGATACAAAATTAACGAGACCAAATTTGGGGAATGTACTTTGAAGTCGGGAATTGTACTTTCCACGGAAAGTACCAGAACAAAATACTTTAAGTAAAGTACAAGTACATACTTAGAGAATGTACTTCAAGTAAAGTACAAGTTTCCTAAACCGTACTTGAAGTAGTACTTTAAGTACCATGTACTTGAAGTACTTCCCAACACTGATAGACCCGCACCGCGCGTAAATTTTAAACGTGGATATGAAATATGCTATATTGTCCTTCTCTCCTAGGGTCCCTTTAATCTCTATGATCGTTCGTAGGTGTACCTCTATGTCAACATTGCGCCCAATTTCTGATACATTCACGAAGCCTGGGGCCCTAAACTCGTCAAATACAAAGTTGGCGCCGAAAGTTCGTGGAGCGCACCGATTGGACGTCGGCGACAAAAGCACGAAGTCATGTCGTGATTATCCAATCGGTGCGCTCCGTCAACTTTGGCCTCAACTTTGTGTTCGACGAGTTTAGGGCCCCCGCTCGCAGCTCGGACGTCGCGCCGCCGTGGTGCACGCTGCTGGGGGCCACGACAATATAGGCACGACCTCTCACTTTCGGTCTTGTTTGCAAACAGCGTACTGATCAATACGACTAAAAGTCAAGTGTTCAAATCCGCACAAGGTTAAGCACGGTTTCACAACAGTCACGTGGGGGAACAGATTAGTTGCATCGATCTAGGTCTTTCTTTCGTCAGCGATTTCACAATTTAAAATGAAACATCACGATTGAAACCAAAAAGTGCGTATATTTCTGTCACACTAATTTTCAGTATTCTTTATTTCTTTTTCTTTGTTTTTTCGTGTGTCTCATAAAGCACACCTTTCAAAATACCTTTTTTATTTTATTTTATTTTTATTTTTTATGCGGTCACTTGTTTGGTGAATTCGTGTTTCACTCAGGGTCTGAGCTCTTTCCGGTTTGTTTGCGTTGACGTGTGTGCGTCAGCAACTTGCCGAGGTACTCTATATTTTTAACCCCTGCGTCCCGTCGCCTCTCCGTTGACTCCACACCGGGCGTGGACCGCATCGCTTGTCACAGGTCCGAACTTAGCATCTATTTTATTTGCATACAGAGGTAGAATTTTTGTTTTTATTAATTTTCACCCGCTCCGTGACCATTTCACGATATAAGTTTGTACCCACTATATTTTTAAACCGGTTAAACGTATTTATTACTTATTTATATCGGAATGTTCTTTTTTCTTTCTCTGGCGTACTTATGTTTAGAAGAGCATTAATGAACTTAAAAATGGCGAGCGTCTCGTAACGAAGGTATTTTGCTAAATATATTTTCCGCGTGTTTTAGTTTCCGACTCCTGTACAAGCAATCGACAAACCCTCGAAGATCGAGAAAGCGTGAAATGCAGACTGGGACCATTTTGTCCGCGTTTACGCTTGGGACAGTGTTGTCCGGAACCATTTCGTCCGTGATCTTTTCCGTCCAGAAGAACCCTAGGCGTCCGGAGAAGTGTGCACCTGACCCCCACTTGGGATTCGGAGGGTATTGACGACAAGATGTATCGGTGGCGCGCACCCGTAGGTCGCGGCGCACTGCCAATGCACACCCGATACACGAGGGGCCCAACTGCGCATATGCGAGTCTTGCGTTGTAGCGCATGCGCAGTTTGTATACCGGAGGGCCCATCCCCGGATGTGCAAAAACGGCTCCCTAAAATTTAACTATACTGTCTGGGCAATGTTTCTTCGTCGTATGACGGTCACATTTATTTATTTATACATACTGCTGGCCCATAGGCCGTGGCAGGGAGGAACAACATATAAAAAACCGATACAGTTCATACCTCCAATAAAACTTTGTACAATACCCTATTTACGAAATTGGGTACAAGACGCGCCCATAGCACAATGAAAAAAAAAGAACTAAATGCCCGTAAAATAAAAAAGCGACACTCACTTTAACAATAACAATATGCTGACCACAATAATCAACAATAATTGAAGGCACGTGCCGTGTACATTCGAACTGATAACAACGAGGACAATATAAAAAGACAAATACTACAATACAATATTCAAAGAGTCACGCGATATATACATATTTATAACTTCAAAGACAGTGAAACGAGAGAAAATATCTTAAGTTATAAGTGATTTTCTGCAAATTTCAATGGGAAAATGACGGCCGACGGAGTTTTCGAATACATGGAGCTCTATGGTACCAGAAACCGAAAACGGGCAAAAATGGGCTCCATTTTCCCATTTAAATTTTCAGAACATCACTTAAACTTTTGAATAAGGTGTCCGTTCGGGCTGAAACTTTGGCATCTGGTTGTGACTAGGGTGCCTTCATGTGCGCTTTGCTTGGGGTAATGACATCTGGCCATTTTGTTTCGAACGCTTATTTTTATTTTTTGTTCCGAAGCGCGTGTCCCTGCACGCGCTCGTGGCGCTGACTGTGCTACGGCGACATTTTGTTTCCTGCGATTTCTTTGTATTTTCCCTGTGAGCGCGTGCTGTCGGCATCGGGTACTACAAAGGGTGGCATCACCCTAAACAGAAGGACATTGAGGCACCCTAGTTGTGACCTCTAGCGCTACGGGCGGAGAATGAGCGTCATATTTGCCATGCGGCATTCGAAGCTGGGATTTCGCGGTGACTTGAGATCGAATCTGTACGCAGCACCTTTTCCACAAGGGCGCAGCCATCTTGAATGTCGTCACTTCTGGTATGCGGTAAGACATCGTTTTGATCTCTCTACGCCGCTGGAAGGTGTTTACAAAAAGAATGCGTGATTGTCACACATTCTTGTTTTGCCTCACCTATATTTTCTCGCATACTCCAGGTCGAAATGTTTTGTCATTTTTTAGTCCCGCATTCCAGATACGGAACCCACGTGACTGAAAACGACAGGAAACAGAAAACGTCTTACGGTTATCAAACTTGAGCGACAAGCTCGACGGTATGTGTAACAAGTAAGGCTGAAGCTCGAAGCCATATTCTGTTCATAAAGCCAACACCCAATTAAAGGGGTACGGAAAACAAATTCCAGCGCTCATTTTGTTAGCTTTAATGTGTCGCATGTTGCACCAGAACCTCAAAAATACCAGTCTTTCGTTGAAAGGCAAAAGCAAACTAATTTTAAAGCTAATTAAATGATCTTTCAATGTGCACCTGGTGGATGCATGTAGAGCCTATTTGCGAGGTAATCTAGCAACGTTGGGGAACTTGCTACGTAGTCATGACGCAGCAGGTTCCATCGGAGCAGCGCCGCTCTTTGGAATTTCAACATTTTCCTTCTTAGCTTTCCTCCTCAACTCACAAATCGCACATTTTACCAACCAGTCCAAGAAGACGGAAAGGAGGGACTCCCCTAGTCAACTTCCTCTGGCCGGGGTGGGTGGGCGTCCTGCATGGTCCGGATGGTGACGACCGATGATGGTGCTCGCCCGATGACAACAGCCTCCGGGAAGTTGATAAAAAAAAAAAAAAAAACTAAAAGTTGTTCGATCCCGCTGAACACATTGCGACGATGGTTGACTTTACAGTGGCCAGTTTGGCCACGTTTATTATGAAACAAAACAACTCAACAGTCATGAGTTAAAATTCCAAAATTAAACCCCGTACTTTTGTCCCCAGTCTCCCAAAATCGAATTGAAGCCAAATCCCCGAGAATCCTCTCCGCACTCCTTTTGTAGGCTCGTAGGAGCCTCCTTTCCCCTCAGGGACCGACCAATCCCTTCAAATTTCACCACTCCCACGTGGTACACTGTTGCCCAATGGTCGGCGAGCTGTCAACCTGGCGCTCCAACGGCCAAATCCGAATTCCTTGTAGAATCGTCCTCTGCATTTTCCGGAGTCTGGCTGGCGCCAACAGCTAAATTATTACATCGGGTAAAGAGCGGCAATTTGATACTAAGCGGCGAAACCCTCTATACACAGGAACACTCGGTTAAAAGCCGCACGCAGCTCAAAGCGCGGGCTCTCTCCGCACCTCGGCCGCGATGACCCCGCGAAAGCTCCCTCCAAAACGCCGAACCCGACATAGAAAGTTAAAAAAAAGAAAACAACGCCGACGCAACTCCGGAAAAATCAACTTTTCTAACAAAAATCACCTTAAATAATAAGTAGGATTTCTCCGTACTTAACACCCCTCTTGCTCGGACCCTAGTTCGTGCAACCGGACACAGCCATTCTCCCCCTAGAAGATTAGCCCGTCGCTCAAAACTCGGACAAAAGTTGCTTTCCCGACCCCGTTCAGCTCTAAACTGACAGTGTCGTGGAAGCTACGTGCTCCTTGGGCCAGCCACACGCTCGTCACCCCACGGGTACTTCGAACGGCTCGGTTGTAACTAGGGGTGGATCCAAGGGGGGGGGGGGGGGGCGGCCGCCCCCCCCCCCCCCAAACAATGTTGACCTCCCCCCTCCCCCCTTCTCGGAGGGCAATTTGACATGGGTGGACCCCCCGGTGCACACGAAAGAATGGGAGAATAGTATCTTTACAAATTTTCCGCCCCCCCCCCCCCCAAAAAAAAAAAAAAAAAAAAAACGCAGTTCTGGATCCGCCCCTGGGTGTAACGCGCTGACGCTGACAACGCCACCAAGGGCAAAGCTCATAACCACGCCAGACTTGCTACGTCAGGAATGCGGGGAATCTTTTCTTTCTGTTTTTGTTCGCGTCGGATATCCCATGACGCACCGCGTTCTCCGTTCGCTTCTCTTCGAGCGCTTGCTCGAGTGCACCGTTTGGAACGAAAAATGTAGCCAGTCGTTCAAAATACAAACGTGCGATTATCATTTGCGGTTATTATCCGTCAGGCTTGACTCATTTCCGAACGAATTTTGAATATTTCAATTTTTGTTTTTGTACCCATTTAAAGGGGTAGGGAAACGAAATTTCAGCGCTCAAATTCAATTGCCGTTCCACTGCTATAGACGGTTAAAGACAACGCCGGCTTCGCACCATGGGACTGTTCTGCTTTCGCATTAAAAAAATACTAAAGGTTTGGTTCTTCGCACTTGTGAGATGACGACGGTCCTCGGCGTCTTCCGTTGGTGACGTCGAATCCAGGAGCAGTTAGATGGTTGACGTTTTCAAGGTGTTTATTAGCCCGAAAGATTAGTGACTCTGTACGTTCGTTAGTTCGTTACAAAGGCGGACTGACGCCTCGGCGTCAACGACAGAAGTCACGCGGCGAACCGTGGGAGAGAACTACACTCGGCCATCCGGGTCCGTTCAAACTCCACGCTCACACGCTCGGTCTGGGCTAAAGACAGTGCGCCGGGACCCGCCCTGTCCAATGAGGGTTTAATTCGAATCCCATTGGGTATGGGCCCCGACACCCCCTCGGCCAATCGCACCAGAGGCCATTGCTGTGCCGAGGGGGCCATTAAGATCGGGTGCTGCGGTTGGGAGTCTAAGCCCTGACCTGTTTATATTCCAAATAAAAATATTCACTGGCTCTTGGCCTCGGCGAGAACTGCCGACCCGTGCCAACCCGAATGCCGCCGGTGTCGGGAGCGAAAACAAATAATAAAAGAACACACCCGCCGGCGCAGCGGCCACGACATGTACACTATTTACCACAGCCTTACAACGAATTACGTGTAGGAATGCGAAGGCATTCCTACAAGTGGCGTGCCACGTCTTCCTTTCGCACACGGCGCTCCCCCCCCCCCCCTCCCCCCCCACCCCCCCCCTCCCCGGGGATGTCCAGAACCAGAACCCTGTCCCGAACTATTTTGACCAAAAGGTAATGAGCGTGCAGACGAACTTCGGACAGCTAATCGTTTTCAGCCGAGAGTATGGTGAGGAAAAAATGAAAGACGTTTACAATGGACCTATTGCTATATTACCCAAGCATCAAGGAGAATGCAGAGAAGTGCAGGGTGTTCTGTGCAGTGTTTATTTTATGTGACAACTGTGAACTCTCAAGGGAATGGACAATAATCACTCAAGTTCAAAGGAGTAGCCGGCGCTAATGTCTCCTTTTATTTATTTTTTATCAGTTCTTAAAGAAGAAAAGCAGGAATTGGTGTTCCACGCGCCGCACGTGCTGGTCTCAGCAGTAGTAACTTTTCTAAAGCAAATACCTAAAACAAATGCCATCTTGCACGCGCGTTCGTCAACGCTTTATTTTGGTTATTTACGTTGAATCTTTTATACGGGGAAGGCATGCGCGTGTGGCGCGTGGAACACCAATCCCTGCATTCTCCTTGATGCTTGGGTAATATAGCAAATGGTCTATTCCCTGTATTGCCGAATTAGAGTGCAGCTCTTAAAGAAATGGTGAACCGAAATTTGGATTTAAAAAAAAAAATGCTGGAGATGTAGGCGGGATGCTACAATCCCTACACTACTCGTAAGGCGATTTCTCGAATGGACGGCCGTATTTTTGGAAAAAGAGGTCGAGATTAAACTAGGCCGACGAGGCGGGTGACGTAGAGATATCTCGTTTCCTCCTGCCTTCGCTTCGCTCCCTCAAGCGGCGAGGCGGAGAAGACGCGATGGCCGTTCCCTCTCCTTCTCGGAGAAACATGATGTGAACATTTATGTCAAATGCGCCTCCTTTTTTTTGAAAAGTACGGTCATCCGTTCGAGATATCGCTGTATGAGTGATGTTTTGGTGTTTGTAGCATCTCGTTGCACGCTTTTGCCGCGTGTTTTGTGGAATCCAGATTTCGGTTCAGCATCCCTTTAAGGAGGAGGAGGGAAGGGTATGGAGAGGAGGGTATCCTCTCCTCCTCCTCCATACCCTCTCCTCCTCCCCCTCACCCCATCATCCTCCCCTCCTCCTCCCATCCTCTCTCCACCTCTCTTCCTCCTCCCCCTCCCTTCCTCCTCCCTCGTGACGTCACTCGTGCCCTTCGTCGAAGCCTTCACGAGTGACCTTCGTCGAAGCCTTCACGAGTGACCTTCGTGACGTCACTCATGACCCTAGTGATCCCCGTGACATCACACGTGACGTCACGTGTGACGTCATTATGAGAAACGTCTCATAATGCAACGCGCGGTTACGCCGACGGCGACGGAAACGGGCGCCTAAGAGCTGCGCTCTAAAAAGAATAATAAAAGAAAAGGACACAAAAAGGGAAGGGGAGTTTTAATGCGAAAGCATTGACTGTCTCATGAAGCGAGCCGACGTCATCAGCTTTGACTCGGTGCAACCCCACCCTTAGTGTGATTCTGAACCAACAGATGGCGGTGGGATCGCCTTCCAGGCCTGTACATCAATGCGAGAAATTGTGTGTGGTGGCGCTTCGATACAGTGGGGTATTTTGTTATATGCTGAATTTGACATCCCTGGTCCTTCGCTTGTTTTTCTCTGCACGAGCTTTCTTTGGAACGCGCACGGCTGTTAGTTCTCGTGCAAAGGGGCCAGTTGCCTACGCTCCGAGCTCACGTCTCCCGCAAATGTGGGCAGAACAAAACGCAAAAATTGTCCTGAGCCAAATGGCGAGACACATGCACAACAAAACCACCGACGCGTTGAAAAATATAAAATCGCCTGTGCGCCGTTATCGGAGATTTCAGAGGCCAATTACACATATTTCAATGTGATCAGTCACGAATGAAGGCGACGAGAGGACGAACAGTGAACTGAAAAGTAAAGGTTTAATCGGCGAACTTGTGCCAAACAAAAAAGTAAAGAAAGAGCGTCGAGGCAGCAGAAAAGCAGGCGGCGATTCGGCAGCATAACAGAGAGCGAGAGCGAGACTGACTCAACAAGGTCGCGGGCAGCTGCTTATCTACAGCGCGTCACTATCTCGAAAGTTCGGCAAAGAAGGTTCGAGCGACGCGCGCTCGGGGCGAGGATGAGTGGCACTTTCGAGAACAAGAAAGCAGGGCGAACGTTACGTCTGGTGCAAGAATGAACGCGAATCTTCTAGAAGTCCGTGACCGAGCGTTGCTTTCTCGGTTCTGCGGGCGGCAATATGACGGGCCGGCCCTTTTGTCGCGCATGTGTTTGGCTCTTTGTGGATTTCCAGGAAAACGTGATGACGTGATAGACTTGTGTTTCCAAAATTCTAGATTGAGGAATTAACTACTTAAACATTTAAACAAATAAAATATTTTTTGGGCGGTCAGGTGTCTCATTTAGGTAGCTGGGTGTTTATTTTGACCAAAAACCACGAGACTGGAAAACACAAAAAAATGACACTCAGGTTTAGATGTTGATTGGCAAACCCAAAGTAGGACTGGTGCGAAAGTCACAATAAAAAAATGCCGAGGTTAAAAATTAACTCGCAGAAATAAATGATAAGAATTAATTTTAATACGAATCCAGTGATAAATGCAATGAGTGGCCAGGCAAAGATTCTGGGTCTGTGGATAGCTTTTGCACATAGTTTAAGCAATGTACAAAGTGTCACAAAAAATGAGTTTTTTTTGTTTTGTTTTTTTGCCGCAAGAATAAAATTAGCCATCGCCGAACGCTCATTGAAAGCCCAAAGGTAGCGCTAGAGGTCACAACCAGATATCAAAGTTTTAGCCCGATCGATACCTTATTAAAAAGTTATAAGTGTTTCTTTTTTAAAGTCTAATGGGAAAATGGCGGCCGACGGAGTTTTCGAATACATGGGGCTCTATGGTACCAGAAACTGAAAACGAGCAAAAATGGGCTCCATCATCCCATTGAAACTTTCAGAAAATCACATAACTTTTTAATAAGCTGTCCATTCGGGATGAAACTTCGGCATCCGGTTGTGACCTAGCGCTACCTTTGGGCGGAGAATGAGCGTTAGGCGATACGTAGTTTATTTTTGCGGTAAAAAAACCCTGTAAATTTTTTGGTAACATCCTGTACTAGTCTTAATTTGGTGATCTATGCGCGCAAGTAGTGTTCATAAATGAAAAAGATGCAAACGGGTAGAGTTTGACGCTGTATAAAATATAGTGTAAGCACACACATGGTACGCTCATTAAGAATGAAACAGCCCTACATTTTACACTAGCGTTGAGCGTATCGAAAGTTAAAGGTGCATCAAAAGCTAAAGCTTATACACATATACTGCTCAGGCCGTTATGTTTGAATGCTCAGTACTTTATTACCCTCAGATTTGGTGTAAGTTGTCTCCTGATTGCTTACAACAGAAAGAAGGAAACATTCTAACTCTGGGTTGGTAGAAAAACTCCACCTGCTGACAGCTACCAATCGTCTCGGCGCCGATTATGAGCATTCACTGCATGCCAACGGTCGCGTAGCGTGCTTAGAACGAGGTTTTCCCACGTGATTTCATGCAATCGCAATTGTTCTTGACAAACAACAATGTTTACTCAGGCAAGCGGTCACGTGTGAAGCTGGCACACGTGGCAAGTTGCATAGCTTTTGTTTTTTTTTACAATCCGCGAAATCGAATATTTTTGGGTTACCTTGGTCTCTAATGCTTGTAGCACACAGAAAAGCACGAAATGAATCGCAGTGGGAAATGAAAACAATAATGATAAACAAGCGTGTAATCACGCGAAAACTGAGGGCACTGCACATATACAGAAGGTAAGCTTTGTTTCACTAAATACATTAAAAGTAAAGTATTTGGTTTTATCGTGCGAGTGAAGCGGAACATACAAGTGCGAGCATACTGACCTGAACCACAGGTCCAGTGAACAAGCGCACCATCCAAAGCATCGAGCTCTCTTTTATAGCTTTTGGTGCGCTCAAACCTTTGAAAACACATTTATATATAATGAATTCTATTATTTATTGTTTATTATTCTATTGTTTAACATGCATTACGCAGTATATGTAAGCCGTCAAAAAAGCACCAAAACGTCATGCACGGTGGGGTCGCACCTTAAATCCTTCTCCAAGTCAAGCCAGCTCCCAGCTATGAAACCACGCGCAAAGCTAACCAACGGCACCTTTTACACTTCGGTCCATTTGGCTGGCGCGCGTCCACCAGGCTCCCATTCGCCGGCCACCTCATGGCGCTGCGTGTCCGTCAGTCATAGATTTCCTGTATAGACCTTTCCAATCCTTTCCAAAAACGAGCTTGTGGCCGGTGCCATTTTGAGCGTTCGTGCGTATGGCGCGTGCTTTGCTCGCTTTCCGAAGCGACGAACACGCACGTGCTGGGCTGTGAAGATCGCACGCTGGACTGTGATTTTGTAAACATTAGAAAGGTCTATAGACCTTTCCAATGTTTTCATTATATTGCTCGGCGGAATGCATGGGATCGACATCCAAATTTCGGTTCTTTCCTTTTATTTGGCAGACTCTGGCAAGAAAATGGTATAGGGCTATTCCTCGGTGGCTTAAAAAGCTAACGAATTAAGTTTCCCTACTTTGAACGCAAACGTTGATTCAGGCGAAAAAGAAATGGGCCGTAGCAGACGACGCGTAGCCTTTAGTGCTCGGCGACAGCGTTGCGTCAAAATGGCGGTCGTCTCCTCTTTGCTTTCTTCTTTCTCTCTCGCTCTTTCAGCCCTCTCCTCCATTTCCTTCACTTTTCTCCCCTCGGCGCCTTCGTCGAAAGACCCAATGGCCAAACTCTCCCAATATACGGCTCTGGTCAGCGCCAGGGCAGCCCCACCCTACTGAAAAAAAAAAAAGAATCTATAGAAGAACTGCTATGAAATATCCAAAAACTGATATGCAACATATAAAACTGATATGAATTATCCAAAGCCGATATGTGACATATGAAATTGATATGAAATACCCAATAACTGATATGCGACACATGAGAACTGATATGCAACATATGCCAACTGATATGCAGCATACAAGTTCATATGTGATTTAAGTGATAACTTATATTACTTTCATATCAGAATTTGCAATGTGTTCAATAAACAAATCAGAAATACATTCATATATTGTTTTTTTCAGTATACGACGTGCCGCGCGGGAGAGCAAACACGTGGCTTGGAACCGCAGCGGAGCGGCTTGATTTATTGGCTTTCAAATAATTACGGCATGAGCGTTTACTTTTTACTAAGAGATTTATCCCATGAGCCGTTCAAAATACTCTCAGAGGTATGACATTACTGAAAATAAATCAACATGTTGGGAATATTATTTATTGCTTAGGTGGTCACCGAGAAAATCCGTACCGTCAAAACGACCAGTATAAAAGGCGGAAACGTAGAACTCTGAAGTACTTATCGGGTGTGCTGTTGTATTCATGTTCGTTGTTCCGTGTATGTGTATTGCTCAATGTATATGTTCAGGTGATGCTAGTGGCATGCGAAATGTATCTACATGGTGGCGTGAGGAGGAGGAACAAACTTTTATTAAAACCAGCAGTTTAGTTGGCTGGGCCTAGGCCTCCCACGTGGGGACGTCGAGGTCTTGCCTCTTCGCCGCCTCGCAGGCTTGCTGGGTAGCCCAGAGTTGGTCGTCGAGGTGGGAGCTGCGCAGGGCGGCCTGCCATCTCGACGAGAGGGTCACAGTATTAATTGCCGGATATTGGTGTTTACATTCCCATAGCATGTGGGGAAGCGATGCTACCTGAGTCTTACAGATCTTGCAAGTGTTACTATGGTAGATGTCTGGGTAGATCCTGTGGTAACGTGTTAGTGAGGGGTACGTGTTTGTCTGTAACAGGCGAAGGGTGGTTGCCTGTGCTCTGTTTAGCTTTTGATGAGGGGTGGGGAAGGTTCTTCTTTCAAGATAGAACGATTTCGTGAGGTCGTTGTAGCTGGTGAGGCGATCACGTTCCGCAGGTGCACCTGCGCTGTCTCCGGCACGGTTGACTAGGCCTCGTGCTACGGAGTGAGCGACCTCGTTGAGGTTGGTGAGGTGCGGATGTACGTCGCCGGCGTGCGCTGGGAACCAGACGAGAGTGATTTGGTTTTCAGTTGAGTGAGGGGATTGGTGTAGGATGCGTAGTGCTTGTTGTGAAATACGACCTTTGATGTAATTGCTGATTGCCGTGCGGGAATCGCTCACGATAGTGTGGCAGTCCGGATCGAGGGCGGCCAGGGCAATGGCCACTTCCTCGGCCGTCTCGGCGTTTTGGGTTACGATGCTGGCGGCACGTTTGAGCGAGCCGCCTACTGTGGTAGCCACCGCGAAGCGGTGCCCGTCTTGATACTCAGCTGCGTCGACGAAGGTGACGCCCGTGGTGTCGCCATAGGCTTTAATGAGGGAGGCAGCCCTTGCCTTTCGACGTTCTTTATTGTACTCCGGGTGCATGTTTTTGGGGATTGGGGTCGGCATGTAGCCAAGTCTGTACGTCGCGTGGAATCGGGTGTTTTGTCTCCATGTTGACGGTGGTAGGTGATGCCGAGTTTAGTTAGAATGTGCCGGCCCGTCTCTGTGAGGGTGAGACGCTCCAGCTGAGACCGACGCTGTGCTTCGATTAATTCGTCGAGGGTGTTGTGGAGTCCTAATTGCAGTAGAAGTTCCGTGCTGGTGCTGTTTGGCAGCCCTAAGGCTAGCTTGTAGGCGCCGCGTATAATGATGTCCAATTTAGTCTTTTCCGCCTTGTACCAAGGCGGATGAGGCTTTCTTCCTTCATGCCCTGTCGCCGGTTGGTCACCCGTTTCAGCAGCCGCGACGTATTGGCCGTCTGTCGGAGGATCTTGGATATAGCCGTTGAGTTGGCGCCGTTGGCCTCGATGGTCATGCCGAGGACCCGGATGGTGGAGACCACAGGTATGGTCCCACCATTTCTCATGTGGAGTTGGATTTCCTCGGAGGGGCGTTTGTGAGTAGAGCCTAGTGGTGGGCGTCCACGGAGTGTGGGGCGGTACAGGAGGAGCTCTGACTTGTCGGGGGAACATCGAAGTCCCGTGCCTTGAAGATAATTTTCGACGGCATCGATGGCGTTTTGCAGAGCGGTTTCAATTTGGCCGTCGCTGCCCGTTGTGGCCCAGATGGTAATGTCGTCGGCATAGATGGTATGTTCTATGCCGTCGAGCTTCTGTAGTTCCTGTGCTAATCCGAGCATGACCAAATTGAACAGCATTGGGGAAATCACAGAGCCTTGTGGGGTTCCCACGCATCCGAGAGTGAATTCCTCCGATTGAATATCTCCAACCGAAAGGTACGCCCGTCGGTGGGATAGGAAGTCTCGTACGTAGTTGTAGGTGCGCTCGCCGAGATTGAGCAGGGAGATGCGGTCGAGGATGGTAGAGTGCGCAACGCTATCGAAGGCGCGTTCGAGATCGAGGCCCAAGATCGCCTTCGTGTGTCGGGATTTGCCATCGAGGATTTGATGCTTGAGCTGGAGCATGACATCCTGGGTTGAGAGATGCGCTCTAAAGCCGATGATTGAGTGGGGGTATGCGGACGTGTCTTCGAGGTGAGAATTTATGCGGGTAAGGAGTGCATGCTCCATAACCTTACCGATACACGAAGTTAACGAGATGGGGCGGAGATTGGCAAGGCTAGATGGCTTGCCAGGTTTTGGAATAAGAATTACTTTGGCCGTTTTCCATGATGGAGGAATAGAGCCTTGGCGCCAGCAGTCGTTAATGTACTCGGTGAGCTGTTCCACCGAGGGGTCGTCTAGGTTTCTCAGAGTTTTGTTGGTGACGCAGTCCGGGCCTGGGGCTGAACGGCTGTTCAATTTGCGCAGGGCAGCGTGTACCTCTGCCACGCTGAAGTCCTCATCGAGGGCAGAGTTCGAGGACCCCCTGTATGGTCCGTGAGACCTTGCGGACCCGGAGGGGATGTACTTTTGGCATAAGGTTTGGGTGACGTGGTCCTTGCCGTGCGCCTTGGTTTCTTTGAATAGGAGTTTAGTGAGACGATCCTGCTGTTGTGAACGGGTGGTGGTATTGTCAAGAAGATGTTTAAAGGAGCTGTGCAACGATTTTAACGTTGAAAGAATTGGCATCTTCTGCTTTTGATATTGTTCACCTTGTCACAAATGACAGAAAAACACACCTCCTTTCATCGAAATGTGCGATTTCGCCGGTGTAATCGCGAGGTAAAAACTAGAATATCCCCCGACCTGCAGCCGCGAGCGGCCGTCATCGGAAACACGCGGCGTGAACGTCACTCGGGTAGTTGTAAAAAAAAATAGCAAGTTCTGCAAATACCTGCTCGATAAAGGGTATTTTTTCCATAAATATTGTCGTCCCAACAACATAAATGCTTCAAAAACGTAATATCATTGACAAAAATGTTTATTATCCATACAGTGTTTTAGTGGCGCCATCTACCCGAGGTGAACAAAACCGTCAGCTCGAGCAGCGTCAGCGGCTAGCACGAGGAGCCGCGTATGGAACGAGCCCCAGTGATTCGCTGTACTCCAGCATCTGGAGCTCGACCTCGTTGAGCTCTCCTCTCCAGCAGCCGGTGGCCATGTTGATCGCGTGTCGCAACACGACGCGGTCACGTGGTCGTGAGCGGATGAGTTCTCGCCGCTCACTGATGGCGTTAGAGAGAGGAATTACCGGAAACCCCGCGCCTACTCGAGTGACGTCACTGCGCACGTGACCCGGAAGACGATGTACGAGTTGAGAGGCGGCAAAAACCTGGATCTTTTTCATTTATTTAAATAAAAACTAGGGTATCCAGGCAAAATCTGTTTTCTGTAGTTCACTGCAGAAGTGTCAGGCATCAACTTCCACAATTATTTAAGCAAAGCCCTGAAATTGTTGCACAGCTCCTTTAAGGATTTTCCACGAGCGGGAGCGGTGGAGTTGCCCGTCTAGAGAATTACAAAGCTCCGCCCATTGCTGTTGATTAAGGACTCGGCAGTGTTCTTCAATATTCTTGTTAAGTAGTGCAACCTTTTTCCTGAGCCTTTTGTTGAGTCGTTGGCCCTTCCACCGGGAGAGGATGGACGTTTTGGCTTCAATAAGGTGGGCAAGCCGACTGTCCATACGTTCAGTCGGGGCGTCGGTTTTGATAGTGCGAGTGGCCAGTTGGGTGTCTGATTGAAGGGTCGCGTGACCAAGATTCTATATCGGTGATCGAGGTGTCTGCCGCTTTTTCTGTGCGATGTTTGCGGAAGGCGTCCCAGTCCACAAATGCGAACTCCCTCGTTCTCGTCGATAGAGCTGTGAGGTGTGGGAGAGTAATTTCAATGATCGAATGATCGCTGCCGAGTCGTATTGAGTATTGCGCCATTGAGCGTTCACTACGTTTTTGGTGAACGTGAGGTCGGGCGTCGTGTCTCGCGCGGTGGAGGTGCCGAGGCGCGTGGGGAAAGTCGGGTCGGTGATGAGAGTGAAGCCGAGATCGTGGGAGTCTTGCCAAAGGTTACGGCCCGCAGCGGAGCAGTGTTTGTAGCCCCATCCTGTGTGCGGGAGGTTGAAGTCGCCGCCGATGACGAGGGGGCTGCCGCCTGCGGCGTTCAGGGCCTTTTTAAACAGAGTTAGAAAGCGACTGTGGCGTAGGAAGGGGGTGTTATAAATATTGAGGATGAAGATGCCGTCCGTCCGCTTTTTGTGCGGGATGAGTTCAATGAAAAGGTGTTCGGTGTGACGGTCGTGGAGATCGTGTTCGATTGCGGTAGTTCTGTTTCGGACGAGCGTGGAGACTCCGTGGGAGGCGTTTGCAGCGATGAAGGGTTGATATCCGGGAAGGGTGATCGGAGTATCGTGCGTTTCCTGGAGTATGAGTACGTCCGGTGGACGTGAGAATGTGCGAAGGTGTTGACGAAGAACGGGCTGTTTATGGCGGTAGCCTCGACAGTTCCACTGCCATATCACTGTATCAGTGTTAGTGTTTGGCATGAGGAGGGATCGAAGAGGCCGCCGGTGGCGGGGCTGGGAGTGTCGTGAGCGATTTCGGTCGTGTCCATGATTATAGCCGGGGTGACGGGGGTGGATGTGGTGAAAAGGGTCTGGAGGTTGCTTTCTATGGCGGTGACTTTTTGCATTACGACGAGCAGAGCGTTGTGGAGAGTTTCGACGGTTTATGCGTTTATGCGGCTTCTTGGTGCTTCCCGTGTTTATATTCTCCCATAAGCGGAAGAATCATGTTAAGCAATGATGTGATGTTCGTGCCCATTGGGCGTCGAAAGAAGATAATAGGCTGTAGGGCCATGCGAGCAGCTTTTCTGAGAAGCGGAATCCAGCTTCTCCCATGCATTTCCTTTGAGTGGCGGAGCGTCAGAGGTGGAAGTAGTCTTCCGCATTGGATCAGGAGTGGCAGCCACTGACGTCGACGGCCTTTCCTTTTCTCCCTTGTGTTCTGAAACTTGAGTTTGGCGGTCATTTGAGGGAGGGGCCCCCTTCATGAGCTTCTGTTGATTCTTCTTTAAAGCTGCAGCATAGCCATGGGCGCTTGGGTTCTGCTTGTTAGATGTCTCATTTATTGTGTTCTGGAGTGTAGAGGTCGTTGTTCAATTCAGCCGTTTGTTTTGTTTCCCTCTGTTGTAAGACGGCGGACCTTGCGTCTCGAAAGTCAACTGCGTGTTTGCGTGCGTAGCTGCGGGTCTCACTTTCTCTCTGCCATTTTGGGCAGGAAGAGGACGTGGCAGCGTGAGCTTGACTGCAGTTCGCGCATTTTTCTTCACCGAACACGTGTCGTTGCCGTCGTGGGCTTCTCCACAGCGACTGCAGATAGGTGGGCGCTTGCAGTTGGCTTCGCGATGATCATATCCCACAACATTTGCGGCACTGAATTGGGCGTTCCTTGAACGGGGTCACCGGATGGCGAACGTGACCGAGATAAACAAAAACTCGGCAACGTTGTTTCGCTGGACTCTATCTTTACTATGGCACTTTGTCCAAGCCGTCGAATTCTCGCCACTCGGCCTTCTGGTGATCTCACATGCTGTTCAATTTCGGCATCAGAAGTGAAGTGTCGACGTCTTTGATCACTCCTACTGCGAAGTGCCGCGGAACGGGCTCGTACGCCCGAACTTTCAAGCCGCAGATCTTGTGCAGGCAGCAGAGCCGTAGATTAGAGAGTTTGGACAATAGGCGGAGCAAAGGGCCGCCGCCATCGCCGAATATTCCCCCACGCTTAGAGCGTAAACTAAATTTGTGACACAGCGTCGACCAATCAGGAGACCTCTACTCCATCTCACAAAATGTCGACAGTGGAAGACAAAGGCACAGGGCGCGTGAGCCTAGCTCAGCGAAACGCTATTGTTTGTACGATACCTCGTGCATAGGAGGCACTTTCCAAAGGCACGCGCTCGTGCCCATGCCTTTGTCTGCACTGCTAGAACAGCGTCCCTGAGACTGGCTGAAAGAAAGCAGTGCAAAGGGTGGGGTGCGCGAGCGTCTTGAGACGCGGAGTTCCGCTCGGGCACGGCTCAAATTAGTACTTCGTTTCACTTTACCTGCGAGCGAAGCCAAAGCTAGAAGCGCGAGACCAGCGCTTTTTGCATTTCTCCCCAGCTCGCGCGCTCGAGCAAAGCCTGAACGCACGGAGCTTCCGTGCTCGCGCTTCCAGTTTTGCCCTTCGCTCGCACATAAGGTGAAACGAAGTATAGTCGTGGCACATATTTAGAGCACGCGACCAACCGCTAGGGGCTGTTTCGCGGCCTGTGGTTGGCCCGAGATGCTCGCCTATTCAAACCAATGTATGGCCAAACTCTCTCAATAAACGGCTCTGCAGGCAAGGAGCGCACGGGTCGTCTGGCCATTTCGAGTGTCCACTGCGATTCAGATTTAATCTGCTGTTGGGTCCTAATCTCGTGAATGCATTCAGGACACAGCTGTTCCAATGCAACAGACAGTTTTAGACTGCTGATCGCTGTGATTTTCTGGTTCTCAACCGCTGTACAAAAATTACAGTCAGGCCAACTGTCGTGGTAGGCGAGTTCGTAACTGTGTCCTCCGCTTTTGCTTGAACTGGAGTTCTTTTTGCGCTTCTTGGATGTCTTGGCATCGTACCATTCACCTTGGTCGGTGTCGGCGATTTCCATGTCGCTAGTTAACATTTCAGCGTTGGGTGGAGTTATGTGGGGTGCCGTGGTCGGGAGCTCTAACTTCTGCCAGGTTAGTGACGGAGGCTTCGTTCTCTAGCTCGGCGATGGAGGATCCGCATGTTGAAGGAGGCATATCTGTAGCGCTCAGTTCGAGTCTTCTGACTTGCCGTTAGCGAAGGGGTTCCGGTAGCCATGGTGAAGTCAAATCAGGGTTTATACCCCGAGCCAATCGAAAGCCACACCTCCGACAAGCGGAGGAAGCCTTATTAATTGTTCTCTGAAGCTAGAATTGTCTAAACTGGTGATATTATAAATAGAAATAAGCACAAACAGATGAGCCGAGAAAAACACAGACCTGTTCGAAGCGCTTCGTCATCCTCCTTCGAAGAAAGCTGTTTTTATCATTAAAGCGAATTATGACGTGGTGGTTGCATTCATTACACTCTCGGGTAACACTGTTCCAGTCATTGGTTGTCCGTGTGAAAAAGGTGTTTCTTAAAGGGAAGCTGAAACCTTCTTGAAAAAAATGAGTTAGAGGTGAATTCTGGCGTATTTTTATCCGTGAATCTGAATATCATGTTCATTTTCCCCGAACATGTAACTAAACGCGAGGAAACACGATAAAACCTCCGACCAGTCGTGAGTCATACTAGGATACTTTGGGCCGCCAAGCGCAGTGCTGCACGTGTGGGCACAGCGCGTGCAATTGCAAGCTTGACAGGTATATTTTTGGCATTGACCCAGCCGTGACGTCTCCTTTCTGACTTTCTTGAAAATAGCAAGAGTGCGCGTGCATAGTTTTGACAGGCGCTGAAGATGCGCGAGAGCAGAGATTCCGAAATTCCTAGTGTGACGTCACGCCCCAGAAAGGAGGGGCTTCGGCGTTACTTTAAAAATTAATTTATACAGCCTCCGTGCATCGCGTTGAAAAATATTCTCGATATTCGTGATCCTGGAGGCCGAATGAAGGCCATTGAAGAGTTTTTTCTTAAATACAGAACCGCTTCAGTTTCCCTTTAAACAATGAGTTTTGCAGTAGGGAACACGATAGTTTTCGAGTGCTGTTGCGCGTTTGACTACTTGAGTCGCATGCCTGTACCTTTTAGGATAACATTCGCGAAGAGTTGCTCACAATATATAAAGAAGCTTTAAAGCGATTGATTTTGCGACGTGTATTAAGATGTAGTGTTTACACAGCAAAGCTCTATATGACACACAGGCCGGATTTCTGGAATTGTTTTGTATCGACGTCCTCATAGGAAAAAAAAAGCCTTTAACGATTGAAGTGACAAGTGCATATCACGCATCCAACATACAGCACAGCATTCGTTTCAATAAAAAACCATGCACAAAACAAGCATTAGTACAATGTTATTGGTAATAAGACGCAACTGATAACAATGCGAAGCATGTAGCGCTCCCCGCATGCATTTCCCGGTAAGATTACTGTTGCGCACCCTGCCGCGGTGACGGCAGCTTGTGACGTGGGGATAGACGTCATTAGCCTTTCTTATTATAGGTTCACAAACACGAACTTCTGCTTGCGTTCGAAGCGACTTCCCGTCGCTCCGTCTTTGCAAGCCTGTCGAGCTTGCTTATGCTACCGGTGCTAGAAAGCGTAATTCTACACGGACCACAATGTTGGAGACTTAACAAGGGCCTTCGGCTGTACAGTTTACGTTCTTGGAGGATTCAAGTTGGTTTACAGGAATATTGGAAAATGTTTAATGAATCTCGCACTTCTTCGTTTTTCTTTTTTTTTTTTTGGCGTTTACTTGGATAATCGGTAAAGTTTCATCGTAATTTTAAGCAGCAATGTTTAGGTGGGCTTCGCTCATTATTTTTAAAACCGGAAGTTCTCTGGGACGTCAAAGACCAGAGTTCCGCCGGGTGGCGTTTGCCATGAAAAGAGTCTATATAAAAAGTGTGGTGCAGTACATTTACTTTTCTTCCGTCAATCATTTGCAAAGTGCAGTGGGCAATCGTTGCAGCTGATACCACCGCTTCGCTGACCAACTACCTTCACAGCGTGGATCGGCGCCCCGGCATGTTCTTGATAATCTGTATAATTTTGTAATTGAGCTCTTTCTTTTTTATTCGCTGTACACAAAAAGCAGCGCTTTCGTGTGGAACCGTTCAATTCGGTCTATGTTAATTTTGTAACTGGAGTCTCATACCCCATCGGCATACTCAGTACAAGACGTACGGTAGTGCGTACACTGTAATTTTTTTTTTTTTTTGTGGTGTGCAATGTTGAGGCTTTCTATTTTTTCAATAACCAAAATTTCACCATTGCTTTCTGCACAATCGATATTAAATGATTATTCCAGTTGAATTTTGACGTGAGATATATGAGAGAAACACCGATATATTTGCATTAATGAACAGTAACTAAGGGATGATTGTTGATGGCTTATCTAAAACCGGGGGGGGGGGGGGGGGGGGGGTTCGTGTGTGACGCACATGTATACACACTTAAAATTGTTTAGTGACATCTGCCAATTCGTACGCCATTACGTTATACTGCTTAATCAGTTACTTTCTTTACTTGATCGCCCTACCGAAAAAAATAGTATAACTCTTCACAATATGAAATATGGAACTGGAAATCTAACTGGAATTGTTTCTGGAAACCTGAAATCCAGTTTGCAGACAAACGAATAATTTTTGAAAACCTGAAATCTAGACAGAATCCAGGAAGATTTCCAGTTCCATAATTCAGATAGTGAAAAATAGTACTGGTGTTTTCAGTGAGGTTCTCAAATAAATTCTGAGAATAACCCGCAGTCGACCGCGTAAAACCGACATTGTATGCCATTATCGACTGTAACAACGTTAAAATAAAAAAAGCAAAGGCCCGAGCACAGATCCCTGAGGTACCCTAGAACTTTTCGGGAGAGTCGGGGAAATTACACCACCGACCTCACCATATTGTGACGATTGCTTAAGTATGAATCCCACCACCCCACGAGTCTCTCATTTTTCAGTGGAATTTTAAGTTTTGTCAACAGCTCTTGATATGGCACTCGATCGAAGGCTTTCGAAGATCTTAAATTTAACATTTATTCACCCCCCCCCCCTCCCCGTCCCCTTTATCGATAACATTTGCCCCTCATTCCCAGTATAAAGACGATGCGTAACCGTCGAGAAGCCGTGCCTGAAATTATGCTGTTGGTCAGATATGAAGTTACCTGACTCAAAGTGAGCCACGAGAAGCTTGAATAAAACGTTCCAGAACCTTACTGCATGAACAAAGCTAACAAACGGGTATGCAATAAGACACTTTAAGTCTGTCACCGGCTTTATGAATTGGTATTACCTTTGCCGTTTTCCACTAGTCTGTTACAGCAGCCAGTTTGACCAAATAACTGAAAATAATAAAACAAAGTGAGAGCACCATTTAGCATATCTTTGCAAGAATATGTTAGGAGCATTGTCTAGACCGCTTGACTTTTTTGTTTTTAAATTCGGAAGTGCTTCAAAGACGCCTTCCTGTGACTCCTGGACATCCAGTATTCCTATCGAAGTTTGTGTATATTCAGGTGAACTTTTGTCGTTAGTCGTAAATGCTGACGAGAAATAATAATTGAATGTTTTAGCGATAACATATTTTTACACTATTTATCTGGCACAGTTCTGAAAATGGTTGCCTGTTGTCTAGTGCCCTGCAAAAGACTCCACAGTTTAGCTGGATCATTAAGAAGGAAGTTGTTCATTCAAACGTTCTAATGCTCATGCTTGGATTCTTTTAATTAACGACTTAGGTTGAGTATATTGCCACGGGCGTCGCCGAGCAATCCCGTGCGTGGCCGAATGGTTACCGCGCTTGACTGTCCCTCGGAAGGTCTGGGTTCGATTCCAGCGAGCGGAATGTTTTTAATGCGAAAGCATTAACAGTCTCATGGAGCGAGCTGACGTCATCAGTTGGAAGCGCAAAAACGGCAGATAGTTTCTGCGCGCCTTCGTTTCCATTGGCTGGCGCGCGTCGACGGGGCTCCCATTGGACGCTGCGCCATGGCCTCCGAGATCCCGAAGCGCACGCGCGCTAGTACGTAGCAGACGACAAAGGGAGCGGACGAGCAGACGACAAAGGGAGCGGACGAGCGGCTTGCATGCTTTCGCATTCACAACTCATAAGACATGCTTAGGTGTACCTCGAGCTTTTCTTTTAATGTATTCTTTCAACTTGGCGTTCTCGTGAATTCGAGAACATTCTCGTCTGATCGAGTTCCGAATGCTCTATGCGGCGAACGTTTTAGGCCGAATGTTCCAGAAACCCACGCGGCTACAAAAGGTGCTCCGCGTGGCGAGCCGCAGTCAGTCTCGCTCCAGCGCTCAATCCTGCTCTTTCGCGGACATCGACGCCTGCGACGCTAACGTTCTTCTATTTTATTTTGGGCACAAGTTCGCCCCATTAAACGTTGGATTTCTTCAGTTATTCTTGGCCTCCTTTTTTTGTCATTCGTGACAATATCACACAGCTTATTTTGCCTCGTTGATACGTGTTTTGTATGGCCTTTCTGCCTGGCGGTTTACTTGTTCAATCTCGTTCGTCACCCAAGGACTACACTGCTTAGTGTTCTTTTTCCTGACAAGCACAAAGTGCTCTATATGCGTGTTTAGAGTTTCTTGAAAGAAGTGCCGTAATTGGTTTACGTTGCAGTTACTAGATGTAGAAAATCTGAACAAATGTCGAAGGATAACTCAAGAAAACGTAAGGGGCTTTCATCTTCGGCTCACTTATAATCTTTCAATTTCTTTACCGAATCAGATGATTGATTGGGAACAAAGCCTGGACAGTCTAACACAATCATGCGGTGATCTGATATTCCACCTACAACTGCACAGAGGTAGCATTCAAGGCACAGATTGTTAGAAACAAATAACAACTCTAGGAGTTAATTGGTAATTTCTGTAACTCTCGTGGGACTCGCCACAATCTGAACGCGATTGTTCGAAAACGCCGAATGTACCAAAATCTTGGAATGACAACACTCTGACATTAAGGTCATTGTAGCCCAGTCTTAGTTTGGAAGATTAAAGTAACTTCTAAAATTATATTTTTTTTTTGTATTTTGTCTGTTCATAAACGAAATTGTGTAAGTCGTTCAATACCTCAATGTCAGCAGACGGTGGTCTGTATGCTACTTCTACCAGAATAAAGAAGGATATGAAAGATAATGTCACCTACCCTGCTTCAGTGCTTGTGCTATTGCGCAGCAGAGAAAATTCTATTCCTCCGTTTCTAACTATAGTCACTCTCCCCCTTTTGAAGAACGGTGTTTTCATATAATTTTGTGCGTTGTGGGAACGATTTCACAATCAGGAATATTGTCACTTAGCCAAGTTTCGGTTATCAACAGTATGTTTGGAATGAAAGTAAGAACAATGCTTTCCAGGTCAATCGTTTTGTTAAATATTCTCCTTGCATTCAGTTTTATTACTCGAAGTTTTTTGTTAGCTATACATTTGACCACGTTTACGATACTTCGCGCGTTTAAGCAGGCCTATCTAAAGGGCCTGCATGTCGGTGGAACTCGGACGAGGCTTCAGTACCAAATGCGTTACCCACCCAAAGTGGGCCAAATGTTGTCATTATACATGAAAATCCGCATCCGTATTTTCGAAACCAGCTTCCGTATTTCTTGTAAATATTTACATCTTGTCCAAAAAAAAAAAAAAAATGAAGAAACAAAAAAGAGGAAAATTAGTGATTGCTCGCGTCCTGCTTTGATGACTTTCTTCTCAAGTCCCCGAGGCGCGAGTACTGTGCGATTTGTACCCAAATACACCCCGCAATAATAACCAATTTTAAAAAAAAATGAAAGCCGTTTACAACTTCCTGTAACGCCGAATTAGAGCGCAGCTCTTGAGGAGGAGGGGAAGGCAGGGGGGGGGGGTCACGTGACCTCGGGGGGGGGGGGGGGGGGGTCAGGTGACCTTGAGGGGGGGGGGGGGGCGGAGAAATGTTTCCGCTAAATATAGTGGGGAAAATTTTCCACTAAACTTAGCGGGAAAATTTTCCGCTAGAATTAGCGTGAAAAATTTTCCGCAAATTTTAGCGGGAAAATTTAGCGGGGAAAATTTTCCGATAGATTTAGCGGGAAAAATTTTTCGGTAAATTTAGCGGAGAAAACTTTCCGCTAAATTTAGCGGGGAAAATTTTCCGCTGGATTTAGCGGGGAACATTTTCCGCTAGACTTAGCGGGGAAATTTTCCGCTAGATTTAGCGGGGAAATTTTTCCCCTAAATTTAGCGGGCAAAAATTCCCATGGATTTAGCGAAGAAAATTTTCCGCTAGATTTAGCGGGAAAATTTTTCCGCTAAATTTAGCAGGGAAACGTTTCCGCTAAATTTAGCGGGGAAATTTACCCATCATGCACCGCGCGTTTACGCCAACGGCGACGGCGACGGCGACGCCGCTCAAGCCGGAAACGGGCGCCTAAGAGCTGTGCTCTAAAAAAAGGCAGCTATTTGTTTGAAGTTTAATGAATTCCGAAACAGAGGCCTCGGCCCAATTAAGAATGGCACAACCACTAATATTTTTATGAACTGGATTCTGCCAGTATGCTAATGTCACATCATAAACATCGTCACTTCTAAGCCACTTCGTTCAAAGTTTCCCGCGTCCAAATCGCGTCACACCCGAAGCGCAGATAAAGCAATTTTAACAGACTCCGCACCCGCTCTACACTGTACCCGCACGCTCCACACGCACTTGGAATGCGGATAGGAATCCAACGCAATCCGCACTTAGAGTGCGGATAAAAATTCAAAACTATCCGCTTTCTGAGTGCGGATTAGAATAAACCATTATTCGCACCTGGAGTGCGAAGAAGGACAGTCTTATGGGAAGGGGGATTAGTGCTCCCAAAATCTATAGATATGCTGCCGTTTTATAGCCTTAGTCCCGATAAACCCCTAATTCGTTCCCGGCACAAAAAATAAACAGCAAAAACCGCCGAGTCCAAAACAAAAATAATAAACTCCGAAAACAAAAACGCCCCCGAATTCGAAAAAAAAAATAAAAAGATAAACCCCGAAAACTCTAAATCCTAGTTATCTGTGACTTTCTGAAAATATTATTGTAAAATGAGGCCCGTTTCAGGTGGTTCGCGCCCTTCATCTCAATGTATTCATTGGCATCGTCGGTCACCACTTTCTCATTTCAAAAAGGTCCGCAAATCGCTTGTACCTTATGAATAAAATAACGGCAAGCTCTGAAACTTGGCATTTGGTTCAAACCTCAAGCGATATATTTGGGAGGAGTTTGGGCATTCTGCAATGTTTTGTTTATTTTAGCGATAAAACAAAAAACAACAGTGTAAGCTTCTATGGTTTATTTATTGTTTCTCCGGAGACACCTTATATATTCGACTGTATTACAATAAAACGACAATGCAAAGTCCACGACACGCTTAAGATGTGCCTATTCTACTTCCTGCGTCTACACAATCTGAGGAACACAAAATATCATGGATATACAAAGTGGTAAGTGCTATTAATAATGCGTTTCGGTGTCTTTGCAGTATTTGAAAGCATGAAATGCTTTATAAACGGAACCCGCCAATCCCAAATGTTCTGTGTCCCTTCGTCCGTACGTCCGCGCATTTATCGCTAAATTTACCGGGGAAACTGGATTGGTACTAAGGTCACGTGACGTCAAGTGATGTTACGTGATCTGACATCACGTGATCTATACATCAATTAATAGCGAGTTCGACACTAAGACGCAGTGGCAGAAGTACAAGTTCTCTCCCATAATGCATCGCGCACTAGCGGAGTGCTACCTGGAGAGCCTAGCCCGTACGATCTTGTCGAGTGCAAACAGATGGTGTCGCCATCTATGCTGTAGCAAAACCACCGACCTCCAACCAAAACTAGTGGCCTGCTGTTCCACATCAGAGGCGGGGAAAGGAGACAGTGCAGTCGCTGCAATGTTTATATTTGTGACGACTTAAACAGCTCCATCGTCGTGGAGATGTTTACAGACGACGTTCGTTTCCGCTACAGGCTAACAAGAAAACAGCGTGTAAGAAATAATAGAAGGCAAGTAATCTATGAAGTCTTATGTGACTGTTTACACTGGTGAAAACACCCTTGATACTATTCACGCAACAGCTTGATCACTTCTAAGCATGAAGCGCGGAAAGGGTACAGTTTCAAATTGTTCCATTGGAACCTCCAGCAATGCGTTTCACGGTACATTCAATTTCAATGATTGGTAGCATAGAGCTGGGGCAACTTCTCTTCATAATGCGGTGAGATAGAGTGTATTCTCGAACAAAATAACGGCGGTGCAAAAACACTGGTGTAGATAAATGTTAAACTTGGTGATTTTCCCCAAGCCTTGGTTAAAATCACAATGTTTAGCTTCCTCGGCTGCTAACTGGACGCATCTACGTTATGCGGGGTGAGCTTTATCAGTAAATGTTGTTCACGTCTGAGTCCAGAATCGGACATACTTTGGCAACAATTTTTCTTCCGCACACCTGTCAGGGAGATATGGCGGCCGCTGCTAAATGCGTTTGTCACGAGCCTTTCTTTAGTCGTCAGTAGATTTAAACAACCATACTGCAAAAAAAAAAAACGACTGAAAACTTGCAAATTATGGGTTGTCGATTGCTTCCTTCATGAAATAGCAGAACGTCACAATACAAGCTTTCGCTTTCGATACCATCTCTCGCGAGATGCAATTTCTAAAAGCAAATCCACTTTTATTTTTTTGGTTCCGCTTCGTGCGAATGGCAGCTCGTAGGAGACCAGTGGTAGACGAACTTCGTCGTATGCTCTCCCCGTCTCTCACACCTCGCCTCAGCGATGCATAAAGGAATTGTATTCTGACGCACGCTCAATCCTCTCGGTGTAGCGAGTGCATGCACGCGTGTAGTGCCGGCGCCGAAACAAACTCGGAGGGTGCAGTCACTCGTGGAGTGCAGGCCGGAACGAACCGTTCCACGCTGCGAGTGGGCACGCGTGGGAACGACTGCAGTGAAGCGAACTCGCTATAGGTTCCCCACAACTAAGGTAGGCAAGAAAGCTGATGTCACTTGACCTATACAGCAACTCAATTGACCTGTTAAATTTGGCGGAAAGACGAACATAACGTGGCGACACGTGTGAGACACACCATTGCAATTTCACCACTAAATCTAGAGGCAAATTGACGTCGCGTGGGCTACAGACCCAGTTTCTTCTCTCAATGTACCGGGGTATAAGACGTAAAAAGGAAAGGTGCTTCACTCCGCGAATCGACGGTTTAATGCTGTATAAACTATTTTAAACGCTCGCACCTTAAAAACTGCATTTCGTGCATAATAGACTTCGGAGATAACGATTGCTGTAAATATTGTAATATTTGATTTATTTCAAATATTTTTCAGTCCTGCAGCCTTCGTCTGGGTGCATTGAAGATGACGCTGGAGGATTTTGTAAATGCGGCAGCCTTCGCCTACCACTATTGGTTTAAATATGAATAAAGGAAATTCAACGTTGGACACGCCGGGCGTTACCAATAAAGATTCATTTGAACTGTTAATGCCGGTGTTGGTAGCCGCCGTCAATACTCCTGTGCTTATCCTTGCAGATTGGAACATGGGTGGTTCTCGAGAACACAAACAATAACTGCCACGCTTAGATGTAGTAACTAAGTCACCACTTTATTAGTATTGGTCTTTCCCACACTTGTACAACGCTAGAAGTAATAAAATTAGGATAGTAATCCCTGGAGAAGGGGAACAAGGGGGAAAGAGGACAAACTCAAAACTCCCAACTCTCCATTTCCAGTGGAGCACTCTACCAACTGAGCTACCCAGAAGTTAGACGCCAGTAGAGCAAACAGGGTTTAATCGCTGCCACCAGTCTAACACCAACAAGGGTGAACGGTCTGCATCTAAAGTTTATGATGATAATGAAATTAATGGGGATGTGCAAGCGAGCTGGACAAGAATGACGATATTCTCGTCACTCTTGACGACAATAGGAATCACAAGAGTAATTTGATTACTTTTTGATGCAATAGAACTACTTCTAATCATTACTATTGTTTACGCGAAACCATAGTAATTGCTTAAGGCTATTTGAAACTACTGCAAAAAAAAAATAAAACAAGTTTCTTCAAAACTCAAACGCTTTAGCGGCATTCCCGTCCCATATGCCCCCCCCCCCTTCTTCCCTCCCCCGTTTTGCGCCTCTTGTATGTGGCGTCATAAATTCGGCACTACTGTCTCGCTATTTAGGAGTTGTCGATACATCCCTTCCGCTGACGTCACTTGGTGAGACATATTGAGGAAATGGGCGAGAAATAAGGGCAGACTGACGTCACGTGCAAGCCATGTATAGGACCAGCTAACACGCGTGTCAGGACGCGAAATAGGACCGCGTCTTGGACCGGAATGTATTCATTTATTGGGATAATGACATCGGCCAGAGGCCAATATTGTAAGGAGGTAAAAAATACGGTGCCTCGAACGCGTCTTCGACTGGTGTGTTTACCGCGTCCAAAAACCTGGTCCCCCGATTTCTGTCTGATGACGTCACAGACGTCCCGTGCTAGACTCTGTATGGCTGTGTTCCAAATCTTACTCGAATGGATCCGAGTTACTCCCGGGGATCTTGTCACGTGACGAGACAGAGCAACGCTGGACGTCGGTAGGTTTTTGAGCGCCAAGGTACAGAGCCTTTATCCTAGTGAGATCGAGTAAGTTATGTCATGCAGTCACCGGTCGCGATCCTGGCGGCGTCCCAGCAGCGGTGGTGCATGTGGCAGACGCCTGCTCTGCTGCCGGTCGCTTTCTAGTTTGATAGTCCACGTATGTTCGGGCACACCGGAGTTCGGACGCTGTGACGGCAGCGACACTCGCGTCTGGTCGTGCTCTCCGACAGCATTTCTGCGAGCATCCGCAGGGATCGCATCATACGACAGCATGACACTCAGGCTTCTGTGAAGGTCATTTGTTGCCACTAAGGGACCAGTTTTGATGTATGGGCAGGATAAATGCGGACCGTGTTTATGTGACGCTGCACCGTCATATAACGCCATGCCATGACGTGACACTGTGACGACACGTTGCACCATGATATCGTGTTACACTAAAATTAGCGGGAAAATTGTGACGTCATTTGGCAACGTCGCGTGACGCTGTGATGTCACAATGTCACGACGTAGATATTCCTCGCTAAAGTTGGCGAATAAATTATCCCTCCAAACACAGCGGAGTAATTTCTCCGCTAAATTTAGCGGAGAAAATTCTACGACATGTGAGCATGAATTCACGTGACATCGTGACGTCACAATGCCACGACACTGTGATTCCCCGCATAATTTAGTTCCGCCATAAAAAATTAACATAGAAAATGCGCTGTTTTTTTTGTTTTTTTTAAAGTTGTCTGGCAACAAATAACTGTGAGTAAAACAAAAAGAAATGAGGCTCTAGAAATGATACGATTATGCGTGCTACGTGGTTATTTCCGAATGCCAGCTATCGATTATCCTCTTGTTCCCGTGAAGAACGGTTCTATCGATGAATTTCAGTGAACGCATTAACGGAACAGAATTCTGCCGAAATGCAGGAGTATTGCGCAAGGGAGTGCCGGTCTTTTCGCGAAGAAACAAATCGGGTCAGATACTGAGAACGGCGCGGGGAACATAGAAAGGTAGATGAAAAAAGCGAAAAAAGGTTAAAAAAAGTAAATAAAGAAAGAAGAGGAGGTCGATTAGCTTCTTCAGAATGGGCAGGCCACGCGACAGTTTCTAGAATGCAGCTTCCAAGTTAGGGGGTTTGCGATCAATGAATTAACGGCGTGTATTAACGGCGCGTACAGTCTGATTAAATGCTTGCATATGCTCGCAAGTAGTACTATGAGAACTTCACCTATCCACGCTATCGAAAGAAAATACATATAATCAATATGAAGCATATTCCATATTACCATACAAAGGAATCATATTTCTTTGTGAAGAGAGCAAAAATCGACGTGCTGTTTGGCATTGAGTTTTATTAAAGTATGCGCTCGGACACTACGATAAAACCTTTCAGTTAATAAAATGAAAATAAAATGAAATAGCTTGCCTGTCAGATGACGCTTGGTTCCAGTTTGGTTTAATTACTCGCGGCACTTTTATTAAAGGAACTTGGTGCACTTCAGACGATAATATTTGTGTTTTATCTTGAAAAGACAAGTATAAGGTAAACCAAGTTGTCTTAAACCGCCTAAGATTGTAGATTCCACTGATATAATGAATTGTTTTTAGGTTTTTGTTCCTCTGCTTTTTATAGGTATAATGGGAATGGCTCACACAGGTGCGTAAATGGGTACTCCGGTGATTTTTTAGCTCCCCCTAATTACCGAAATGTTGTGTATCCCCAGCTTTAACCCTTTTCGTTATGATATTTAGTATCATGAAATTCAAAATAGTTGTTGTGAAATCGGCAATTGAAGATGATGAAAAAAAAAAAAAACATTTAAATATTCTGGCACATTTTAGTGTCATGACGTAAGTGGCAAGCAGGGTTGCCATTCGAGCAAGCAGTCTAAACAAATAGACAATGCCAAGCATTTTTGTTTTACGTGTTGGTGCGCGGGTACTGGAGCGAGCCTCTAAAGCATTCATTCGACACCATGAAACTGCTAGGAATCTGTTGGATACAAATTCTACAGACCAAAGAGTGAACCCCTGCCTGCCGCCGCCGTCACTTTTTCGTTGCTGCGAGTAGAAACTTTCAGTTGGAAAAGAAAAACATGGTGAGGTCAAAAATTGTAAATAAAATAACTTCGCGGAAAAAAAAAAAAAACTATTTTGACCAACTCTATGGGATACTATTTCAGCGATGTCTGTTGGTGTGTTTAGCGTATTTTCAGAAAAATCGGGGACGTCGAAGAAAACGACGGAGTACCCCTTTAAAGGGGTACTCCGGCGTTTTATTCACTTTAACATTTTTAGCGGCAAAATGTACTTTAGTACCCTTTTAAACGGGTCCTACAGTGGATTTTTAGATCGTCTTTTGTATGGCGTCCACTCAAACTACGCATTCTATGCATCCTATAAAACCGAAGATTACAATCACGCGTAGACTTCCCGCTCTTAAATGCGTTTAAAAACAGCGACTGGCCCCTTTTCTCAAGATATCTCGGAAAAAAAGGACTATCTCGTTGTTTGTTTTCTCATTTTAACACAGGCAAAAAGCCACACATGGTCGTAATCTTGTGTTTTCCGCGATGCTTAGGGCTGATAGATTGAGTTTGTATTATCAAAAGAGAATCTCAAAATTCACTTTAAGTTCTTTTTTTTTTTCAGTAGGGCATTGTTTCAGAGAACGCTTACATGCCCTCTGACTTTGCGCTCGTGCGGCTCTTAGAAGTACTGACAAAGCTGTCCAATCTTATACGTGGCAAGGACTTGCCATGCTACACTGTATGGAGTTTATTGTTGTCCTTTTTTTTGCCACATCTATGTAGTCAATTGAATTGAATTAGCATTCATTCAGCTGAAAACAGCATCAGGCTGCGACATACCTAGTTGAGGTTAAATACGACGATAAATGCCCGAAAACATTGTTTCCTATGAGAGACAGGTAATCAAATTATTTGTAATCGATTACTTTTTCAGGTAATCTGATAACCATTCGAATACATATATTAGGGAGTAATCAAAAGAGTAATCGGATTACTTTTTAAACGTCTAAAGTTAATTGTAACCGTTCTGTTTTTCCTTCACCTTTCTAATGGCGCCATTTCTTTCAAGAAGTTTCCTACAAGGAGTCATTGAAGCAAATTTCCGACAGGAGTATGGATTACCAAACATTGTTTAATTTTAAGATTAGTGGTTCTGAATTCGGAGATCCTTATTCAATTGTGGTCACTACGAAAAATCAAACCGGCAGAACGTTTGTCGTTTTGAACATCCGAAGTAATCGGAAAAGTGACGGATACTTTTTTTTTTATATGACGGCTACGTACTTTTTTTTTAAGTAAGCAAGTAATATAATTAGATACTTTTTTAAGCGAGAGAGTAACTGTAATTGTATCTTTCAAAACATGATAGCCCTTCAAGACAGGGACGAGAGTAGGAACGTAACAACAAAATGCTCTAACTTCAACTGTTTAATCTTCAGAAAAGCAAGGGAATAAATACTCTGCATCATCTCGCCATTCAACCATTCCCAAGCTACCCCAATTCTCTCAAGAAGTGCGTCTCCTTGTCGCCCAAACCGATCGACGCCACGCTGATGCATCGATCCCCGTAGTTATTTTTTTATCAGGTCTGCCTCTGTGATCTTTCTTACCCTCTTATCTTTATGATTTCTAATAACAGTTGCCAACTTAAATTCAGGTTGGCACCCACAGTCATGGCAGTGCATTGACAAATAACCTTCACTCTGACCGCTCACTTTTTGGTTTTGTTCGCGCGATCTATCATTTAGACATCTTCCCTTCTGTTCCACGTACTTACTGCCGCACGTCAGTGGGCGGCAGAAAGTACGTGCGTTCTAACTCTCGTCCCTGTCTTGAAGCGCTATCATGTTCTCAAAGTTTCAGTACCAACTCGCTCAAGAATCCGCATTACTCAACTGCAATTGTAATTGTATTTTTTTTTTGTTTCTGAGTGACGAGTACAAGACTACAACAAACGCACGAATGCCAATGCTTTCGCGTTGTCCCCTAAGAAACACAATCTAGGGCACTCCTCGTTAGGCGTGTATGTTTATGTTCAATAAACGCCAAAAATCAATATATTTAGAGTTTTGCGCTCTTCCCACATGTATACCCAAACTTAACCGGGCAAGCACACGCAAATGCACACGCAATTACATAAGTACATACTCAGAGACGGGGATGCGCGAGACACACCAGCGTTTACAGACGGCCATATATATATATAGACACGCACAAGCAGCCAACTTACGCGCGAGCGCACAAGCCCTACGCGTACACACTCATGGCAATCGCGAGAGCGCAAACGCGCGCGCGTTCACACAAACGACGTTAAAACGCCGAAAGAAAAAAAAAAATTGATGCGAGAAAACGAGTTATAAAACGTTTTCGAGATCGGTAACCCCGCTCGCATCTCCCACTTCCCTTCTTTCTTTCTTTTTTTTTTTTCTTTCTTGTCAGATGTTTTGTTAGTTAACGGGGATTGAACAGGGCCTGTCCTCTTAGAGATAGCGCCTGCATGCCCGTTTCTGTCCGCACGTAGCGCCCCAAACGATTAATAATATCGCCGACAGGATCGGGAGTGTATGGCCTGCATGGGCGCACAACGGGTGCGTACGTGTCTCTGTGTGTTCGGCGAACAATGAAGCTAGTGGCCGGGCGCTTGAAGCCAAAGAAGGGAGGGAGGTTCGACGGGCTATCTGACGTAGAGGCTTTGAACGGAACGCACGGGCTATGGAAAATTCGGAAGATAGGCCGGCGCGATGCATGGGGCTTACGAGGGATTTGAAATGCAAACAGCTGGGTCTTTGAACTTTTGGTTTTTGGATTACGGCCCTCAACACGCACGATCTACCTAATAGAAAAAGCTATTCGATCTCGAAATCTTCTATATACATTTGGAAGCAGCCGCGCCTCGAGAGCTAGTCTGGCCACCGTGAATGGAAAATGTTTTGTTTGGGCGCCAGTCTGGAAACCATGGGTAAGCCTCAGCAGCGCTTGAATATCATATTACCTACCCACAACAGCAACAAGATGGCGGCGCACAGAGGCCGTACCTGGAAACGTCTAGGGGGTCAGTTTGGGAACTCGAGCAGCATTTACCGGAGGAGCGCGGGCCGCTGCGGTAGCTGGACAAAAAGTGGCGCTGCCGTCGCAGTGAGATCGATTCTCTGCGCAGCGTGAAGCGCACCACCAGATAAACTGCGAATTCTCAACAAGAGTTGAGGATGAAGTGCGATTCATGACCATTGATGACGTGCGAGTAATGACGATTAATGTAGTCAAGCTGAGAGTGCGAATCGCTCACATATTTTTATTTTTTAAGTTAGCCCGAACATTTTCCCTGGAATCGCGTTCTGTCATATCTTCAGGCGCACAGCATCCTTGGAAGCAGTAAAGATATGTCGCTTCGCGTTACTTTTTGATGCCTGTGAGGCGTACACCTGCGAAAGCCGGGAGCTCAGCAGGTGGGCATGCTTTCTTGTGGATTGGAGAACGACTCAAAGTTCCTGCACCAGAAAAGAACGCTTACGCTTACGAGACTACAATGAGCCACATATGAGACAAGCGAAAACACAAGGAAAAGCGACGACAACGAGACGCCGCCGAGGTATGGTGGGCTAGAAGGGGGAGGTGGACTGGTATGGTGGGCTAGAAGGGGGAGGTCACTTTCGCGCTTGCGAAAGTGACCCAGTCATTCAGCATGCGAAGCTGTGGTGGGTTTTAGCGGGATAGAGAGCTATCTATAACTGGATAGCAGCGCCACCCTGTATTAGAGGGAATAGAAGGTGAAAAAAGAAGAACATAGAGGGGCTTCACAAGCCCACGATAGCTTCACTGCAGCCGGTCTTCACTGCGTCGAGCTCGATCTGCCGTGCCCAATTTTGTTATGGCTATCAAGGAAAGATTCATTATGCGGCACTTCACGACTGTGATCAGCGCTGAAGCCATTTCTTCTTCAGTGTTCACAGCACGGTGGAGTACCGTTGTGGCGCTGCAGCGAGAATATCGACGCTAACGCTTAGTGCTGAGCAGCCTTGCCATTTTCACCCGCTTGATGACGCGATAGATGGTCACACCTCCCCTTTTAGCCCACCATTGCCGAGAGTCGATCCTAGGACGACCACTGCGCCATCTCTCGCGCCCTCAGGCTACGAATTGCGTCATGCCGAGAGGCGAGTTTTCAAACTGAACCCCTCTACTAACGTTGCCAACAGGTTAAGAAACGCAGGGTACGACTTGTTATGACCACGCTTTCTTCTTCGTGATTGGTCCTTGCCCTTTCTTATCGGATAATGCCGCACTTTTATTGGTCGCGGACCGATAATGAGATGCACGGGACTTGGAACGCCCTGGGTTTTTTTTAAAATGTCAGTGACCATCCTATCGAAATACCTCCTATTGAAACCGTTCAGTGACCGATTTCCATAGGAGGAATTTACTGGTGTGCATATCTGCAACATGCCGCTAAGTCCCGAGCTTTAGATATATGGCGTTGCAGGACGTCCAGGCAATAGTGTTTTATTTACCCACCCCTGCCCGTTTTGATCTGGATGAGCATCGTACCGGCGTGCGGTCGTACAGAGCTACAGCGTGGTGCACCTTAGAGACCCCATGCTAGCGGATGTACCGCTCTCGCTAAATTGCTAATCTACTGCTGAGACACCAGACGCCTACTGAGGCTTCCGTCTGTATAGCTATCGAAAAATGCACCAATAGTCTTTTATTCTGACACGGACTGCTTTTTAACGCTTCGGGGGACAAAAATATAAATCGTTTTTTTTTTGTGATTTCAGTTTATGTTTTCTGATAACTGACTACAATTCTATTGATAAAACTGCTGACTGGGCGAGTTTGTAGTTCATGTTGAATAACGTAACAGCGCACAACAAGGCACAATTCTATTGAGCAAGAAAGGAGTTGAAGTGTGGTTACTCCAAGATGTAGCCTACTTCAAAGATTCTTTTTTTTTACTTTACCATGTTCATGTCAGGAGATACGACGACCAACAAAAGTTTCTGAATCTAACTTCGAAGCAGACTTGTACGGTACACATTACAAGTAAGGAAATTTCTTGTAATCTATTTCTTTTGGTAGTAAGGTTGTAATAATTAAAATACATTTTTCAGGAAGTAATTACGAGACTAATATGATTAATTTTGGAAATACTTGTCAGAGTTACCATTTTTCCCCTCCCCTTTTTGAAGCAATCCTTAAACCAAGTCTCCTACAGGAGGATGGCTTACCAAAATCTATGAATTAAAATGAGAAGTGCATTATAGTTGGATGATTCTGATCGAATATAATGAACAGTACAAAAAAAAACTTTTAAATCCGCGTGGAAAATCTGTCCTTTTGGAAATTTCAAGTAAACGGAAAAATTGCATCCAATTACTATTCTTCTCAAGTAATCAAGTCATATAATTAAATACTTTAAGCCAAGAGTAATTGTAATAGTAATGTATTTCTTTTTTCAAGTAACGTGGACAAAACTGCTTCCAAGCAACTAATTGTGAATTCCGCCGCAGATTTGGAGCGCTCTGAAATCGCCCCTCTTGGAGCGTGCATCTTCAGCGGGCAAAATCGGGTCATGTTGGTCATCTTTCGCTGCTCACCGAGTGGAGCGTTTCCAACACCGTCAAACTTGATTCATAGAATTTAACGGAGCTTGGCAGAAGTCGTCAGAAGCACGCTACGTCATTTCCTATCACTTGGCGGTGCGGATGCGCGGCAAGGTTGGTGAGGTTGCTGGACCGGCCGGATTGTCAAGTCGGATCTCTTGGGTTGCGTCGGTTTTTCACGCGGGATTGCGACGGCTCAAACGCTCCTACCTCGCGCGGATCAGGGGTTTTGAGGCGGGACTCGAGTTTCGCAAATTGTGAGCGCTGACATCTCTGATCCTGAGAGAAAGAAGGAGAAAAACAATGACTGAAAATCAGAAGAAAGGAGACGCATGGGTCTGCGTGTTCGTTTTGCCGCAACTGATTGTCAGTCAGTTTACATGCAGTTATTATAATATACGTTGGAGGTTCAACTATGGCACTTGTCGGATTTCCGGTTTCAAATTGAAGCAGTAGCCTAGTCCACTTTTTTGGTGCATCTGGGCATTACTATGGAAAAAAGCGCGTGAATTGCTTTCTCTTCGCTGGAGTATAACAAGAATTACCTTTGTTACTTAGGTCGTAGCGAATAGTAGGTAACTTTATTTACATTATAAAAGTGAAATGGCTTTAGTTACAGTATTTTCTCAATCAAATAGCGATAGTCCGACTTCCTAGAATTCCGGGATAGTCGTATGTTCCACAGAAAGTGTGCGAAGAAAGGTGACGAATCTAAGCAAGAATGAAAGTCGAAGAGAACGTAAGGCTTATTCAAGGAGCGCCAACATCTCGAAGAAGATAATATGGATTACCTGCTAGGTTTATGTCACTAAAATCACACCAATTTACGAGCGGTTAAAACGAGTAAATTAGTAAAAGTACGCGCACTATAGAGGTGCGTCTCTTTTTATTATTGTGCTAATTAATCTGGCGGTAAGTGGTTTCTGGTTCTCTCTATATTAAAAGTTTTCGAGCATGTATATATGAGTTTTTAACGCTAAAATAAACTTATTTGCACGCATACATGAGCAACATAGTGAATAAGAAGAATGTCCTTTATTGCAAATCGCACTGATTACCCGGCTTTAGTTTATTTTGATCGCCTACATACAATGGTAGGTGCTGACCAAATGTTAGTGCCTAGTTCTGGACGTCTCGCTTGATTTTCAAGATTCTCTGTATACTTTGGCACTTAAATCCTCGCAAAAAAGCGCGGATGCCGTGTTTGCTCCAACAGTGTCGGAACATGTACCATAAATGCAAGTACGAAGCCATTTAGCACCGTTTTTTATGACACCAATTTGAAAGAAAAGCGCCGTAACTAACCAAAAGTTTTGTCTGTGCAACTGAGAAATGTTGCAAGCTATCTTTGTATGCATGAATTATTCGCGATATTTGCTCATATAATTAGTGCATGGAGAAAATACATTCACCTCTTTCCATAAACATGCATTACCGGAAGTCAATTTCAGACTGGTTGCCGTCTGCTTCAATTTAAAACCGGACACTAGCGCCAGTTGGACCTCTAGCGTACATTATAATAACTCTGTGCCTATTTACACTGGATGTCTCCGGCGGTATCTCGTGCACCAAAAGTGATAACAGACTATTGCACCGACCGTGCAAGTGATGATTCCCTAACTCTTTGTGTTTATTAACGTCCTTCCAGCAATCTGAGCGCCACCGATGGTGATCGTTGTACGTTCCCTGCCGCCCCGAGGCGGCCGAAAGGTACATAAGACGGGTGGCGAAGGCCACCGTTCTCCTCGCTATTTTTGACATGGCTCCGTGGTACCGATAATAATGCGCCCGGCTTGTGTCGCGCGCGCTGGACAGTGCCACTAGTGACTGGTCCTCGGAAAGCTCATTTCGGCTTGTCAAGCTTGACCAGCGGCCATTTTGAATGGCAGACCGCGTTCGCCGAGTAGCTTAAGAAAAAAAAAAAAAAGCGAGTCCATCGTCCGTTTGGAATTTTTTGCCAAGCGGACGAGCGGAGTTTTGGCCTTCCTCGCGTACTTTGGAAAACGTCCCAGATCTACGACCGAAATTCACTATAACTCGTACTTCCTCGTTCGAAACAATACAGTTCGTTTCCCTTCTGGAGCCAATCAAGCTGGCGCCAAAAGGGCATTGTCAGTACTCTCATCGTTTTTGGGGGTTCGCTATCACCAAATAAACCAATAGCTCACAGTATACTTACGATCAGCGTCGTTGTATGTGTATTCTATGTTCTAACGAGAGGATAATTGTCTTGAATACAATCGAAAAGAAAAAAAAGAACACAGAGCATATTTTTAGATGTCCATGCCCCCTCAATAATGCGATATAAACTATTATAGGCGGGTGATTAGACCAGCACTAAAATTGTGTAAAATAAAATAGGAAGCAGCTATAAAAATTTATGACTAAACAATGTATCTACAAAAATCAAAATCTTCGAGAAAAGGACTTATTTCGGAAACGCAGCAAATAGCTAAATATATTAGTCTGAGAAAACCTATACTGTAAACGACTTAAAGGGACAATGAAGACGATTTTATTTAATTTTTTTTGAATGGTGTTTTTATGCTTCTTGGGAACATAGCATGGTGCCCAATTTTTTGCAGACATTTGTGACGCGTATTTCTGTGCCTACGAAAGAAGTAAAGAAACCGAAACTGAACAATCTCCATTCTCGTTTCTGGGCCTCCGAAAACGGAGGTGACGTGGGGAGTGACGTCAAGTGTGATTAGTCGGTATCGGTAGTATTTAGGAGATCGAGACTCTGGTAACCGCGGTGGATTATAGCAGCGCAGTGGCGCGGTCGTTTCGCCGAATCTGTCAACATGGACGACAATGCCGCTCTCGCGAGCGAGTTCGAGCTTCCGTTCACTGACCGAACACCAACGGAACGGGAGTACGTGTGTGGCGGACCCGACGGAGACCGCCCAGCCGGCAATGGGCGGCCCGCACGCCGAAGGACGAACGCGAGGGAGATGCCGAGGAGAAAGCGGTAGCGATTCGACCGTTCCGGGATCCGGTTCCTCCGCGGACGTCCTCTTTTCGTCGTCAAAGAACACGAACAGCAAGCCACACGTGAAAACTAGCGTCGCCCGAACGAATACTGGTCTTCAGTCGACCGTTAGAACAGCCATCTACAGCTTCTTCTTCGAGTACCGTGTTCTTTTTTTATTTTATTTTCTTTGCCCATAGTTGCTCGTTGCCCGTTTCGCGTGCAGCGTAGCAAAAAAAAAAAAAAAAAACACTTATGTTGTTTTATTTACGGTTTAGTAATGATTTCCGGTCCGATTTATACTTTTCGTGGTTATTCAAGCGGAAATTAGAACATTATTCCTAAAAATCGCGAACCAAAACGTGAACGAGGGCACGTTTCTCGTTTCGACCAATCGCTGACGCGTCTTTTGTGACGTCGCGCCTCTTGGCCCCGCATCGGTCACGTGAACTCCGCTTCTCCTGGCTTCTCCCGCAACTCTCGGGGCGTCGCCCCAGTCGATCCCGGTGTGATTATTACCGCGTCTGTTTAATTGATTTGCGCGGAACACAAGCGCCGGTTTCGGCTGAAATTTGGGCAACGTGTCCTGAGACGTGCCTGGAAGCCAGTTCAATCGCCAAAAAGATGTCCGAAATTGCCTTCATTGTTCCTTTAATTTTCGCGGGCGCAATACTTCGCGATTTAGGACAATGCTGAATTTTTTGTAGAATTTACGGGTTCAAATTTTCGCAACGCGGTGGGATAACAATATAGATGTTAATATGCTTACATTTTACCGGAATTGTTCCCGGGACTTATTTTTCGCGAATTGTAGGCGATTCGTGAAATTCGCGAAAAATAGGTTCTCGTGGAAGTTAAGTCGTTTACAGTATTCATTTCAAGTGTCCAAGTTGAATGTAATGGTGTTATATGAATGTTATACGAGTTTCCTGCAATTGGTTAAGTTGATTTATTCAACCTAGGAAGAGGGTGGAAGCATAAAATAGTACTCGCGGAACATAGGTATTTGTAATTGACGTGTAGCACATATGTCAATATTGCTCGTAATAAACAAAGAAACAAAATCTTTAAGGGGGCGAGACGGGAGAAATTTAAGAGACACTCGTTGTAAAGGCAGGGTATTGTTCTATTATCTAATATATTGGCAGCTCCTCGTTAAATTTACAGCTTCCTGGTACCTTAAGAAATACAATTCTTTGAGGTTTTTCGTATTTTCTCTCATGTAGTTACATCTTCGGGGAAAACGAACGTAACATTTATATTCTCGGGATCAGAAGGCTCGAGGTACACTTAAGCACTTGTTATGAGTTGTGAATTCGAAAGCATGAATGTCGTTCTTGCGCGCATCCTCGTGAAGTGGCCGCGCTGCGCTGACATCAGCCGTGCCGCCGCTCTCCAGAGCGGCACGGCCGAATCCTTTTCCGCGCGCTGGAGGCCTGCCAGAACGCGCTAACCGATTCCTTGTACCGGCGCGCTGGCGGCGCGGGCACGCAGCACCATGGGGTGGCTTTCCTTGAAACTGACGCGCAGCGTCCAATGGGTGCCTCGTTCCTAGAAACTATGTCGCGCGCCAGCCAATGGGACCGAAGCCAAAATGCATCACATTTCGGCTTCAGTGCGCTCCATTTGGAGCGGGGAAACTATACTTCGTCTCACCCTAGCATGGACTAACCGCGAAGGCTGTGCTAGCGCGAGCGGCCAGCCTTGACTGCCTTGCCTAGAGCACTTGCTGCACGAGCGCTCGTGCAGCCGCCGCGGCTTCGTTTAAAGCGACTAGCTCGCGCTTTTAGCACGCGCGGCTAATAGTCCATACTAAGGTGAGACGAAGTATTAGCCCCGTGCGCGACCGAAAGCGTCGCTGTGGTCGGCCTTCCACGATTGGCCGAACGCTGACTATGACGTCGGAAAGGGGATTTTCATCGACGGAAATAAGAGGAATGAAAGAACTTTAATTTTGACGGTGTG